>CM076575.1:1278173713-1278641806 GCA_034641835.2 Pinus albicaulis | reverse complement strand
ACTTGTCGAGTTCTTATTTTTGTGACTGCTTCAGAACTTCTTTCGATGTGATGTTGATATTCCTGTTGTTTCATTAGATTATGCACCAAAGTTAGGTTATCCTTTGAGAGTTGGAGAACTTGTTGTTGATGCTCGATGTCATCTTCCACTAATTTATCATCCATATTAGCTATTATTTTATCCTTCAAACCATCCAACATAGCCTCCATTTCTTCTTTTAAACCATCTATGTCATCTTCGGTTGCTCTTCGTAAGATCGAAATTTGTTGCACTTGGTACCGTAATTTTGATATCTCATACTGCAATTCTTCCTCTTCATGCGTCATAGTATAGCTTTCTGAGGGCTTAATGGGTATGGAATTATTTTTTTGAGGCATTATAGAACCCAATAATGATAAAAATTCTAAAATATGCCCTTGGAATCACTTCAAGCTGCTTTTTCAAACAAATGTTATACAATTTTAAAAAACAAATACACCTTTTTCTTGCTTTTGAGAAGCTCGATATTAGCCCGAATTATCTATGTGATTTTAGATCCTCAATAGCTGAAATTTGTCCCTGAAGTAGCCTCTAAATCTTCTTTCGAATCCCACGGTTCACAATGACCTAATTTGGACTCTTCAAGAAAAAATTTACTTCCAATCTCCACTGATGAACCAATTTATGAATTTGGTTTAGTAGAAAGAATTGTATGACTTGCCATGTCCTTGTCTACTCCTTTGGCTCTGAAAATTTATAGACAGAAACTATAGTCCGTGTATACAGTAACTTTTCACAGAATTTGAATACGATGCTCAGAGAAGTTATGAATATTTTCCCATGATCACCTCTTTGAGATGAGATAGAACCTTTCAAGAACCTCCCACTCAGAGTGAAAAAAATAGAATATCTAGCTTGTACTTTGACTTTGAAATCTTTATTTGAAACAGGTGTATGTTTTTTTCTTCACTATTTAAGTGATTTAAGTCCATTTGTTTTTACTAAAATTAAACATGTGTAACAGAAATATTATGTAGCAAAAAAACATCAACACATAACAGCAAATTTAATCTAGGATTTCACTCGAATATCATGGGCTACGTCTCCTTGAGCTCTTGTCATCTTGACTTAGCTCTTTGGGATTATGGAAAAAATTCTTTTACAAGTTCCAAAATTAACTAAAATGGTTACTTAACTAAACCAATGGGCTTAGAATACCATACATCCCTTTCATGGATGTCATCACTCTGAAAACAGATATAGGCTCCCTTAGACTTGATTGCTTCTATTGATGCACTTGAGCTACACTGAGCTTCTCTATGGAACTAACTCCTTCAGAATTATTTTTCTATCCTTGAAACCTCAACTACTATCTCTAGCACATATCATACCTCCAAAATGGATTCATCATTTTCTCCAAAAGAGCACTGGCTCCCCAATCTAGGCCTCCTTCCACAGTTGGCCCTCGGCTGCCCAAAACTTCCATGTGGCTCTTCGACTTTTATAAGTCTTCAAATGGATCTGAAAATACCTTAAATGGATTTATGATTCCCAAAATAGTCAGAATATACTATTGGTTCACTGAAAATGGCCTCCGACTGCTCCGGTTTCGCCTCCAACACCTATCGGCACCCCCTGGCATTGGGGTCAATGAAAACTTATATGTGGCTTCTCGAGCTCTAGAAGTCCTCAAAAGCTTCTGAAAAATCCTCCATTGGATTCAAAATTCTCATTACATTCATAAATGACTATTGGTTTGCTGCATAAGGTCTCTAGTTTCCCTGGCTAGGCCCCGAACTGCTGCTGGCACTTGTTGGCCCTAGTGGCCCCTGGAACTTCACTAAAGCATATCAGCCTTCAAAATTCCTCTAAAAGCTCTGAAAACCAACCATTATTTCCTTAACATCAGAAAAATCCAAAATTTACTTTTGGATTTCTAGATAAGGCCTCTAGCTCCCCTGGCTAGGCCTCAAACTACTGCTGGCCCATCGTGGCCCTAGTGGCCCCTAGAACTTCTCTGAAGAAAAAACCTGCTCAAAATTATTCTGATGGCTCTGAAAGCCTCACCAATGAGTTTGGAATGTCTGATATAGTCGAAAATGACTATTGGCACTCCAAAATTGGTCGAATCTAGCTCAAGATAGAGCCTAAACTCATTTTGCCCAATGACCCCTAAATTTCCTCCACCAAACTTGGAGGAACTTGAGTTAACTAAAAATAAAATGGAATAATGCCAATATTAACACACTCGATCCAAATATTCCGCCAACATGGCCGCTAGCACTAAATGTTACCACTGGAAATCATGGGCACATGTACTAAAACTTCGCGGTGACAACTGTTTAACTGAACCTCCGGCGAAAACCGTGTGATAACGGTTAAGGTTAGTTTTGCCATGTGACAGGTCATAGGTCATGTTAAATTTTTATAGATGATGGTTGGGCTTAAGCCCTTGGTTCCTGGCGATAAGGCCACATGAGGGAAGGGTTGGCCCCTCTCCAAACCCCATGTAGAAATTTCTTTGAATAATGATTGGTATCCAACCCAGAGACTATCCTGGTCACATACTATTTGAACTTCATACACAACACAAAATCTCTTCCACTCAGATCAACTCAGATCATTACACATGCGGAAATAAAATCAAGCGATAACACATCAAATCATCATACACATTAACACATTATGTATGGGAAAGATTATAGCTGAAAACCCCGCAGCTATTGTGTATATTATAATGGAGAAATCAAGTAACAAACTCAGTACAATACTCCTCACAAGTACTCAGTACTTTCTCATACAGTTACTCACAATCTAGCTTGGTTTTGAACAGGTTACTGGTTCAAAAACTCACCGCCAATTGCCTTGCCTCTATTGCGTGTTTGAATGCTATGGGATGGCCTCTTTATATATATAAACCACCAGCCTGAACTGCACAATCCTCATGGGCTTACTCCACCTATCTGTGTGTTTCAAATAGCAACAGTATAGTCACAACTGATAGCTAACTCCACCCTTTCATCTACCTCTTTCACTGGTCTCCACTGAACTGATCATGCACTGTAGTGAACTGATGTGTTCTTGAGTTGAATAATGAGTTACTAATTAATGAATTAAATTATATTTAATTCACTTCACTCATAACTAATTGATTAGCTAGTTAAACTAATCTCAACTAGTTCAACTAAAATAAACAGAACACAACTCCACTAGCTGTCTCATTAACTCCACCAAACTTCTGCCACTGAAGTCCTAACTGAAGTCAACCATGCATGAGCTCAATACCCCATAAGAAAAGCATATTTCCTTCTGGAAGTTGCATGTGCCACATCCGTAGCTCAAAATGAAGTGCTCCAAGAGAGTAAACTGTTGTTTATAGTCCAAATATTATTAAGGGTAAATAATATTTGACTTCCATATTTTTAGGAGAGGCAGTCTAAAAATAGCCTTCGACCTCTTCGACCTAAAAAATAGAGTCTCATCTATTTTTACCAACATGACCAATGCTCAAAGAATCTCAAACTGGAATCCCCGAACCATGCTCCATATGTCTAAAAATAGACATAGTCTAAAAATAGACTTTGCGCCAGAATTTGCCTGCGGGCCCACTTAGTGAAGGCGACTTCATTTCACTAAGCTCCATCATCTTGCTGCATTCTCAACACTCCCTCTCGGCAAGATATGGATTATCTGCAACCCCTATCCTGCCTCTGTGGAATTCGAACTTGCTCCTGGTGAGCGCCTTCGTCAGGATGTCGGCATCCTGATCCTCCGTGGGAACATATGAAAGCATCATGATCCTCCGCTGAACACAATCTATGATGTGATGGTACCTGATGTCGATATGTTTGGACCTATCATGAAATACTGGATTAGGCGAGAGCTTGATGCAGCTCTGGTTATCACAGTAGATCACTGTAGGCTCCAAATGCAACCTGAACAAACCTGCGAGGATCTTCCTCATCCAAATAGCCTCACATGCAGCCAAGCTTGCTGCCATGTACTCGGCCTCTGGTGAACTGAGTGCCACGGATCTCTGCTTCCTGCTGTACCAGGAAACTGCTGTCGACCCAATGCTGAAAACTCCTCCAGAAGTGCTCTTCCGGTCCGTTGGACTCCCTGCCCAATCTGCATCAGTGAAGCCAGAAAGCTTCGCTCCATCCTCTTGTCTGTACCATAGACCATATCCCGATGTGCCTCTAATATAGCGCAATACATGCTTGCCCGCCTTCCAAAAGAGCTTGGTAGGCTTAACCATAGCTTGCGAAAGCTGGTTAACTGCATAGCATATATCGGGTTGTGTATTGACCAGATACATAAGCGACCCCACCAACTGTCGATAGACAGTGGCATCCACTACCTCCATTGAAGTAGCATCCTCCTTCCTCCAACCACCAGGAAGAGGAGTGTCAACAGGCTTGCAGCCTTGCATGTTGAACCTCTCCAGAATCTCCCGGGCATACTTGCCCTGAGAAACAAACAGTCCTCCACTGCGCTGCCAAATCTCCAATCCCGGGAAATAATGAAGGATGCCCAGGTCCTTCATCTCAAACTCTCGTGCAAGATCCTCCTTGCATGAAAGTATCAACTGCTCGTCGCCAGTCAAAATCAGATCATCTACATACAGTACGATGATCAACAGCTTCCCCTCCACCACAATCTGGTACAGGTTTGGATCCGCCTCACTCTTGGAGAATCCAAGCCCGGTGAAGTAGCTGTCTATCAGAGTGTACCAAGCACGAGGTGCTTGCTTCAGCCCGTACAGTGCTCTCTTGAGTCGGCACACATGCGACTCACTGCTGAAGATCTCGAAACCTTTAGGCTGCTCTATGTACACCTCCTCCTCAATAACTCCATTGAGGAACGCAGTCTTCACATCCATCTGATGAATGTGCCACCCCATCTGCGCTGAGAGAGCAAGGATCGTCCGTATTGAAGAGTACCTTGCGACAGGTGCAAAAGTCTCCTCATAGTCAATCCCCTCGATCTGTGAGAAGCCACGGGCGACAAATCTCACCTTGTACTTCTCCACACTCCCGTCAGCCGCCTGCTTCACCTTGTAGATCCATCGCGAACCTACAACTGATTTCCCAGCCGGTCTTGGGACAATCTCCCATGCACTGTTCCTGATGATCGAATCATATTCTTCGATCATGGCATCAACCCATGCGGGTTCCTCCACAGCTTCCTCAAAAGAGGATGGCTCCGTCACAACACATTGACTCACAAGATCCATGTATCCAGTGTACCGATCCGGTGACTGCCTCTGTCTGCGCTGTGCTGTAGGTGGTCCTACAACCTTCTCTGCATCTCGAGCCAGTCGCTCAGCTTTTGTAGTGCGCATGCGCCCTCTGATGGTTGGCGCTGCATGGGTGGTTTCTTCCACCTCCTGAACTTCCTCTTGTGGCTGATCCACATCGGGAAGCTCCTCCTTAGGAACTAACAGCTCCTCATCTGCATGCAAGTGTAGCTCCCTCTCAAGCGAACACTGCATGGCTTTCTCCTCCTGAAATTTTATATCCCGTCGCACAACAGTCTTGTGACTGTCTGACAAATACACCTGACAGTTGTGAGGTGTATCAGTGTACCCCACAAATATTCCAACCTCAGCAATTGGATCCAGCTTCCTTCTCGCATACTTTGTCACATGCATGTAGACAGGAGAACCAAAAATCCGCAAATGGAAAATATCAGGCCAGTTGCCAGAATAAGTCTCCTCTGGTGTCCTCATGCCAAGAACCTTGTGAGGACAACGGTTCTGCACATACACTGCTGTATTGCATGCCTCAGCCCACAAGTGAAGGGGTAGGCCCTGATCATGCAACATCGCCGTGCAGCACCCACGATCGTTCTGTTCTTCCGCTCAGCCACCCCGTTCTGCTGTGGGTTATGGGGTGCGATGAGCTCTCTCCGAATCCCTTCTGCGCTGCAGAACTCCTTGTATTCAGCCGAGATGAATTCACCACCGTTATCACTCCTTAGAGCAATCACCTTCTTCCCCGACTCCTTCTCGACCAGTGCTTTAAACTCACAGAACTTCGCAAATGTATCGCTCTTCTTCTGCATGAAGAAGATCCAACACTTTCGAGAGAAATCATCAACAAAGATCACATAATACTTGTGCTTTGCTGTCGAAGCAACTGAGAAAGGACCACACACGTCTGTGTGAACTCTCTCAAGGATCGTCGTGGCGCGACTATCCTTCTCGTGAAAAGTGGCTTTCACATACTTCCCCAAGGTACACCCCTTGCACTGATCTGACTGCGCAAGAGTGCCCTTAGGAAGCCCAGTAGAAATCTGCTGCAGGATCTTCAAAGCTCCATGGTGAAGGTGGCCCAATCTCTTGTGCCACGGTTCGCCCTCATCATCCCGACTCACCACTTCTCCCGCCTTGCATGCCATAGCTGCGCAGCCATCTACCTGTAACTGATAAAGGTTCTTGGTTCGAACCCATATCTTCTGGGTCTCTCCAGTAGTCTTACTGCGCAGGAAGGCTTTTCCTTCGCTGAAGACCACATCATACCCCTTATCCTCCAACATCGCTACTGAAATCAGGTTCTTCTTCAATCCAGGTACATGCATGACATCCTTGAGTACAAAGGGTTTACCAGACTCCCTCTGAAAGGATATGGTACCGATACCAGTCGCACTGTATCTACCATCATCGCCCATCTCGATGTGCACACCCAAATCTTTGTCCTCCAGATCTGAGAACAACTCTCGATCTCCCATCATATGAAATGACGCACCGCTGTCCAAGAACCATACCGATCCCAGCACACTTGAAACCAAGTAAGCATGCGATCGGTGAAACTTTGACAGACCACCCCCCCTTCCACCTCATCTCACGCCAGTGGGATCCATTGAGATTATGTGATCTTTTGTCGCCTTTCTTCATCTTGATGTTTCTGAGCTTATCTTTGAGCACCGGCTTCCTTTGGTCACTCTTACTCTAGAATAGATCCGTCAAAGCTTTCCACATTAAATATGGAGAAGCCTTTCCATGCAGGCTGGATACAATATGATCCTTGACGCCCTCCAACAGGATCCTTCGACATTTCGCCATCTTCTTTT
The DNA here is from genome assembly GCA_034641835.2 of Pinus albicaulis. Classification (NCBI taxonomy): domain Eukaryota; kingdom Viridiplantae; phylum Streptophyta; class Pinopsida; order Pinales; family Pinaceae; genus Pinus; species Pinus albicaulis. Next base: position 1,278,634,753 of record CM076575.1, on the reverse strand, counting down.
GCCATGCATCGACTTCAGCAGGATCAGTGGGCTTTTGGACATCCGTATCTACGAACTCCTTGAGACCATTATCTTCTAATACTGCTTCCATGCGATCCTTCCATGCAACATAATTCGAACTGCCTTCAAGAGCATATTCGAGTCGCAAACCGTTGAAAGACATTTTCAACAATGGCACCAAGAAAACAAAACTGCTGCAAAACTTCGAATTCCACCTCAAAGCTCAACCGCTCTAGATCATGAGAACAAATTATTTCTAGCACAGAGATCGACTGCAAGGGGCGTTTACCAGACCTTTCACTTTCCGAAGAAAGATGAATCCGGAGGCTACCTGGCCCGCATGCAGACTCTGTCTACCGAAATAAGTTTGTAATCACTGTGATGATCAATCTCTGCTTCAATAGCTCCGATACCATGTATAAATTTGCTGAATAATGATTAATTATCCACTGAGACTATCCTGATCACATACAATTCGAATTTATATGCAACACATAATCTCTTCCACTCAGATCATCAAACATGCGGAAATAAAATCAAGCGATAACACATCAAATCATCATACACATTAACACGGTATGTATGGGGAAAGCTTATAGCTGAAAACCCCGCAGCTATTGTGTATATTATAATGGAGAAATCATGTAACAAACTCAGTACAATACTCCTCACAAGTACTCAGTACTTTCTCGTGAAGTTACACACAAACCCAGCTTGGTTTTTTTTTTTGAACATGTTCTTTTGGTTCCAAAACTCATAGCCAGTGCCTTGCCTCTATTGCATGTTTCAATGCTATGGGATGGCCTCTTTATATAGATAAACCACCAGCCTGAACTGCGCAATCCTCATGGTCTTACTCCACCTATCTGTGTGTTGCAAATAGCAACAGTATAGTCACAACTGATAGCTAACTCCACCCTTTCATCTACCTCTTTCACTGGTCTCCACTGAACTGATCATGCACTGTAGTGAACTGATGTGTTCTTGAGTTGAATATTGAGTTACTAATTAATGAATTAAATAATATTTAATTCACTCCACTCATAACTAATTGATTAGCTAGTTAAACTAATCTCAACTAGTTCAACTAAAATAAACAGAACACAACTCCACTAGCTGTCCCATTAACTCCTCCAAACTTCTGCCACTGAAGTCCTAACTGAAGTCAACCATGCATGAGCTCAATACCCCATAGGAAAAGCGTATTTCCTTCTGGCAGTTGCATGTGCCACATCCGTAGCTCAAACTGAAGTGCTCCAAGAGAGTAAACTGTTGTTTAGAGTTCAAATATTATTAAGGGTAAATAATATTTGACTTCCCTATTTTTAGGAGAGGCAGTCTAAAAATAGCCTTCGACCTCTTCGACCTAAAAAATAGAGTCTCATCTATTTTTACCAACATGACCAATGCTCCAAGAATCTCAAACTGGAATCCCCGAACCATGCTCCATATGTCTAAAAATAGACATAGTCTAAAAATATATTTTGCGCCAGAATTTGCCTGCGGGCCCACTTAGTGAAGGCGACTTCATTTCACTAAGCTCCATCATCTTGCTGCATTCTCTTCCAAATATGAAACCGATAAACTTTATATCAAATCGACGTACTATAGAGATAAGAACTAATGTGTAGCCGAGTTGGTCAAACCCTTTGCATGCAGGCGGGGAGTTTAGGTGGTCGACTTCCGAGAATTCCGGCCCAATTTTTTTTTATAGTCCCAGGGACACGTGGTGGCACCAGGGCTAGCCACGTGTTTCCCATTCATTCGCCCATAAAAAAACACGTGCACCCAACTGCGAATAGTAGGGTGACACTTGTCACAACCTGAATGGTCCAAATCAAATATTCTGGGGAATATTCTAAGGAATATTCTAGGAATATTCCTCAAAATATTTCAGGAATATTCCCTGAAATATTCTCTTTTTAATTTTCCCAAAATTCAAGTCAAACTTGGTTAAAGTCCAAAAATTGCAGTTTACTGGACTTTTCAAACTGTAATAACTTCTTCATATGGTGTCAGTTTTTCGAACCATTCACAGCGTCGGAATTATGAAGACGAAATATATCCGATCACTCAGTTTCGACACACTTTTGAACACTTTGAATTTGGAGCTATCACTTAGGTCCATGATCTAGTTTTGATCATTGAGATAGATCTTAGTTCTTTAAAACTAGAAGAGAATTTACCTTTTGAAGAAACTAAGTCTCAATCATACTTTGACACTAAAGTGTGGAGTCAATTCTATAGGCCTAAAAATTTAGCAAAACAACTTCAATACCAGTTAGAAAAAGCCATAATCCAATATCAGCAAGATTCATTACCCATCCTGACACAATCACAATTAGTTGTTGCTTCTTCATCTGTATTATGCACCATATACTTCATTACCCATTCTATTTGAGTCGTAGAATTCACCAAAATATCCTTCACAATGCTATGCTCGACTCTGGAGCTTCCCACAATTTGATGCCAAAGCCGTTATGGAGAAATTTGTCCTAGATATCACTCATCCTTACCATGACTTGTATTCCTTCTATTTGGGTAGAGTCCATTGTCTGGGTCTCATTAAGGATTTAGTAGTTTCCCTCAAAAAAATCTAGCAAAAAATTTCTTGATAGATGTGGTGGTAGCTGATATACCACCACTGTTTGGTATGTTGTTGTCTAGATCTTGGGGAGTGAAGTTGAGAGGCACTTTGCAACTAGACGTCTCTTATGCCACCATCCCAGTTTTGGGACAATTGAGAAATTTGTACTGAGAAACGAAGATGAAGTACATGATAACCAATAAAGAGAAGCCTAACAATCATCCAATTAATGTTGTACATACATATTTAGAATCATTTATTTCGTTCAATGATAACGACTTGAATGATGTAGATAGTCAACTTATAGAAGTAGAAGATATTCCATAAATTTCTAATTGTTTCAAAACAATTTTAGATGAAGGAAAAGAAGATCTGCCAATTTCTTCAGAGCAGTCATCAGATAAGGCAGAGAAAATTTTAGATCAGAATCAATGTGGCCTGAAAAGTTTAGAAAAAAAAATATCACAATTCCAACACTTGGATGATGAAAATGGTCTATGGACCATGGATTTTGATGGTGACTTGGAGAAAGACGGGACACACATTGGAATTTGGATCTGCAATACTCTTCGTCATCCTGGTAAGGTTCCTAAAATTGTAAGGTTATGTTCATACAATTTGACTTTTCATTGTTCTAACAATGAGGCATAATATAAGGCATTGATCACTGGCCTCAAGATTTTGAAAAAGTTGGGCGCAAGAAGAATTTCAGTTTATGGCAACACCGAACTTGTGATAAAACAGGAAAAAGGGGAATACCAGGCCAAGCATCCATGAATGAGAGTGTACAGGAACGTTTTACTGTATATCCTAAAGATGTTTCCTAAAAATACATTGTTAGTAGTGCCGGGAAGTCAGAATCTCATGGCAGATTCGATTGCTACAGTAGAAAGTAATTTCAAGATCTCTATATTTTCCAATAGAAAGTTCGAAATCCATGTTAAACATCGGCCCACTATTCCTGACAAGTTGTGGTATTGTAAATTATTTTGGGATGATGATCAGGCAAACAATTTTCTGCAGAATAAAGGAGAATTCGAGAATTCGTTCATTGATGAAGTTTATGACAAGGATGATCAAGTCATCGCAGCCACCCAGGTTGATATATTACAGCTGAAGGATAAAAATATTCCAAGAGGTCTCATACCTTTGGAAGAATTTTTTGATCAGGATGATGTAGCGAGGAATCCAACATTGGTTCCTATGGAGAAAGGTGCGGAGGGTGTAAACATCGGAACAACAGACAAGCCTAAGATGGTCAAACTATCAAAGTATTTATCTCTTGAGGTAAACAACAAATACATTGATTTAATTTCTGAATTTTCTGATGTTTTTTCTTGGGATTATGCAGAATTGACGGTTTATGATAAGAATATTATTCATTATACCATTCCAATTAAGCCTGAACAAAAGCCCTTCAGGAAAAATCTAAGGATCAACTTCAGGTTGCTTCCATCGATTGAAAAGGAAGTGAATAGACTTTACAAATTACGTATCATTGTTCCTATCATATTTTCCGACTAGATATCAAATCTAGTCACATCAAGGAAGAATACTGGAGAAATAAGGCTTTGTATTAATTTTAGAAATTTGAACAAGGTGTCCTTTAAGGATAATTATCCCCTTCCCAAAATGGATCACATCCTACAAAGAGTAGTTGGAGCCTCCCAGATGTCACTGCTTGATGGATATTCAAGATACAACTAGATTTTAATGCATGAGAGGGACCAAGATAAAACTACCTTCATGACACCTTGGGGCACATTTAAATATGCTAAGATGCCATTCGGACTCAAGAATGTATGGGAAATCTTTCAGTGGGCGATGGAAATAGCCTTTGCAGATGAGAAATATGTTTTCTTAGTGGTATATTTAGATTATTTAATAGTTTTCTCTCATTCCCATGAGGAACACTTATATCACGTAAGGATTGTATTTCAGAAATGCAGGAAATTCAGAATTTCTCTTAATTTGAAAAAAAAAAAAATCCTTTTTGCCATGGAGGAGGGAAAGCTTCTTGGTCACATCATCTCCAAGGATGGAATTCAGATTGACCCTTCTTAGGTTGAGGCAATTCAACAAATTGACTTTCCATGGAGCAAGAAATAAATTCAAGCTTTCAATGGTAAGATTAACTTCTTACGCATATTTATTTCAAATTTGGATGAGTATCTTCGAGAAATGATAAACATGTTAAAGAAAGAGAATGAGGTAAAGTGGTCTCAGGATGCCAAGAATTCTTTTAACTTAGTGAAGTTTGATTTGACCACACCCCCTATTTTAATCAACCTAGATTATTCTATTGATTTTATCATTTTCTCATTTGCCTCTGAGCATACATTGGTTGTAGTCTTGATGCAAAAAAATGATAAGACTGAGCAACCCATAGCATTCTTTAGTAGAACCATCAGGGATGCAGCTCTTCGGTACAATATCATTGAGAAGCAAGCCTTGGCTTTGGTAAAATATTTGACGGATTTCCATGTATACATTTTACATTTACATATTCTAGCTTGTGTCCCCAATGCAGTGGTAAAAGATGTTATTATGCAGACAGATTCGGAAGGTAGAAGAGGGAAGTGGATAGAAACAATGTTAGAATATGACCTCAAGATCAAGCCCACAAATCTGATCAAAGGTCAGGGTCTAGCCAAGCCCATGGCTGAGTCAAACTTACATTCCCTAGACATCAACCTCATTTCAGCATTGTCCGATGAAGAAAGGGATGGCACTCTTATACAGGTATCTGATATATTTCTTTCGTCTCCATGGTATTTAAAAATTATATATGTTATTCAGCATTCAAATCCTCCTCCAAGCATGTCTAAGATTAAGGGTAGGTATTTGAAGTTGAAATCTTCCAAATATTTCAGTTTGGACAACGCCCTTTATTAGAAAGACCCCAGAGGTATTTTGCTAAACTATTTAATTGAAAATGAAGCAAAAGAAGTTATGAATGATTTCCATAGGGGATATTGTGGGGGCCATCTATTTTGGAAAACCACAGCTAACAAAGTGTTGAGAGTGTGATAATACTGGCCAACTCTTTTTGCAAACTTGTACCAAATAGTGATGAGTTTCCAAGAGTGTCAAGTGTTTCAAGGTAAAAGAAAAGTTAAAAAATCTTCCATTACCTTTGCAGCCTATTTCATTACATGCACCTTTTCAGTAGTGGGGCCTTGAATTCATCAGTGATATTCACGCTACATCATTTTCACAACATAAATGGATCTTAAAAACCATCAACTACTTCACCAAATGGGTCGAAGCAATCCCAACAAGGCAAGCAATAGATTTAGCAATTATTTAGTCTTTGGAGACTAACATTTTGTCTCGTTTTTGTTGTCCTCATAATATCATTATCGACAATGATGATACATTCAATTCAAAGATAATGGTTGAGTTGTATTACAAGTACAACATCAAATTGGGGCACTCAACCACCTATTATCCACAAGGTAATGGTTTAGCATAATCTTCTAATAAGTCTTTGATTAATATCATAAAGAAGATGATTGAGGCAAACAAGAATAATTCATACACAAAGTTGGTTAATGATTTGTGGGTGGACAGGGTGAGTAGTAAGAAATCTATAGGAATGTCCCCTTTTCAGTTGGTTTATGGTGTAAACATTTTTTTTCCTACATCACTTGCAATCTTGGTCATGAAATCGTTGCAAGAAGCAGGAAGTGAGGAAAATGATGTATAACGCTGGATCAATCAGATGATTCACCTTTAGAAAATGAGAGATGAGGTATTTCAGAACACCTCAAAGCTTCATGAGAAGATAAAGTGTAATATTCCCAAATGGGAAAACTTAGCAATACATGCCAAAATAACGCATTCTTCAAAAATGTATGCAATGAAAGCTAAGTGAAACTCACGGATCCATTAGATATGATATTATAATGATTATATCTGAAAGGAAACCAGAAACAAATCACTATTGCATAGTTAAATAGGCCTCCCATGCCATAAATAGCAAAAAATCATGCAAAAATAGGGACTGCAACCATGTGAGAAAGTCGGAATACCATGATAGTGTTATTTTGTTACCTCTGCAACAGCAGTAGTTTTTACAACATATCTAGAGAAAGTATGTGGATAAAAAATTAGATCTATAGCAAATCCATGCACTATACAAGCTCTTTTATCAATCCCCCTTGGGGTTTTCAGCAATACACCAAGTACAACGTGTAGATCTGAGTTTTAAGACTGCAGATCTATGGAAAAGTTTAGATCTGGAAAGTGGATCTGATATGATATTAACAATAAACTAATCTCCGCCAACAAATCTCCAAAGTGAAGGGCAGATCCCCGACACTCAGAAATGAGCTCTCCAAATGGTGCACTGAATCACCCTGCAATAGCTCCTTCAGAAATTACACACATCCGGACTTCTTTTGCATTGTAAGGGACAAAATAATGTTGGCTTGCAACCAAGATATAAAAATATAGCTCAAAACCTTCAATAATGTCCTCCCAATGGATTAGAAGACTCCTCCACTGAAAAGAAGGACTGAAATGGCCTAGATCTAAAGATCTAGCCTCCACTTGCTGCAGCTTACTGAAACATGCAAATCCTCAATAGGATCTGTGCCGTCAAAGGAAGATGAAGTTGGGCCTCAAGCCAGATAATGGACAATATGGTGCAAGACTCCTCCAAGAGCTCCTCAAGGAAATAGAAGGAATTCCTAAACAGGAAGACCTTGTGCTAAACAGCACTCTATCTCAGCTAAACAGGAAAAGAAAGTGTTTTCATTCCTAAAGACAGCCTTGAGTTGTGAAAGACCAGTGCCTAGGACATCTTATATTAGCAAGGAGCATATGGTATAACAGGGGAAATTATCAATGCAAAGCTCTCATGCTATTTCCTGATAAACAAGGAATATTAATCTAAATGGGACCAAGACCTTCAGAAAATGACATAGAGAAAGGAATACTGCAGAGGCAACATGCAAAACTCCAATATAAAAGCAACAGACAATTCAGAGACAGCTTACTATAAAGAGGGCCGATTCAGAAATACCTCACAAAAATAAATTATCTGAAGGTGTTTGCTGTGAATGAAATATTGAGAGAATACTAGTTTTCATTGAGCTGATATCCAGATACACAATACCACCTTGTAATGGGCTTACCAATCTAAGAATCCATACATGATAATAGCATTTTAAAAACACCCTCCCAAAGCAACTAATATAGCATAAATATGGTTTAGATGGATAGTGGAACAAAATATCATGCCTGAGCCATATTTAAAGCACTTGACTAATCTGAGCATGGGTATCAACTAGGATAAATCCATACCAAAAATCAGTGAGCCACTCGCATTCCAGAAACATGATACAAGAAAGATGGATGGAATGAAATGATCTATTAAAATAACACATATAAGAGAAAGTTACAAACTGTGAAATACCAAAGACCAGAATCCTCTTAACAGATGGAACTCCTCCTTACTGAGACCCTATGGGCTCTGCGCCTTCATACAAGAGTTCAAAAAAATGTATACAAAAATCCTTTCACTGCATAATTTTCTGATAAAATCTGGAACCCTAAATTATCTATTCTTTGGGAGATTTATAGGAGAACAAGAAAGCTCCAAAAGGGAGTAGGTGATGAACATTTAATTTGCCTAATTAAAACAAAATGGTGGAAACGTGCACGCCCATAATGCTTGATGACTTTGTAATGTTGTTTGTACCCTGCTACTTGCTTACAGAAATGAATGTGCTTGGTAGAAAACTTTTCAGGAACACGGAAAAAGAATAAAATCACATAGACATTTCGTCCTTTCCCGAAGAAAAATGGTGCTGAAAAGAAAGCTTAGAGTATGTTTTCTGCGAATGGTACCCTCTGCCTTCAAAACCCTAAATTACGGCTTAAAATATTTAATGTTGAATGTTAAATTCCTCTGATCTCCCACTGATACTCTTTTCCGCAACATTAATATCTTCATCTGAACAATCTGTGCTTTGAATGGCTCTGCAGGGTTTGACAGATTTTAACCCTGCATCTTTAATGGAAGTCTTTTCGATCTACCTCTCAAGCCTTTCTCCATAATTCAGCTCTGGAAAATGGTCCTTTGACGTGTTCTCTATCACAGTAATAGAGACTGTGAATCATGATAGTTTTCCACCGCTATAAACCTACAAAACCCGAAAACGTGTTAAGAAAACCATGTGCGGGAAGGTGAACACAGTGGGGATAATGGTGTGACAGCGCGGCATGGTGGACGAATTGAGAAATGTAGAGCGATGATAGGAAATGCAGTGTATCCATGTAATACAGTCAGGTGGACGCGGGCGGAAAATTTAAATGGAAACATTAGGAAAATGACCCATTGAATGAATATATATGGAGGACAAGTGAATATGGAACAAATGGCACGTGGAATGGTGACGTGGAGGGATTTGGGCAATGGCATGGCGTGAGTTTAATCTGGACCATCCTATCTTAGGAGGAGATCGACGGTGGAAAACGTATCGGAGGGCAATGAGACGGTGGGCCAGGGGCGCTATTGACTTAGATTAACACTCGTGCAGCTTCGGAGTGCGACGACTGTCGGATGAAGACCTCCAGATCGGACGGCTGTCATGAATATTGCACTGTGATTTCGGACGAACGATAATGCGCAATGGAAGGCGGTTTTGGAGCCGTACGCAGAGACACGCGGAAAGCGATGTATGGCATCGCTCCGATTTGAAAAATATCACCCACCTCCGAAAGGCGGTGCGATATAAACCACTGGTTTTGTACAGTGTGCGGAGCAGGGACCACCAGGGTGGGAGTACTGTAAGCCATTGATTTTGCAGGTTGATCGGACGGTGGACGGGCGATTTGAGCGATGAACGGAAGGGCCACGGGCGTGATGAAGACTTGCGAATGCCGTCAAATCTTTACATATCGACGGTTATAAATGCGCCTGATATATATATATATATATATATATATATATGAGATAAGCACTTTTATGGCTAGCACTTGGTTTTGACCTCCGGTCATGTGGAGAAAAAGGTTCAGGGGCTAGGGCCAAAAGGTGCTAGGCCTTAAATATATTATAATGTGGAATTTCGGCCCTTTTATGCAGATTTAAAGCTGGGAGAAGGCAACGATGGGCAAAAGATGAATTTCTCAGGACAGAAAGAGGGGGTTTGAAAGGTTTAAGCGAGGTTGCTTGTCAAAATTTAATAGGAGGTTGACATGGTCAACATAAATAAATATGTCTAGACAGACCATATAATCATAAAATCATAATCATAAACTAACCCCATATTGCTGCCATCCTCCTCCTTATAAAAAATGTGAGCCTTCTCACCTTGGGTCCCACTCATTAGGGTTTCCATCTTCATGCAATGAATCTCCCTCCAAAACAATGTTGTCCCGTCATCAATACCACTCCTCCATAATGACACTGATGGATTTGGTCAATCTTGACTAGATATCCATGCAATGTCTTCTTCCACACTCAAGGTGGTTTTATTCCAACTATCTAATTAGATTCATATTCCCACTAAGTGATCTTCATTTAATGTTCTACGTCCTCCATACTAGCTTTTTTGACTTGGTCAACCTTGACTTTGTCCACATGCATTAAGCCTTGTTCATACATGAAGGTGTTTTTATCCAGCTGTGAATATGATCCTTTCCACATTAAGAGGTTTTTATTGCTGCTAGAAAGACTTATGGGTCTCCTTACCCATTTATTCATCTAACTATGTGTTTAGAGCAAAAATAATATTCCTATTAGCTGTATGCTAATGTAGGAATGTTACAGTCCTCCCCTCCCAAATGTTGCTTGTCCTCAAGCAACTGCAAGGATAGAAGTGGAGAGCCTCCCATCTTCCTCTTGTAGCATCCTTAAGTGATAAGTTCCTCCAAAGAACAATATGCTTTCTCAACAATGTGTCCTCAAGTTTTTCCTCCCATGTGTAAATGTAAGCCTTTGGTGAAAATTCCAAATGGCTCTCAACATGTAAAAGTGGGACATACATGGAAACAACAATATGTGGTATAGAGGCCTTCTTGAGGCATGGAATCATAAATATATTGGGAATCATCATCCCCATGTGAAGCCTCCATCCCCAAGCTATCATCCACAAAAAGTGAGTCACCCTCCAACATGGTAACTCATGAGACATCTCCTCCACCTTAAGCTCCTACAAAGAAGGTGGCATGCATGGCTGAATTTGTGGGACTAGAATGTCCATCCCAGGCTACTTCTCTCTCCACTTATGATATGTATGGGGCTGCTGCTGATCTTGGGCTGAAATATCATGGTCTCCAAGAAAGACCAAAGTTACCCCACCAATCAAACCATCCATGAAGTGCCTCTCCCAAGAACTCAAGTTCTCCAAATGGCTCCTGCCACATGAAGACAAGAGGTGTAGTGTAGAAATCATGGTTTACCCACTCTTTCCCCTAAAAAATGTAACATATGAAGTATGGAGAATCATACATCCAATGGGCACCTCTAACTCTTGTGCCATCCTCCCAACAAAGCTTCCCATAATAACAATAACTTCATCAATACATGGAAGCAAAAACAGATAGAAACATGTTGCCACATGACAACCAGGAGGTGGAATAATTTTTTGGCGAATTTCTCACGAGATTATATTATCTTGTAAAATCATGGCGAATCACCAGTACAAATGGCGAATCACTACTACAAAATGGTGAATCGTTGTCTAGTGGAGTTCAAGGTGTTGGTTCCAATGAATATATGGTAGTTGAACTAGGAGTAGAAAGAAGAGAACCACCGAGACCAAGCATGGCACATGGTGACTCATGAGGGAAGTAGTTCTCGTGCAGTTTGGAAAACGCATTCTTCTAGTTCTGCTAAGCGTAGTGTTGTTGCTCATGCTACTACTAGCACTGATATTGAGGCTGGAGAGGAGTTTGAGGAAGCATGGAAGGTAGCAGTGGTGGAGAATTACAAAGAGTACCCCATGATGGGCTCCATTTTTCCCTTTGGTATTTGTGCCTGCAAGATCTTATGTCCATTGAACCAACAATTAATCGTTCAACCAACAATCAACTTGACTAAGTTGATTAGGTATGAGTCAAATTAGACTAATCTTCAAAACTATGCTTTGCACTATCCCATATTTATCACACTAATGCTACACAACATTGTGCATTTGCACCCAACTCTCATGCATGCACACAAAATTTTCATTAACATTTATAACCCTAACCAAGTGAGAATTGATCAACAATTTGCACCAAAGTTTGTTAATGTTGAAAGTTCATAAGAAATTTAGATCCATGGTACCTTAAATAAATTTTGAGATAACCTCCACAAATTCGACCATAATAGAGAAAACTTGTGATAAATTTTAAACCTACAAAAATTACGATTCATGTTCCTAGGAACGATCATAAGAAGTAGTTGGCATATAGGTCGAGTTTTGAGCCTTCTTCTTGTTTGAAGAGGACTTGTCTATTATCAGAACTACCTTCCCTGCCTTTGACGCCTTGAAGGAATTGCAAATTGAATCATCAAATGAAGACAACTTTATGTTCTTGTCAATTAGAGTTGAATAGCTTCCCTGTGCACTCAACACAAACTCTGACCAATAGGAAACATCCCACCCACCAACTATGAGGTCCCACAAAATTGTTGCTCCCGCCTGAACAACAGACAACTGGAATGTGAGAATTCAAAAACAAAGAAAATCCCAATCGCATATATCTTGATTCTTGAGGATGAACTCAATCTCAAATCCAAAACCCATAAAATTTATATCCAAAACTAAAACTCATCAAATTTGGAAGTATATTGGAAACAAAACCGAGGCAAAAGAGCTAAATTTGAATGCGGGAACTGACACAAAATCTGCAAACTTGAGAAATTTTTGATGTACATTATTTTGTTTGACAAAATAGATCAGGAAGAAAGGCCTCAGGGAAGATCACACTAGACTAGGGGTAAGTAAAAACCACCAAGGTGAAGCATGGGAACAAGAATACAACCAAAAATGATCTATAATTTTGTTCAATCAGTGATCCATCCATAGGACAAAAATTTTCTCCTAGGGGTTACCCACTTGGGTGTGTAACAAAGCCCATCAAACAGTTTATGACGCTATTGACCCTTCTCCTCTGAGAGTGAAAATAAAATGACATAGGAGTGATAGAGGAAAGAGAGATATTTGGACGCCCTTAATCTTCTCATTAACCTAAAGAATACCATAAGTTAGAGATATGTTTTCAAAGCAGCAGTAAATTTAAAGTGGCCAGTCGAGGATATGATAGCTGCTCAGGTGAAAGAAAATTTGGAAAGGATCAAGAAGATAGTAAAGATATGCATTTTTAGCACAGATTCTGCCACAGAAGCTCAACAAGAATAATGGACACTGGCACTTGGTTCTCAAAATGATGACCGGCCTCAGATACTTCATGCAACATAGCTCAGGTATATCAACTGTAATTTTCACTTCTTAATGATAACCTTTTGAATTAAAAATATCTGGGCTGCCTTGGGGAAGGTTGGAGCCCTAGAGGGAGAAGTGTAGGGACAGATGTCCCTGTGTGGGCCTGGAGGGTACTTGGAGACCCCTGAGAGCAGTTGGAACTTTTGGAAGCCACATGGCTCCCATATATCCTTGGCCAACCCAAGTTGGAAACCCTGGAAGGGTAGTGGCACATTTCGATGCCTACAGATGTAGAGAAGGAGGTGCACTACCTTGAGTTGATTGGACTAATGTGGGATGTGAGACTGTGAGTTGGAGGCTGTTGGGGTTTGGTACCTTGTCCCTCCTCATATTCAGTACTGGTTATGTACCTGGATTTAGGTAAGTCGTTGTCATTGTGGAGTTATGGCCCCAGCTCAAGGGTGATCTGCTGCTGAGAGAACTAGAGCAGTGCGGTCTATGGCTGCGCAGTACATCCAAGGTCTGCAGCAAGTGGGTGATTTTATCAGATAAGTGTTGTGTATAGTATATACACTGTTGTTTATCTGTTGCTCATGGTTAACTGTTTTATATTGGTTATTATGTTGTCCTAGTTTAATTATATGTTATTTGTCAGTTATGGTATTAGTACTGGAGTTGGTAGCATCACCCTATCTGGGTGGCTGGGGGATGTTACAAGACTTAAAAGTCTGCATCAGTTCTAGCAGGATGTGAATCCCTTATTTGCAGGTTATACTAATATTCCCTTATGAAGTCATCAAAAATATCTGAAGATGAGTGATTTCTTTTATGTTCGTTCTGGAGATTAAGCTACAACTGGACAGAACCATAGATAAAGCCACTCATCTATAGACAAAACCATGTCTCTTCCTTTTTAATGTATTGCCACTCGACCGTAAAATTCCTAACTTGGGTCTCTTGCCAAGGACCACATGATGCCGCTAACATAAAGTCTTCAAAACACTAAGTTGACCTTCTTCAAAACATGAAATGGACTTCAGATTGAAGGGAGAATGAGAGATCTGTCCACCTGGAAGTTCATGTTCTTCAACAGGCTCATACATCAAGCCTAACTGTTAACAGTTCCAACATGAAGAAGGTTAGTGAAAAAAGAGACAAAATTGAAATCTCTGTCAACAAAATTAAAAGAGGAAGAAGATGCAAGTATCTCAGAGTTAGAACTACTGTTTGTAGATGATGACAGATCTGGAAATGGCGTTCAAGGATACAATTCAAAAGCTAAAAAATAGAGAGGCCGAAAAAAGGACATGCCAAGTGACGACAAACTATCCACAGTTGATTGTGATTATCCAAGGTTTTCTGCTCTGTTCACATCTTATCATTTTGCCATATATCTGACAGACCCACAGTTTAAAAGGTTTGTTGAGAGGGCAATATGAAGCTTAGGATATAACTCAAACATCTGTAATTGTATTAAAACTCTAGTGGAATATAATATTGTGTCCTCTGTTTCTGCTGGATGGCAGCAACAGATACAAGAAATGAAAATTTGTTCATTATTAAGGTCAAATAGTTCATTATGAAAGTCAAATAGTCAACAGCTAACACTCAATTTATTTTTTTCAGTTCTTTTAATTTGTATCTCTGCATTGAGATTTTAGCTCCATGACTTATAGCCATAGCATAGTTCAAAGAAACAAAAGAAGTCTGCAAATGAAACAGTGGATGACTTGAAATTCTTCATGGGGAAAAAATCTACAATTGACAATTCTTCAATAAAGAAGAGGAAAACTAACTTCTGTCTATAGTTCAATATCCTTTAGTGTTATTTTCTTTAAGAGATTTAGTAAACTGCATCTCTTGAGTAACCAGCCCTGCAAGATCAAGTCTTCCAGCACTTTTGTATGCATCTATTACCACTCTATAAGTAGATTCATTTGGCTGAAAACCCTCATATTTCATTTTGTTAAACATCCTTTTTACACCTTCTATCAAGCCTGCCTTTCCATAGCTAATGATCATACTCATGTAGGTAGCAACATCTGGCTCAATCCCCTTGGTTTTCATGCTCATAAACATCTTTAGAGCCTCATCAATCCTGTCTACACTTCCAAATGCATAAATGGAAGCATTGTAGGCAGACACATCAAGCTCCAAACCAATTTCTTTTAATTGTTCACAGGCCTCCAAAGCCTCCTCGTGAATTCCTGCCATTGAATAAAGAGTCACTATCAATGCTTGCATACTGTAGGGGATTCCACTCTCCCGTGCAATCTCAAGCTGATTTACTGCCTCCATTGGAAGGCCTCCTTTCTTCAAAATTGTACCCAATGTTTTGTATGTGATGTCATCAGGTGAAACCTTCGCTTTTAACATTTGCTGAAAAATTTCCGTAGCTTCTCTCAATCTTCCCTCTGCTGCATACACTCCAAGGACATTATTAAAAGAGAGCTTATTTGTCAGAAGCCCAAACTCCTGCATCTCTTTTGCAATTTCAATGGCTTGGCTAAGTCTGCCAATTTTTTTGTATAGACAAACCATCATGGCATAAGAAAATTCATTAGCCTGGCCCACTTGCTTTAAGTCATTAAAAATTGACTCTGCCTCACTGACCATACCAGCATCACTGTAAAAATCAATCATACAATTTGTTGCAAAGACATCTGGACCTTCTCCCAAATTTTTCATCTTTTCATATGTTTCCTGAGCCTCTCTCAAATGGCCAACCTTTTGATATACCTTGATCAAAGAGCTGTATACCGTGCAGTTTGCTACTAAGCCACGGTCTTGCATTATTTGAAAGTAATGAACAGCTTTCTCCACATTTCCAACCTGTGCAAATGCATTTATCAGTGCACCATAAACAACTTCATCTGCCTCAACGCCCATCTTTAGCATCTCCTTATAAATGTCTTCTGCCTCCATGGTTCTACCCAGGCTAGTATTCACAGCGATAACAGCACAAAATGTTACACAACTAGGCACAAACCCTGCCTCCTGCATTTTAATCATATCGCATTTTTCATCATCCGGTAATCTTGCAGCAGCAAACATCTGAATGAGAGAATTATAAGTGCATTCATCAGGTGAAACTCCTTCATTATCCATGCTCTCAAACAATCTCTGTGCCTTGTCATAATGTTTTGCAATTACATAAGCCTTAATCATGACATTGTATTCCAATACACTCTGCCTTGCTCCTCTTTCTGTTTCACAACTGTAGCCGAACACCTTCTCAGCTTCCAACCAATACCCCATCTCTCCATATGCATCGATAATGGCAGCGTAGCTCCTGGAGCTGATTCCTCCAAGAAGCTGAAATCTTTCAAACCAAGCCCATGCTTTCATCAGCAACCCCATCTCTATGCACATTCTGACAATAACAGGCCTTGAGAAGTGATCCACATGAACCCCCAATTCATCCATCTCCTGGACCAGGGATTCAGCTTCTCTAATCATATGTTTCCCACAAAGTACACGTAACAGAGTTCTATAAGTTACAATATTAGGTCGAACTCCAGTTTGTTTCATTCTGGTGAAATAAGTTAATGCCATGTCTATATTGTTATTTTTGGCATTCATTGCTATAAGAGTATTGTAAGTCATAACATTTGGCGGGCACCCTATTTTCACCATTTTATTCATCAGAACCTCTGCTTCTTCTAGATGACCATGTGAACCACAAATATGAATTATAGTATTAAAAGTAACAGTGTCAGGACAAATACCTGATTTGAGCATCTCCGAGAAGGCATTTGAGCATTCGCCGACGCGGCCTGCCTTGCCATACATATCAATCAAATTATTATATGTGAAAGCCCGCTGTGGCCTATGAGTTTGGGACCACTTTCTGTAAAACTCCTCCGCCTGGTCAAACTCTCTAGCTTTCTTGTACATATGAACAACAGTATTCATGGTCACCTCATCTGGTTGGAGCCCTTGCTGTTCCATGTGTTGGAGCCAATGCAAGGCCTCTAACTTGAGGCCAGCCCTACCATAAACATCTATTAGGGTGCCATACGTGTTATTTGTGGGCAGCAGCTCGTCCTTCTGTTTGGTCATTTGGGTCCAACAATCCTCGAGTTCTTCCCATTTTTTAGCCCTACCAAGAATTCTGAGAATGACATTGTAATGAATAACATTTGGTTTGTAGTCTTCCTGCATGTGAAACCACTTGAAAATGGCAAGGGCTTTTTCCCAAGTGGGTTGCTCTATGAGGATTATTGTCTTCTCTTGGGGGCTTATCTTGTGCTTCCAGGGCTTTAAGGCTTCCTCTATATTATCACAATCACTGTTTTCTAGAGCCTGCAAAATCGACGGGATGCAGCTTCCTCCTCTGTATTTCCTTGTTGTTGTGATTCTGTTTCTACTCTTATTGTTATTAGCAGCAGCGACATAATCATCATTTGGTTGGGTGTGGGTATGAGGAGGTGCCTTAAAATCCTCCTGTAAACCAACCTGGAGATTTGAATTGAGCAGTTAGGTCGGGGTCTAAGGAGGTTGAATCCAGAGGGCATCATTGGAACAGGAATAGACGGGAATTTGGATTTTGTCCCATCAGGCAAGAACCTGGTGTCTCGCCTGCCTGAGAGGTCCATGTCAAATGTAGGCAATGAAATCATAATGGATTGATAAACAACACTCGTGATCGATCTATCCATGTATGACTGAACCCTTTTGGGTGAGGACAACTGCACTAACAATCGTTCTATCCATGTATGACGAAACCCCTAAGAGTGAGGGCGAATGCAGAAACAACTGTTCGGATGCACATTCCCATTCCTATGAAAACAGCTTCAATCAACCAAATTTTCGAAATCGGCCACTCTGTTGTGATAGATATCGCATGAGAGCGTTTGAACACTGTTTGGTTAGTATCCTGCAACTTAATAAACGTAAGGTCAAGCTTGGTAGCTTGGTAACCAGTTTAGTATCACAGCACAGTGTCGTTCCAAAACCCTGCAATGAAGTGAATCTGGGGCGAGCGCCGTTCCAAAACCCTGCAACTTAGTAAATCGGGGGCGAATACAACACAAAACCATCCAAACGAGTAAATCGACAGGCGAATTTAGCATTTCAGGTTTTATCCGCCATTATTTTTTTGGGCTAAAACATAATAATTAATTATTTTTAAAATAATTTTGGGGCTAATTATACAAAACTATACAAAAAAAAATTTATATATAAAATTCGCCCCTCCAAAATCTAAAACCCCTTAAATTTCTCCCTTGGGCTAAAATTCGCCCCTAAAATTATCCCTGATCATAGTTCCATATGTGGAACCAATGCAGTGCATCCTTTGCCTACCTCAAAAAAAAGTGTAACAAGTGTCTTTTCAGCCATTTTTTTGCTGCCACAATCATCCTACAAGATGAAATCATGAAAGTAAAACTTGGTGCTAATGGTGCACACAAAAATTCATGTGGCATCCTCCACAAACCACAAATAGAATTGCCAATGTCAATGCTACAAATGGCCTCAAGTAAATCACAATACAAAATACAAGAAGGAAAGACCCTCCTTGATACAATATGTTTCTCATAAGAAATAAATGAGTATAATTCATAAAGCATAAATATACATCCTCTATCATGTACTTTGGTCATTGAGCTAAAATAACTCAATTGAAAGTTCTCCCTCACTCCAAATGAGTAGGGACGTGGTTGTGACAACCTCTCCATCATCATCTCGGATATGCATCTCTCGATATGCTGATATACATCCTATTGGATGCCCTCCCAAGTGAAATCCTCCATCAAGGAATGATATGCATCAAAGTGCATGGAAAGGAAGCCCACAAGTCTTGCATGTAGATCTCTCTTCTTATGCTTGAAAATCCAAGTCAAGAAGATCATATCAAGGTAATAGCTGTCTCCATCCATCACTACATGACACTCATCTCCTACATGCCTCCCTAGTGCATCATATCTGAAGTGATCTTGGGAACACTCCATCAAAAAACCCAGGCTCCCAAGTGACATCGTTGTTGGCCTTTGTAATAAGGCTCTTGTCATCTCATAGCTCCATCCTTTTACATCCCATATGTCAAAGTCAACACCAAACATAATGCTTCTATATGTGAGAGATTCCTCCCAAAGTGGAAGCACCTCCTAATCTTCCAAGGTTAAAGAGTAGCCCCTTTGCACTATGATAGTGCCATCTCCTACTCCTGCAACATCATGCAAAGTATGGGATAAGATCAGCCCATAATCTCTCAATAACAACCAAAGCAACAACAGCTCTAGTTACCTCCCCAAACCATCATCATATAAATCATGGAGCAATATCATAATAGTTGATATGAAAGATATCACACCACCCCAATACATCAAAACTCCATGCTGCCATATGATGTAAGTGTCATGCCAAAATCCATCCATCCACACACCCTTTGAAATAGAATGTGTCATGGGATGACAAAACTCTTTCAAGAGTAACCAACGCAGTCTTGCATCCTGTTGTCCAGTGTCATAAATCAGATAGTGGTTTCTCAACCTCTTGCTCATCAACATCACCCATCCAACCCATGGTGAGTGTCTATCATCATGTCCATAAGTGGCACTCATCCAATGGAGAATACCATCCTCCCAAATCATATTTTTGTCTTTGCATTTCATGGGATATTGAAATGCAATCTCCTCAATGACCAAGTTGATCCCATAAGGATCCAAATAGGTGGTAGGAAAAAACCTCCCATCATGATGTGTAGGGCTCATCAAGGAGTATCCAACACACACATGAGAGATTTTATCCATCCTAAGATGTCCTCCATCATCTATCTGCTCCCCCTTTGTTATATATATGGGAAGGTCATTGGAATGTTCCAACAATGGTTGGGCCTCATCACTGCTGCTAAATGACAGCGTTGTCGATCTCCATGATGGTGCAGCTGCTGCCTCAAGATCAGATCCAATGTTGAACACATAGTTCTACAATTTATTGTTCAAGAAAATACTTATCCCATCCTCCAAGAAACTACATTCCAACCTCAAGGGTTTTGTACAGCTCATCAATGATATATTAGGATGACTATTTGTCTCTTCCTTGAATGAATCAAGGCAGCTCAGTGTAATGAAATTTTGCTGCTCCAAATCAGCAATACATTTTGACCCTTGGTCATGCAATGGTACATTACCATCATCCTCCATATGTTTCATTGAAATAAGAGGAAATGAAAACATGTGCATACCTTGGTACAACTTGGGAACATCTTGTCCTACTACAAGGTTTCCTCCTTCCAGTTTGATGGCTTCCCCAACTATTGATGATAATGGTTGCTCTTCTATAGCTTCATCAACGCTGGTACAAGTCTCTTCTTCTTCATGCATCTCCAAAATGGTGCATGGGACTCTAGATATCAAGAGATCAAGATCATCTTGGAAAGGTGCAAGTGGTCTTTCTCTTAAAACAAGTGCTCCTGCAGTAAATGGTGCTGAAGGCTTCTCTCCCTCTGATTCTTCTTGTCAAACTTCTTGATCAACCTTTGAGTAAAATCTGCATATGCGGTCACTCTTGCATGACTCAAATGGCTGAACCACCAATTTTTAGCTTCACCTTTATGGTGCAACACTGAAATCTCAACAACTTCCCTCTCTACTACTGGATGTAGCAGAAAAAATGCATCCAAATTATTTCCCCAAGCCTTTTTTGTGCATGAGGATGACCCATCAAAGGTAGAAAATACAAATCTATTTCCCTTCATTCTTCTATTGTTTCAATGTATTCTTTCTTCTTTGAGCTGAATGAACTATGGGAGAGTTAGATTCTCCTTGATAGATCTAGGTTGAGACTTATATTCTGCAAGATATTCACTTAGAATCTCATGATCTAAGTTTCCACCATCTCTATGCCTCATATATTCATAAGAAAAGGTCATAGGATGTTTCTTTGGAGCTCTATGCAATACCAGATCTTCTTTTTGCTGAAAGGAAGTACATGGAGCTTCCTCATCTTGAAACCCTAACATGGTTTCACTTATTTCCTTCCTTCTTCTTTGCTTGACCTCCTTGGTGAGGTCATTCTTAGATTTGAAAATAAATGAGATGAAACTCATTCCTCCCATCATTCTGATCTTTCTTCTTCTTATAGCATCTTGGCTTGAAACTCACAGGCTGAGCCAAAGATCATGCTTTGATACCACTGTAATATTCCCAAATGGGAAAACTCAGCAATACATGCCAAAATAACGCATTCTTTAGAAATGTATGCAATTAAAGTTAAATGCAGCTCATGGATCCCTTAGATATGATATTATAATGATTATATCTTAAAGGAAATCAGAAAAAAATCACTATTGCATACTTAAACAGGCCTCCCATGCCATAAATAGCTCAAAATCGTGCAAAAATAGGGACTACAACCATGTGAGAAAGCCGGAATACCATGACAGCATTATTTTATTCCCTCTACAATAGAAGTAGGTTGTACAATAGATCTAGAGAAAGAATGTGGACAAAAATTTAGATGTATAGCAGATCCATGCACTATACAAGCTCTTTTATCAATCCCCCTTGGGGTTTTTAGCAATACACCAAGTACAAAGTGTAGATATGAGTTTTAAGACTGCAGATCTATGGAAATGTTTAGATCTGTAAAGTGGATCTGATCTTATATAAACAATAAACTAATCTCCTCCAACATATCTCCAAAGTGAAGGGAAAATCCCCAACACTCAGAAAATCAGCTCTCCAAATGGTGCACTGAATCACCTTGTAGCAGCTCCTTCAGAAATTATGCAGATTTGGACTTCTTCTGCACTGTAGGGGACAAAATAATGTTGGATTGCAGCCAAGATATAAAAATATAGCTCAAAACCTTCAATAATATCCTCCCAATGGATTAGAATACTCCTCCACTGAAAAGAAGCACTGAAATGGCCTAGATCTGAAGATCTAGCCTCCACTTGCTGCAGCTTACTGAAACATGCAAATCCTCAATGGGATCTGCGTTGTCAAAGGAAGATGAAGCTTGGCCTCAAGCCAGATAGTGGACAATATGGTGCAAGACTCCTCCAAGAGCTCCTCAAGGAAAGAGAAGGAATTCCTAAATAGGAAGACCTTGTGCTAAACAACACTCTATCTCAGCTAAACAACCCGAGAAAGAAATATTTCTAAACAAAACATATAATTGTAAAATCATAATCATAAAATAACCCCTTATGGCTACCATCCTCCTCCTTATAAACAGTGTGATGCTTCTCACCTTGGGTCCCACTCATTATGGTTTCCATCTTCATGCAATGAATCTCCCTCCAAAACTGCATTGTCCCATCATCAATACCACTCCTCCATAACAGTGTTGATGGACTTGGTCAATCTTGACTGGATCTCCATGCAATGTCTTCTTCCACACTCAAGGTGGTTTTATTCCAACTATCTAATCAGATTCATATTCCCACTAAGTGATCTTCATTTAATGTTCTACAACCTCCATACTAGCTTTGTTGACTTGGTCAACGTTGACTTTGTCCACATGCATTAAGCCTTGTTCATACATGAAGGTGTTTTTATCCAGCTATGAATATGATCATTTACCCATCAAGAGGGTTTTTATTGTTGCTGGAAAGACTTATGGTTCTCCTTACCCATTTATTTGTCTAACTATGTGTTTAGAGCAAAATTAATATTCCTATTAGTTGTATGCTAATGTAGGAATATTACATAAAGAAGGTGTATGAACGAAAGACCAAGGCGAATGATTTTAAGCTTGAATATGTAGTCCTTCGATGGGATGTAAGGAACATGGAAAAAGGGAAGCATGGAAAATTTGAAAACCTATGGAAAGGGCCTTACAAGATCTCAACTTTTCATGGACATCATGCTTTCATATTGAAGGAGATGAATGGAGAATAATGCTTAGGAGGATCGTTCAATGGTAGGCTCTTTAAGACATCAGGGGAATTTTGAGGTCTAAAATGGGCCTCCTAAGGAAATTATAAAATAATAGGAAATCATAAAATAATATTTGATTACATCATCAAATTTTGGAGGGAAAAAAAGAAAAAACTACTTTTTGAACTTATATTTTCAACTTATCTCCCAAATTGTTTACTCAAATTTTGAGCGGGAGTATTCATTGGATGAAAAATTTAATTCCTCATCCAAGGAGTACCCATGTTGCATACTTTCTATGGATCCTACTCCACGACAAATGAGAAATACATGAAAAACGTGATTGCAATCACGTTTTTTCACGTATTTCTCATTTTTCATGTAGCAGGGTCCATCAAAATTATGAAACATGGGTACTCCTTGGATGGGGAATTAAATTTTTCATCCAACGAGTACTCTCGCTCCAAGTTTGAGTAAAAACTTTGGGAGTTAAGTTGAAAATACGAGTTGAAAATGTAGTTTTATTATTTTATTATTTTTTAATCTTTTTACCCTTTTACCTAAAAAATGGTGAATCATCCCCCATGGTTGACATCATCATCTTGAATCCTATTGGTTATTATAAATTTTATTTTGGTTGTACATTTTTCTTAGGAGGCCCATTTTAGACCACAAAATTCCCCTAATGATTATCTTTTCTGATGCAGATTTCATATTTCTCAATTCCATTGTAAATATCAGTTTAACTTTCTGCAAAGTGTGAGGTAGAGAACCACCGGAGCTTGGAGCCTGTGGTGAAGACCATAAAGTTTCATTGGTTTTATGTTGTTTTCAAAATTTAATTTAAAGTCAAGTAAGTCAGTCCTGAGTCAGTTTTCAATCATTTTTGAGTTAGTCTTGAGTCATTTTATTATGATAAGTTTTCAATATTCAATTTTTTTCAGATTTTGACTCCATTCCCAATGGATAGGCACATGGTCTACGGTGTTCTTGACTCCTCCAAGGAGCTATCATCCCCAGCTGGAGCGAATGTTAGTGTCATTTTTTGCATCCTTCCACCAGTGATCAAATAAACTCTTTTCATTTCATGTTAGGGTCCCATTTTGAAATTTTTTTCATTCCATTAGGTAATCATGCAAAAATTTGGTCACTTGGTGTAGATTTAGGTCTGATCTCACTTCTTTCAAAATTTTAGGTAGGTCGCTCATTGTTTGGTCAATTTAGTGTGTCCTAAATTGCTACATTAATTTATCAATCCGGGATTCGTAAGTTGATGAAGTGCGGCGCACTATATGTGCAAGATAACCTATTTCTTAACTTTTTGTCGTTTTTGGTTTTCTAAGGTGAGATGGAGATTCTAAAACAAGTATGGTTATGATTGTTTAAGGAAATGATATCCTCTATAATGATTTACCAACTTGAAACTTAAAAAGGAATTTGAAACATATAATGACAAAACTTGAAAAGAAATGAAAATGTGCTGCTGAAATGAAAAGGTGCTGCTAGTCTAATAAATCAAAATAGTGAACTATTGAGCATGAAAACCAAACTATTCTTGCTGCTGTCTAAACACAAAAGAAACTATGCTTAAAGAAATCCAAAATTGCAACAAAGTAAATCCAAATCAAATTACATCAACTTGTCTTCTGATCCCTCATCATTAGTCCAACTATGATTTTCGGAAGTAACCATAAACAACTTGAGTAACTGATATCTAACTTGCATAAAGTAAACTAATATCAAACCATACATTCATAATTCAATCCCTCACCATCAGTCCAGCTGTGGCTTTCGGAGGTAACTGAAGATGTCATGCACAATTTAATATTTCTAACTTGCAAAAAGGAAACTAATATCAAACTACACATCCATAATTCAATCCCTCACCATCAGTCCAGCTGTGGCTTTCGGAGGCAACTGAAGATGTTATGAGCAATTTAATATATCTAAATCTAACTACTGAAGCAAATGAGAAAAACTGAAATGAACAAAGAAGAAACTAAGAAAAGCAAATTAGTAGTAGAACAATATTAATTCCATGTCATTAGTCAAAAAGTTATGCAAATTCCCGGGCTGCCTATTTATAACCTGAAACAAGAACACTGATCAGTGATCAATAACATAAAACATGAAAGACAGAAGTAAAATGGAAAGCATGAAAGATTATAAACAGAAATGAAGCATATATACCATGAAAGATGCAATGTATAAACATGTGAATGGATTATGGCACAATGAGCTTTAAAGATTATTCGTACAGAGTCTTCTTATATTAAAATGCAAATATAATGAAAAGGTGATATTATGATAAAGTATAATTATATTAAGGTATGTACTAATAAACTAACAGACTAATCTAATATGTGTATACAAACGCGTTATTTATAACAAAAGAAATATAACTGACTCCTAAAGTTTATGCTGATGGAGAAAACGTAGACCATTACGTCCACAGATCTAGGATCATGGCCGTATTGAAGAGTAAATCTATGAGGAGTGGATGTTTGAATTCGGCTATGGAGCCATGTACAGATGTTGATTTGTCCCCCGCAACTCAGAAACGGCCATATGAACCTTCACGTGACACGAAACAGAGTCCTGTCACCGTGGGACTCTACGGTTGACTTCCATTTGGACACCTTTGACCGCAGCCTCTTTAGATGGATTTGCTCGAGCCAATAGGACATGATCCATGTCCACATCATTTCAGACTTGCCCATGTGGCTCGTTTTTCCTGTAGACACCTATAACATAGAGTTTCACAAAATGGCTGCGGAAAGTTGCAGCAGCTGCGGAAAGTGGCAAGATTCCGCAGCTAGATGAAAAAAATCTAAATCAAACAGCAGACACAAAAATATAGTTAAAAACCATGTTAGATTCTCTTTTGCAATTAATATACAATGATATTGACAACTTGGGAGGTTCAGATGGATGAAAAAGGTATAGAAAAATGTATGGAAAAGATGCAGATTTGAGACTCAACATAACCCCACTGTGAAGGTGTTGCATGTCCTCATGCAACCAAAATTTTGATAATCCTTCCTCAGTTCATATGCCTTGACACTTCAACCAGTACATCCAAACCTCTCCTCTTCTTCCTTGGTGCTGCCAACATCCTAGGCTTCTTCATTAGGCATCTAAATTTGATATTAATCAGTGCTCTGCTTAACTTCTGGCATTTCCTTTTCAATTTCTTGTTCTTCTTCTGCCATATTCCCAGATGTAGCATGGTATTATCATGAATGATTTTGTCCAATTTACCTTGTTCCTTCAATGTCTCATTTTCATTTTTGATGTGTCTATTTAAAATCTCTAGCTCAAATACTTCCTGTTTTAGTGATTGGACTAGATCATCTTGTACTGTGTGAGGCTGGATGGACGAAGTACTGGGACCTGTAGCTGCTTTTTCCAAAGATTCTATATAATCATATACTTCTTGCTGCTTGGGGTCTATATCAGGTGTCATTTTTATTGGGCTGTCCCCAAAATGCCGTGAAGGAGATTTATCTTCAAAATCTGGCTGAGAAGGGCTCACATCAACATCTTGCTAAGAATGGGATGGACTATGTTCAATGTCTGACTGAGAATGAAATGAACCAGGTTCACTAACTGACTGAGATGGACTATGGTCAGCTGGGGACTGTTCAGATGTTTCCTCTCCCAAATCGATGAAATGAGGTCCTTTTATTTGCGTTTTCCTCAATTTCCCCTTAAGTCTGCTGCTTCTTCTCACACGCTGTGGTCCACTATATTTTTGCTTTTGTTTCCCTTTCTCTGTCTTCTTGGCCATAGATGACTGTGCTTGAAGGTGAATCAGTCTTTCAGATAACACTTGATGATCTCCTTCTTCGGAAGAAGGAGTTTGATGTATAGCCTCAATATTTTTTCTCTCTTTTGGTGTTATTGGCTTTTTACCCTTAGTTTCTTTCTTCTTCCTCTTTGACAATCTCTCTTCTCTATCAGTTCTTTCAATTGTAGTAGTAGGAGTATTTTGAATTTCATCATTTGTTTTCTTTTTCCTACTCCTCTTTGATGTGCTACCTTCAGGAATTTCTTGAGTAGGAATAATTTGAGTTTCATCATTTATTCTTTTTCTCCTACTCCTTTTTGTTGTGCTACCTTCAAGAATTTCCTGAGGTTCCTCAAAGAAATTTCTAATCAAAAATTGTTCCCATGTGTCTTTCTTCTCCTTTAACTCTTTTTCAATCAAAATTTTTACAAGACCATGGTGATATAGATGTGGCTCTACATCTCCTAAATGCTTCTGAACAGTCACAGACATTTTCTTCAAACTATTTAATAGAAAATATGGGAGATTGAGATTTTGATTATCTAGAAAATTCATCAGCAATCTGGTGTGGTACATATACATGGACCCAAAACGGCCTTCACAGGTAATGAATTTTTGAACAACTAACAGCAAAGTAGCCCATTCCTCTTTCAATGCATGAACAGGAATTCCTCTTTTAAAAATAGTTATGTCCATACCTTGGTTTCGTAAGATTATTCTCCAGGCTTCATCACTAATGCTTTTATTCTTAAACCAACGCTCACCCTCTTGAGGAAGTTCCGTGGCAGTTGCTACAGATGCCTCGTTCACTGCAAACTTAAGGTCTCCAATCTCTACTTCCAAGCCATTGAACGACCTTGCAAATGCTTTTGTCACTTCCTTATGATAACCTCTGAATTTTTGGATAAACCGCAGCCACTTTGCTTTCTTCAATATATCCCTTACTTGCGGATATCCCTCCATGAACTTAGGTCCTTCCGGTTCTGCTCTTAGCAATTTACCCATTTTTCTTTCTGCTCTTCAAAGATTTTCCTGCGTGAGGATTCAATGGAAATAGAACGGCTGAATGCACGGAGATGAGCACAATGACCGTAGGTAGATATCAAAGAGTGGATATACAGGCTGTAGCGTAATAGAGAACGAAGTGGAGTGAGACAGAACAGAGAGGGGTTTCGTGAGCACGGCAGAGATACGGCTGTGAGATTAACAGAGTATAACACATCCGGCAGTGTTTTGAAATTTGGTGGCTGCGAAATAAATGTGAGCATGTTTAAACAACGGCTATGGATTTATGCGGCTGTAAGAGTCCGTGGTCAAATCAACTACGTCTCATTGTCATTGGTGGAATATTGGAGTATGAGTGAAGATCGGGGTTTAATTATGGAACCGTTTGAGAATGAATGCGGGAGGATCATATGGAGATTGTGAAAGGGTTACGGGAGTTGTCAATATAATCATTGCACATCATGGATGGAGCTTATGGTTTAGAACTATATAAAAATGTGTTTTCAATGCTATTTGAAATGAATTTTACTCATACCTTGGAATCTTTGCCTTTTTCCTTGGTCTTCAATTTGTTGCTCTTCATTGATATCTTGAATGCTCCATGTCTTTATTTTTGGTCCTCTCACCTGCATTTAATTTCATGATTATGGAAATAACATCTGGCTATACATTCTTTTGAAAACAGAGTGGTAGCTGCGGAATCTGCTTCTGGCTGCGGAAACTGGAGTCAGCTGCGGAAACAGATGTCAGCTGCGGAAACTGACACAACTATTATTTGGATGAATGGAGATGAACAGATGACAAATGACCAGATGGAAACGGCCATGAAAAAGAATTTTATTGATGAAATGGAATGAAATAGATAAAATGAAGTGGAATGGAGTGAAATGAAGTGAAATGAAATGGAATGAAGTGGAATGGAATGGAGTGGGTGGTCACAAGACTTGTGAAATGAAAGAGAGAGATTTTTTTTTTTTGGAAAATATAGAGTGTCAGGTGTTCCTGATTTTCACCCTATATTTTCTGTATAAGACTGCCAATCAGTGATTGGTTTTCAGGCTTATACAATTTTTTTTTTTTTTTTTTTAACTGAAAAGAACAAAAGCTAGGTTGGTGGAGAAGAAGAATTCTTCTGTACCAGCCTGATTGCAGAATTCTCTTGAAACACTTTGACAAAATCCTCTTTTGAGAGTGGCTTATGATAAACTTTCAATCTATGGCCATTCACAATAAGAGGAGTTTGAAACTCATCAATGGTCTTGATTCTTATCGCTCCATTGCTAAAGATCTTGTCAATCTCATATGGCCCAAGCCAATGAGTCTGAAATTTTCCTTTAAAATCTTTAAACTTGGAATCAAATAACAATGCCCAATCTCCTTCTTGAAACTTCTTCTCTTTGATGTATTTTTCATGCCATTTAGCTCTTTGATATTGAACTAGATCAGTTCTTAGAATTGCCTCTTGCCTGATCTCATCTAGCTCATTCAACTACTCCATTCTATGCTTTTGAGCTTCTGATAAATCCATCCCCAACTGAACTGCTATCTTGAAGGTCTTGACTTGGAACTCAATGGGGAGCAGGACTTCTTTCCCATAAACAAGTTCATAGGGAGAATGTCCTGTTGTATTTCTCCATGTAGTTTTGTAGGCCCACAAGGCTTCAGGAAGCCTTTCTTCCCAATCTCTTCTATGTAGATGAACAGTTTTGGTGATGATACTTTCAAGAACTTTGTTTGTAGACTCCACTTGACCATTTGCTTGCGGATGGTAAGGAGTAGATCTTTTGTGCTTGATTTTGTATTCTTCCATCAATTTCTCCACCAAGTTGGATGTGAATTGGCTCCCCTGATCTGTCACAATTTCTCTTGGAACACCAAAGCGAGTAAAAATATCCTCATAAAGAAAATGAACAACTGAATTTTCAGTAGCAGATACTAATGCTTTAGCTTCTACCCATTTAGTAACATAATCAGTGCAAACCAATATATACTTCTTTTGCTTCGATGGTGGATTAATCGGTCCAATGAAATATAAAGCCCATTTTTCAAAGGGTTCAATGAGTACCTGTGTTTGCAGTGGCATTTCATTTGAAAGGGTAGGTTTCCCTACTCTTTGGCAGCTATCACACCTTTGGACATATTGTTTTGCATCTTTGAAGAGAGAAGGCCAATAATATCCCAAGGAAAGGATTTTATAGGCCGTCCTTTTGTCCGCAAAGTGTCCGCCGCATGGTTCATCATGACATGCCTTAAGAATATCAGGCATTTCATCTTCCCTGACACATCTTCTGATCACAAGATCCGGCCCTGTTTTAAACAATTCGTTAGAAATCCATGAATATTTTGAACTCTCCTGAATAATTTTTCGTTTTTCACTTGGAAATAAATGTGAAGGTAGTTTCCCTGTAACCAAATAGTTAGCAATATCCGCATACCAAGGAGTCTTAATAGTTACTGCAAACAAGTATTCATCAGGAAACTTATCTTCTATAGGAGAATCTTCTTTAGTATTCTGAATCCTAGACAAGAAATCAGCTACTGTATTTTGTTTTCCTGGTCTATCCAACACAGTAATATTGAATTCTTGCAAAAGTAAGAGCCATCTTGTCACTCTGCCATTAGTAACAAGTTTGTTCATTAAATATCTAATTGCAGAATGGTCAGTATGAATAAAAGTTTCATAGCCTGTTATGTAATGTCTAAACTTATTAATTGCATGAACAACAGCTAAAAACTCTTTTTCAGTCACAGTATAGTTCAACTCTGTGGGAGTCAAATTTTTACTGGTGTAATAAATGGCATAAGGAACTAAATCTTTTGACCCAACACAGCTCCTAGAGCTGTATCTGAAGCATCCGTAGAAATATGAAAAGGGAGTTTCCAATTTGGTCCTCTCAAGATAGGTGCTTCAGATATTCTTGTTTTCAAAGTTTCAAAAGCTGATTGACAATCAGGATCCCATTTAAATTCAAAGTCTTTTGTAAGCAATTTGAAGAGTGGAGATGCTATTTTAGTGAAGTTTTCTATAAATCTTCTATAGTAACCAGTAAATCCTAGAAAACTTCTAACATCTCTTTGAAAATTTGGAATAGGTAATTTGGAGATGACTTCAACTTTTGATCTATCAACCTTAATCCCATCTCCTGAAATATGATGTCCTAAAACAATACCTTCAGTAAACATCATAAAGCATTTTTCATGGCTTAATGAAAGGTTTGTTTCTTTACATCTTATAAGAACTTTTTCCAAATTTTCTAATGTCTCTTCAAATGAATTACCATAAACTGTAAAATCATCCATATAAACCTCTACACAATCATGGATTAGATCAGAAAAAATTCCTAGTACTACTCTTTGGAATGTTGCGGGTGCATTACATAACCCAAAAGGAAGCACTCGGTAGGCAAAAGTTCCCCATGGAAAAGTAAATGTGGTCTTATCTTGATCTTCAAGTGCTACCTGAATTTGATTATAGCCACTAAAACCATCCAAAAATGAAAAGTACTTTTTACCTGCTAATGTATCTAATACCTGATCGATAAAAGGCAAAGGAAAGTGATCCTTCAAAGTTGCTTTGTTCAATTCCCTGTAATCAATGCATACCCTCAATTTACCATTCTTTTTAGGTACTATAACCAGAGGAGAAACCCATCGGCTATCTGAAATTGGATAAATGAAGTTTACATTGAGTAGTTTTTGGAGCTCTTCTTTCACTATTTCCCTAAGATTTGGATTCATCCTTCTTTGAGGTTGTCTGATTGGTCTACTATTTTCCTCAATATAGATATGATGGATGCAAGTCTTAGGATCAATACCTTTCATGTCAGTATACTCCCATGCAAATGCAGTAGAATGTTTTTGTAAGATTTTGGTTAGTTCTTCTTGTTGTGACTTTTCCAAATGTTTGTTGATATTCAATGTTTTTCCTGGAAAAATCTCAATAGTAGAACTACCAAACTCTTCCATAGAGTAAAGATACATTTGTCTTGATGATAAATATTCTATGTCAGATTCCAACTGAAATTGTGTGGGGTCATATTCTGAAGATGTCTCAAAATTTTCTAATGTGTTCAGAATTTGACTATCCTCACTGATTTCAGAAATGGTAAAGATAGGTTGTATAGTGTCCTCATCATCGACCCATTCATTGTCTCCTACTTCCGTGATTGCTTTTGCTGGAGGATATAAATTGAATTTCTTTGTCGAATTACCATTAGAAATGTACATATTCCCATATCTACAACTAATGAAAGCATCAGCTGTGGCTAGCCAAGGTCTTCCTAAGATAAGTGGGTGCCCTCCTAGATTACTCTTGGGAGTCAAAATCATAAAATCTACCGGATATTCCCAAGAATCTAAGGAGACTGAAATATCTTCTAATACACCATCTAGTTTAATAATTGATCGATCTGCAAGTTGCAGTAAAGTAGGTGTAAAAAGAAGGTTAGGAAGTTTTAGCTGGTCCATAGTCTATCTACTCATAATGTTAATAGCAGCCCCTAAGTCAATCAATGTGTTTGGAATTTCTATCCCATTTATATGTGTCTTGACAACTGGACTTCCTGGATCTACATACTTCTGCATGGTAATTTTTCCCATCATGATATCTGCAATTTTTCCTACCAGGTGGATTCTTCTTGTATCTTTTAGTTTCCTTCCCGGTCTTTTGAAACTCAACTCCTTTATTGTTTTTGCTAGAATAGGAATCTCTCGAATGGCTTGTAGCAAGGGAATCTTGATACAAACATTCTTCAATTCATCTAGAAAGTCATATTTAGGCAACAAGATTTGTTTTTCCACCCCCTTGTCAATTTGTAGTCTTTCAGGAAAAGGAGGTGTAGATAAAGATGCAGGTTGCTCAACTATAGGAGTTATGGGGATTAACTTTTCTTTTTCTTTTTGAATGTTTGAATTTTGAAGAGATGCTTCCTCAGAACCCTTATTGACTTGAAGAGAATCCTCCTCAGAGGTATCTTGCTCTTGAATATCTATAGAAGGTTTTTCTAAAACTCTACTAGATCTGAGTTGTACATCGTCGAGAGGAACAATCATATAGGTAGGAAATTGTTGTCCTTCTACCATGTAAGTATTCTGAGGATTTTTATTGTTAGGATTTGGCAATGGCTGAGCTGGAAGTTGATTTTTCTTTTGTTGGTATGGGAGCATGAGTTGAGGATTTGGATTTTGTTGAGAAGGTTGTTGTTGTGGAAATGGCAATGAAAGTTGTGGATTTGGATTTGGAAGTTGTGGAGCTTGTTGATTTTGAAAAGATGGAGGATATTGATAAAATTGAGCAAATCTCCCATAAGGATTTTGCATCCCTTGTACCCATGGTTGATATGGATTCTGATGTTGGGGCCAAGGTTGTTGCCAAGGATTCCAACTTGGTTGGGTTTGAAAATTCATAGGGTTGTTAAACCCTTGAGTTTGTTGTCCCTGCCAAGGTCTCCTTGCAACAAAATAGAGAGATTCTACTGAATTTGGGTCTTCTTGAAAGACAGCTTTGAGTCCAGGAATTGAAGGACAATCCTTGATCTCATGATTCTCTAAGAAAATCATACATGTTTCTACAACTTTTGCATCCAAGGGACATTCCCTTAAAGCATGTTTCTTCCTACATTTCGGACAAAAGATGGCTAAAGCATCTGTTTCTGCTTTATGCTTGTTTTGGATTTTAAGGGTGTCTAGTTGTTCACTAAGGCTCCCTAAGATATCAGTTTTGAACTCATCAAGCATATTACCAATCTCTGCCCTACTTACTGATCCAGTTGCACATTTGTTAGCCCTAATAAGAGAAGGATCCCTAGGCCCTTTTCCTGTTTTAGATTTTCCTCTTGAGAGATGGACACATAGTTCTGTTATGTCACGAAGTGGAAGTTGAGAAATGTCTCCTTTCCCATCATGTTTAAAATATCTATCCATTCATCTCTAATGGCTTTTAATATGAGGGCTTTCAAGGTTTCATCATCTAAGTTGCTCATCTTTGCTCTTTTCAAGTTGTATTGAAATCTTCCAAGTAAGTCTTCCAAATTTTCATCTTCTTTTTGCATCATTTTGAATACCTCATCCTTGTGATTGGTGGGCATACAATAGTCCAAGTATCTATCCAAAAATGTTTGTTTCATATCATTCCAAGTCCTAATAGATTGAGTGGCTAATCCCATGAACCATTTCAAAGCAGCTCTCTTCAAAAACAGTTTGAGTTTTTGAGAGTCTTCCATATAGTCATAAGTTCGGCACACAACTTCAAACTCAAACAGAAATGTTTCAGGATCTTCACTTCGCAATCCATAAAAGTTAGGGAGGACAGATGGTGAGATATTTTTCATTGTTGTATGAGTTTCCTCATCAACTATAGGGAATCCAAACAAGTTGTCTCCTTCCCTATTTCTTCCATTATTTCCTTCACCATTGTTGTCTCCATTGTTTCTTCCTCCTCTACCTCTACCTATACCTCCAAATCCATCTATTATTTCCTCTGCCATGATAGTTTCTTTAGAGTCCTTGAAGTCCTCTAGTTCTTCTATCAAGGGAGGATGAGAGGGAGTCTCTTCCTTTTCTAAATGAGATTTAGTAGGTG
This sequence comes from Pinus albicaulis, assembly GCA_034641835.2. Classification (NCBI taxonomy): domain Eukaryota; kingdom Viridiplantae; phylum Streptophyta; class Pinopsida; order Pinales; family Pinaceae; genus Pinus; species Pinus albicaulis. The sequence goes on along the minus strand of CM076575.1, from coordinate 1,278,600,579 downwards.
GTATAGGAGAATCCTCTAATTCAGCTGCTCCTTGAATTCCAAAAATCTTAAGGCTAGGGTAGATGGTGGTGATTCTTGTCTATGCCTTGAAGAAGATGGAGTTGTGAAAATCGAACTCTTGGCTTTAGCTATAAACCTTCCCCTAGAATCTCTTGCTCTATGCATGTCATTTTTTATTTTTATTTTTATTTTTTAAAAGTTGGGCTAATAATTCTCTTTCTGATCTTCCAGGTCACACTAGGTGCAAGAAGAGAGCATACTTAAGAAATTACTAAACCAATAACTCTCTTTTCTGATCCTCCAGATCACACTAGGTGCAAGAGGAGAGCATACTTCAAGAAGTTATCAAGTTTTCCCTTCTTTTATGATTTTGTTTTTTTTTTTTAAGAAATTGGCTACCTATTTACACTTCCCCGGCAACGGCGCCAAAATGTTTGGTCAATTTAGTGTGTCCTAAATTGCTGCATTTAATTTGTCAATTCGGGATTCGTAAGTTGATGAAGTGCGGCGCACTATATGTGCAAGATAACCTATTTCTTAACTTTTTGTCGTTTTTGGTTTTCTAAGGTGAGATGGAGATTCTAAAACAAGTATGGTTATGATTGTTTAAGGAAATGATATCCTCTATAATTATTTACCAACTTGAAACTTAAAAAGGAATTTGAAACATACAATGACAAAACTTGAAAGGAAATGAAAATGTGCTGCTGAAAGGAAAAGGTGTTGGTAGTCTAATAAATCAAAACAATGGTCTATTGAGCATGAAAACCAAACTATTCTTGCTGTTGTCTAAACACAAAAGAAACTATGCTTAAAGAAATCCAAAATTGCAACAAAGTAAATCTAAATCAAATTACATCAACTTGTCTTCTGATCCCTCATCATTAGTCTAGCTATGATTTTTGGAAGTAACCATAAACAACTTGAGTAACTGATATCTAACTTGCAGAAAGTAAACTAATATCAAACCATACATTCATAATTCAATCCCTCACCATCAGTCCAGCTGTGGCTTTCGGAGGTAACTAAAGATGTCATGCACAATTTAATATATCTAAATTTGCAGAAAGGAAACTAATACCAAACTACACATTTCATAATACAATCCCTCACCATCAGTCCAGCTGTGGCTTTCGAAGGCAACTGAAGATGTTATGAGTAGTTTAATATATCTAAATTTAACTACTGAAGAAAATAAGAAAATATGAATTAAACAAAGCAGTACTGAAATTAAACAAAAACTAAGAAAAACAAATTAGCAGCAGAACAATGTTAATTCCATGTCATTAGTCAAAAAGTTATGCAAATGCCTGGGCTGCCTATTTATAACCTGAAACAAGAACACTGATCAGTGATTAATAACATAAAACATGAAAGACAGAAGTAACATGGAAAGCATGAAAGATTATAAACAAAAATGAAGCATATATACCATGAAAGATGCAATGTATAAACATGTGAATGGATTATGGCACAATGAGCTTTAAAGAAATAAAACAAGAACTATACAATAATACACAGAACCTCAGCTGTGCAGGGGCCCTCTACACCAGCCTTGGCAACAGACTTCAAGTACGAATTACGCTTGGAAACAGAGTCTTCTTATATATTAAAATGCAGTCATAACAGCAAGGTGATATTACGGCACAGTGGCAATGTAATTACATTACAGAGCAGACTAATAAAAACTAACAGAGACTAATAGAGACTAATCTAATATGCGTATACAAACGCGTTATTTATAACAAAGGAAATACAACTGATTCCCTAAAGTTTATGCTGATGGAGAACACATAGACCATTACGTCCACAGATCTAGGATCATGGCCGTATTGAAGAGTAAATCTATGAGGAGTGGATGTTTGAATTCGGCTATGGAGCCATGTACAGATGTTGATTTGTCTCCCGCAATTCAGAAACGGCCATATGAACCTTCACGTGACACGAAACAGAGTCCTGTCACCGTGGGACTCTACGGTTGACTTCCATTTGGACACCTTTGACCGCAACCTCTTTAGATGGATTTGCTCGAGCCAATAGGACATGATCCATGTCCACATCATTTCAGACTTGCCCATGTGGCTCGTTTTTCCTGTAGACACCTGTAACATAGAGTTTCACAAAAATGGTCATGAAAGGTAACAAATGCTGAAATAGATTCAGCCTAAATGAGAAAATCTAAATCAAACAAAGACACAAAAATATAATTAAAACCATGTTAGATGCTCTTTTGCAATTAATATACAATGATATTGACAACTTGGGAGGTTCAGGGATGGTGTATAGAAAAGTGTATGGAAAAGATGCATTTGAGACTCAACATCATTTCACCACTTTGTTGAGTGTACCATCAATCATGAGTTGTCATCATCATTTCAGTCATTTTCATCATGGTCTCATTCAATCAAAGTCTCTGTTAGGTCTTAGGGTTTCCAAGGTCATCAAATCACTATTTCATGCATAAAATCCCAACAAATTAAGGAGTGCCACTAAATAAATTTCATCAGTAAGTTTGATTTGTAAATTTGATTTCAGAGAAAAATGTATTTTTTCCTAATTTGTAATAAGTTCTGAAAGTTCCAAGTAGTTGCACACTCAAATTTCCATCAGCAAATAAGCCAAAGTTCCAAAAATTCAACCAATGTTCCTAAGCCATCAAAAGATGAATTTCAATGATCTAATTCAGAAATTAAGAGATAAAGAGCAATGTAAAGTTAATTTCAAGAAAGGAAAAGTGGGTCCCAAGTTTGTTTAATGACATTTATCCAAGTATAAAGGCTCCCAAAGACCAATAAGTCATTCATTTGCATCTTCAAAGCATCGAGCTCTCAACCTCGCAAGAAGAAAATCCTTCAGAAAATCGAATTTTGGGTCATTCGCTGTGTTTTTTCCAAAAGCGTTGCGCTTTTGCAAGAGGTCACGCTGCACTTTTTCCAAAGGCGTTGCACTTTTCACAATTCCTCGCTACACTTTCTCTCTATACGCTTCACTTTTTGCATAAAGGAGCCACCCCTAATCTTGATTGCACAGGTTCTCAACTTCAGTTCAGGGTTTCTATAACTATTTGCAATGTGAATACCTAACACAAATATTCTAAATAAACCAAAGTTATCTTTTAATTAAACACAATAATAAAGGAAATATTCTATTTCTAGCTCAACAATTATTATATGTTAACATACAAGTAAAATTCATTTGAAACATATTAAACAAGTAAGAAATTTCATTGCAACAATCTAAATAAGTAATCAACAATCGAAGAATACTTGTATCAATAGTTGGGTTAAGATGCTCTTGATTCTGTTTATATTTTCATGTTGGGCTACCCGACTATATTTACCTCCCAACCAACTAGGAATGATTTCCTAGCCCAGGGAACCTCCACAGGCACCCTAGCCCTTCGAGCCCAAGTCCAACCAGCTGTAGTGTGTCAAAGTTCGAATCAACTCCCTCCAATAGATCTAAGTTTGATTCCTCTCATTTTCTCTCCATTCTCTCTGTCCACATTTCCCCTTCAAAATAAATTTCTCCACTGCCAAACAAAGACCATAATTCCTCCCCCTCTCCTCCCATTCTCCTTCCCTTTTATGTCTCTTTCTCTCATCCACCTCAACTACTTACCATTAATTCCATGACTACCCCCTCATCCTTTTAATTTATTAACCTTGACTTTCTTACCATATCTTATCCAAAAGTATATATGAATATAGATATTTTATTAAAAAATAAATGGGAGAATACCATACCTTATCTAAATGTAGATTTGAGAAGACATTGGGTATACAAAATCTAGATATTTGATTTAGAAATAAATTAGAGAAGACCATACATTATCTAAAGTTGATTTTGAGAAGACATATTAGGTATACAAAATCTAGATATTTGATTTACAAATAAATGAGAGAAGACCATACCTTATCTAAAGTTGATTTTGAGAAGACATATTAGGTATACAAAATCTATATATTTTATTTAGAAATAAATTAGAGAAGACCATACCTATCCTGAAAGCAAATTTGTGATGACATATTAGAAATGAAATAACAATTAATAAAATTCATATCAGTAAAATTAAAATAGAATTACAAATTCACAAGTGTATATATTACTCAAAAATTATATTTCATTATTTATAGATTAATTAAACACTAATCAAAATTTTCCTTATAGGATAAAGTGGGGCATTACATGCAATTAAGTGGCGCCTCCATAGCCCCTCCTTTCATCTTGTGGTGTCAATTTTGTGGTGCAAACCATCCCTTACATTTTATGCCATGTTTTGAGAAATTGAAACCCTAGTTCATAATTTACAAACTTAATTACTTTTCCCTGGACCCATTTACCTTCCTTATACCCTAAAATTACTCCCCACCACACATACATTTACTCATTTCCCATTCCTAAGCCCTATTTCCTAAAACTTTACCACCCTAGTTATGCTTTCCTAGGCAACTAGATATCCCCCTGTAATACAAATTTCCTACCATATTTCCCCTAAATATTTCATCCTCACATCACTTCCCTAAGCTCCATAATCCCTTTATACATTCTCCCACATTTTCCCTTACCCGTCACAATCCCCTAACCCTACATTCCTATTCCCTTTCCCTTCCCCTTCGTCCCTAGGGTTTTCAAAGACAAACTAAACATAATGGGGGAAGAAAGAAACATAATGGAGGAGGGAAAAAATGCCACAAAAGAAAATAAGAAAAAATATAACAAAGAAGGGAGGATTCTGATATTAGAGCCAACAAACACTAGGAATTAATGACATCACCCTTAGCTTCCAGATGTTTCCATCATGTAGGTTTCTTTGAATTTTGTGAGATGGTATAAAGTGTCCAAATTCATCCTAATTTGACCATGGTTTTCATCAGCAACCTCCAAAATAACCAAGTGACTATAGCAAAGGTGACTTTCACCATTTCCACTGACATCATTGCAACATCCACAGGGATACCCAATGTGGGTGAAAAATGGTTTAAGACTAAGGATTTGGATGCCCAGCTATATGAGCCTTACCTCAAGACACCTTACAAAGATAACATCAAAAAGGTCTTTCCTTTTGGTCAATTGTTGAACAAGTTTGCCCCCATGATGAAATTTATCATGAAATATTTCACTTGTGAGGGAATATTCTCCATATTATACAACTATCAAATTAGTTTTCTCACGCATTTCACTAGGTTGAAATTGCTCAACCTCCCCTATTAGTTGTACATAAGCATTGATAAAATGGCCTACATAGCACAAAATAGAGATTTTGAGCTTCATATGAACAACCTCTTTCATCACTCTCTAGTTAAAATCATTTTCCTTCACCTCCTCAATCAGTTGAACATAGCATGGGAGGCTTTCATAGAGGTAGATGACTTCACTGTAGGACCAAGTCAACCTGCTAGACCTATTCCACCAACATCATCAGTTCCTCACAGAAAAAATAGGAAATATAGCAGGGCTACAGTGAAGGAAACCAAAGAAACAAAAGAGGTCAAAGAGGTCAAAGAGGTTAAAACCTACTAGAGGGGACCTAGGCAACTGTTTTCTCCACATATTATGGAAGGGGCCTTGCCTTATTCATAAAAAAAATAGGGAAATCAAAAGCAGAAAGAGGCAGTTATTCAAGAGGAGGAAGACCTTCATGAGAATATTCTACAAGAAAGTTCTTCCACTTGCTGAGATACTCTGAAATTGATCTTAATTGTCGAGTTCTTGTTTCTATGACTACTTCAAAACTTCTTTCGATGTGATGTTGATCTTCATGTTGTTTCATTAGATTCTGCACCAAAGTTAGGTTATCCTTTGAGAGTTGGAGAAATTGTTGTTGATGCTCGATGTGATCTTCCACTAATTTATCATCCATATTAGCTATTATTTGATCCTTCAAATCATCCAACTTAGCCTCCATTTCTATTTTTAGAACATCTATGACATCTTTGGTTGCTCTTCGTAAGATCGAAATTTGTTGCACTTGGTACCATAATTTTGATATCTCATACTGCAATTCTTCCCCTTCATGCGTCATAGTATAGCTTTTTGAGGGTTTAATGGGTATGAAATTATTTTTTTGAGGCATTATCCAATACTGATAAAAAATCTAAAATATGCCCTTGGAATCACTTCAAACTTCTTTTTTAAACAAACGTTATGCAATTTTAAAAACCAAATACACACCTTTTTCTTGCTTTTGAGAAGCTCAATATTGAAACTGAATTATCTATGTGATTTCGGATCCTCAATAACTGAAATTTGTCCCTAAAGTAGCCCTCTAAATCTTCTTTTGAATGCCATAGTTCTGACCTAATTTGGACTCTTCAAGACAAAGCTATGTCCAATCTCCCACAATGAACTAATTATGGACTGGTTCAGTAGAGAAAAATTGTATGACTTGTCACGTGTCACTGTCTACTCCTTTGGCTCTAAAATTTATAGACAGGACACTATAGTTTGTGTACTTCTGGCCACTTTTTACAGAATTTGAATCTGATGCTCAGAGAGAGAGTTATGAATATTTTCCCACAATCACCTCTTTGAGTTGAAATTTGGGAGCCTGAAAAAGACCTAGATTCCATAGATCATATCTCTGCAAATATTGCGAACCAAGCTCTAAAATTTTGTGAAGATGTTCCTCAGGATGTCTTCTTTGCGCTCTCAAAATTTCAGCTTCTGAATCTTTGTAGAAAAAATGTTATAGTGAAAATTTTGTGATGACCCTTTTAAGTGAAATTCAGGAGCCTGCAAAAAGCCCTAACTTCCATAAATCATATCTCCGAAAATATTTCGAACCAAGCTCTGAAAGTTTGCGACGATGTTCCTCAGGATTTTTTCTTCGTACTCTAAAAATTTCAGCTTATGAACCTTTGTAGAAAAATAGTTATATTTAAAATTTCACGATGACCTATTTGGAGCAGTGAAACCTTATAATCCAAATCTCTGATACCAAATGTTGAGAAACTAGGTCCAAAAATAGAAGAAAAGAGAGATCAACGCCTTGGAAATCAGCCACTTCAAGGGGGAAACCTCCAATAAATTACATAAATGAATTATTCTTGGATGATACAAATGACAAAACCTCCTTTCTATATATAGGAGTCCATGGGGCCACAATGTAATCCTAGTGGGGCCACAATGTAACCCTAGCTGACCTAACAATAATAATGTAAGGGCACAATAATAACAATATGGGGGTTACATGGGTACAATAATAACAATAAGGGGGGATACACTAACATAATAAGGGACTACACTATTAATATAGGGACTTAACATGCCCCTCTCCTTCAGGGGCCACAATGTAATCCTAGCCGACCTAACAATAATAATTTAAGGGCACAATACTAACAATATGGGGGTTACAAGGGTACAATAATAACAATAAGGGAGTATACTAGTAATATAGCGACCTAACATGCCCCTCTCCTTAAAAAAAGTGTTTTCCTCAACGCTTGAGTAGCTCTGGATGCTTCTGTATAAAATTATCATCCTCCCATGTAGAAACTTCAGTGGGTAAGTTCTTCCACTTGATGAGATACTCTGAAATTGATCGATTTTGTAGTTGTCAAGTTCTTATTTCTGTGACCGCTTCAGGTTCCAATATGATTTTTCCTTCCTCATCAAGTTTTGGAAATATTGTTTGAACTGGAAGATTTTCACCTATAACCTTCTTTAAGCATGAAACATGGAAAACTGGATGCACTCGTGAAGAAGCAGGAAGCTCCAATTTGTATGCCATAGTACCAATCTTTTACAACACCTTGTAAGGACCATAGTACTTTGGCGATAATTTATTATCCTTCTTAGCTTGCTTGAGGGACATTTTTTTGTATGGTTGTAGCTATAAAAATACCCAATCTCCTACATCAAAACTTCTCTCGCTGTGATGTTGATCTGCCTGTTGTTTCATTCGATTTTGTGCCAAATTCAGGTTATCCTTTAAGAGTTGGAGAACTTCTTGCTGATGCTCGATGTGATCTTCCACTACTTGAACCTTCAAATTTTCTCTTAAATATGATGTGATGGATGGTGGATGATATCCATAAAGTGCCATAAATGGGGTCAATTTTGCTGCAGTATGGAAGGAAGTGTTATACCACCATTCAGCGAGAGGTAACCACTTGACCCATTGTGTTTGTTTATCAGATACAAAACAACGAAGATATCCTTCCAAACATTTATTTACTATCTCCGTTTGACCATCAGATTGAGGATGATAAGATGAGCTATGAGCTAATTGAGTACCCAAACAAGAAAATAACTCCGTCCAAAAATTTCCGGTAAAAATGGGATCTTTGTCGCTCACAATAACCCTTGGGCTTCCATGTAGCTTTTGAATTCTATCCATAAATGTAGTAGCAACTGTACTTGCTTTAAATGGATGAGATAGTGCACAAAAGTGTGCATACTTGGTAAGTCTATCAACTACCACCATGATGACACTCTTTCCTTTGGACTTAGGTAAACCTGTGATAAAATCCATTGAAATCTCCTCCCAATGTTGACTTGGAATGGATAAAGGTTGTAGAAGTCCCGAGGTCTTAATTGTCTCAACTTTATTCTGCTGGAAAACCAAACATTACGCCACAAAATTTTGAATATCAGATTTAAGGCCATCCCAAAAAAATTCTTTCTTCACCCTGTGGTAAGTTTTTAAAAATCCTGAGTGTCCTCCTAAAGGAGAAGTGTGCAATTCCAAAAGAATCTTTTGTTTTAGTTGGGAATTCTTACAAATATATAAGCGATCATTGTACCATAAGGAATCATTTTTCCAACTAAATGTATCAGATGTACTAGGATCTTGCTGCAACTTTTGAATGAGTGTCCATACATCTTTGTCCTTCTTCCATTCATCTCCTGCTTCGGTTATCCAATCTGGTTGGATAATAGAAATGGCACAAAGCAATGCTTCCACCTCTTCATTCTTTCTTGAGAGTGCATCTGCAACCACATTTAGCTTCCCTTTTTTGTAGATTATTTCAAATTCATAACCCAACATCTTTGTGACCCATTTTTGCTACTCTTCTGAAGATAGTCTTTGTTCCAAAAAGTGTTTAAGACTATCATGATCAGTTTTTACCTCGAAGTGTCTTCCCATTAGGTAAGTTCGCCATTTCTTTAGTGCATGTAGTATTGCTAACATTTCCTTCTCATAAATAGGTTTCTGTAAATACTTTCCTTTGATTGGACGACTTTCAAAAGCAATGGGTCTTCCTTCCTGCATTAAAACTACACCAATTCCATTTCCTGAGGCATCACATTCCACAATAAAGGTTTTTGTGAAGTTTGGTGTAGCTAAGACCGGTGCTAGGCACATTGCCTCTTTAAGATGTTCAAAGGCCTTAGTTGCTTTAGGAGTCCATGAAAATGCATCTTTCTTCAATAATGTTGTTAGAGGTGCTAATATTCTCCCATAATTCTTAACAAACTTGTGATAATACCCTGTTAACCCGAGAAATCCTCACAACTGCTTTATGGTTGTGGGGACTTTCCATTCCTTAATGGCTTTAATTTTGTTAGGGTCTACCTTAACACCCTCGTGAGATACAATATGACCCGGATATTCCACCTCTTGTACTCCAAAGAAACATTTGGATGTCTTTGCATATAATTGTTTCTCCTGCAATAGTTTGAGCACCCTGTCAACATGTTCAACATGATCCTTCCAAGACCTACTGTAGATTAGTATATCATCAAAAAATACTAGCACAAATTTTCTAAGGAAGGGTTTGAAAATGGAATTCATCAACCCTTGAAATGTAGAAGGTGCAATGGTAAGGCCAAAAGGCATGACCAAAAATTCATAATGACCCTCATGAGTTCGAAATGTTGTTTTTGAAATATCTTTAGTCTTCATTCTAATTTGATGATATCCTGAATGAAGATCCAACTTGGTAAAATAAATTGATCCACGTAATTTATCCAATAATTCATCAATCACAGGAATGGAAAATTTATCTTTAATGGTGAGCTTATTGAGCTCCCTATAATTCAGACACATGCGCCATGATCCATCCTTCTTGTGTACCAATACTACAGGAGCAGAGAAAGAACTTTGACTAGGTTGAATTATACCTGCCTCTAACATTTCTGCAATCATACGTTCAATTTCGCTCTTTTGGAAATAAGGATATATATAAGGCATGATGTTTAGAGGAACACTTCCTGGAATCAAATGAATAGCATGATCATTATCACGAATAGGTGGGAGTCCTTTTGGAGTTTCAAACACCTTGGAATGATTGTCCGAGACTTTTTGGAGATCTGCAGAAATAGATGATTTTGATGTTGGAACTTCTAGTGAGCATAATTGTGCAATTACACCTCGTTTTTCTTTCTTTAGAAGCTTTTTCATGACATTAGAGCTTATTATATTTCATGGATTCCCTGAAATACCCCGTAATTCGACTTCCTTTCCTTCTGAAAAAAATTCAAGAAAATTTCTTGAAAATTAAAAGCTATCGTCCCCAAAGATTGAAACCATTGTACTCCTAATACAACATCAACACCTCCCATAGGAATGGAAAGCATTGGACTATTCAATACATATTCCCCCATGGTTAGCTTGATATTATGGCATTTTCCAGAGCAATTTATAGTTCCTCCATTTGCAACCATCACTTGACATTCTGGTGCTGGGTATAGGAAACAATTCAATTCCTTGGCTACGTTACAATGAATAAAATTATGGGTACTACCTGAATCAATCAACACTATTACCTTTTTCTTCTTGATATGTCCTTCTATCTTGAGAGTTTGAGGAGTGGTAATTCCTTCCAATGCATTACACGATATGGTCAGACTCATTTCTTCCTCTTATAGGGCTGGTTCTCGGTGTATATCCTCTTCTTTTGAAGATTCTTGTTCATTTTCTTCTTCCTCTTCACAATCTATGTAAAATAATTTCTTCTCAGCACACTTATGACCTTTAGTGTATTTGCTATCACAACTGTAGCAAAGCCCTTTTTCTCTTTTTTATTCCAATTTTTGTGGTGTCAACCTTGTAGGTTGTGGAAATCTAGGAGTAGCAACACTTCCATCTTTATAGAAGTGAGTGGTAGGCTTCCTTGTCGCCATAATTTTACATTCATTTTTTCTTGCCAACCTGAACGTCTTCTCCAATGAATCAGGTTCCAAAACGTGAACTTCATGTTGGATGTTATCCTTTAAAGTACCTATGAAGAGATCAATCCTGTGTTCCTCTGGAATATCAGTTACCCTTAGATTCAATTTTTCGAAGTCCTCAATGTGCTCCCCCACTAAACACTTTTGTTTGAGATTTATCAATTGGCTAAAGAAAGTGTTGCTCTTTGTATACTCATAATGTTCTATCATTTCCTCCGTAAAAATTGACCAAGTGACAATTTTTTTACGGGAGCAAAGAAATCAATACCATACAAATGTATTTTGTTCTAAATGTAAAGTTGCAATTCGTACCTTTTGTGTGTTTTGCACATTATTGAGATCATAATATTGCTCCATCTGTAGTATCCATGTTACAGGATCCTTTCCATCAAACTTCCTCATATCCATTTTTGGAATATGGTGGTTATTCCCTCCAACATTAGAGTTTATGAAATCACGATTAACATTTATTTTGTTCTCATCATGAGTTTCATCTACTATATTTTCACCATTAGGAAACATTACATGAGTGAACAATTCTTGGATGATACAAATTACAAAACCTCCTTTCTATATATAGGAGTCCATGGGGCCACAATGTAATCCTTGCCAACCTAACAATAATAATTTAAGGGCACAATAATAACAATATGGGGTTTACAGGGGTACAATAATAACAATAAGGGGGTTACACTAACAACAATAAGGTACTATACTATTAATATAGCGACCTAACATTGACTTGGTGGACTTGGATGTCCAAGATGATCATGAGGCCTCAAACCTAATCATCAAAGAGAAAGATTCCACAATCAAAGAGTTGTAGGACAATATGGCTAGAGCACAATTTGTGATATCCCTCCTTGAACAAGAAAACAATCAGCTGAAAGACACCAAAGGTAAAGAAGTGATGGAACCTGATGAGTTTGACCATGGTGAGACTCAAACCACCAGGACAAGACAAAAAACAAGAGGTCTTAAGAGAGCTTTAGAGTAGGAGAAACATGAGGCAAAGCAACTCAGTTTTGAGGAAATAATTGCAAAGGAAATCAATGATGACATAGAAGTGTGGCTTGACAGAGTGAACATCCACCTTGAGAAGCTCCTCCATAAGGCCAAAAAGTAAAATGAGATGCTTAGACACATCTATAACAGATACACGACTAGAAACAATATTTGCAACGTCATGATCAAGTAGTTGAAGGAGAAACTCAAGCAAACCCTAATCAAGCACAAGGAGGAGGACAAACTTGAGATTCTTGCTGATGCCTCCTTTATTTCTTGAAACACATCATCAGCACTTCATCTACCAGTTTTGAATAGTTTTTGGAAAATTTTCTCGTTTTTGGGCATTTCTGCAAATTCTGATAGACTTTTTGCACAGTTAGCCTGCAAAAAACATAGCATGGGCCACGCTGTACTTTTTGTGGAGGCCTCCAAACAAGAAATAGTTTTTTGATTTGGATTCATAGTGATTTTTACATCATGTTTTTACTACCGTCACTCAAGAAACAGAGCTTTTGACAGGTGGAAATGGAAAAAAACCACTCAAAAATCTCCTTTCTACCTCCTTTTTTAGACCTTCGTTGTGCTTTTTGAGCAGTCTTGGGAGATTGAAATTTTTAGTATCTTCACTCAAACAGTTTTAGAGCTTGTACCTATTTTTGACAATTAGACTAGAAGAGATTTCAAATGAGATATATTGGGCCCAATTTGGACTCCAGGAAGTTAGTCAAAAATTATTTTTAAGGCCCACATTGCGCTTTTTCCCAGGCACACTGCGCTTTTGGCAGTTTTCTATTTTCTCTCGAATTTTAAAAATTTATGAGTTGATGGATGGATTCAATGAAATTTTACTGATGTAATTTTCAAAAGTAAATTTAATTATCTCACAAATAGTTACTAGGGGTAGATACATCATGTAAATATGTAATTTTGGTCAAAGTGAATCAGTTTCATGAATAATAGCTAACCTCCCTAATCACTAGGATTCCAATTGAGCACTTTTGGGATCAGCTCCATAAGTCATGGATTCGACCCATGATAGTGGGAGAAGTATTTTTTGGTCTATAAATTTCATTTCCTTTCTCATTGCAAGGGTTGGATTTTGTAGAATTTGATCATTAAATGATTATTTTAATTAGATGTTTGGCAAGAAATAACAAACTGAGTTGTTGTTATTTTGATGGGATTCCTGTGGTAATTTTATTTGACATTGTTTCTTCTTATGTTTTCAAATGTTTGAATGAATTTTGATATTCATATTCATGCCATCTCTAAATGTAATTGATTCCTAAGTCAGAAAGACATAATTCATTAACTTATGCTCTGTTTTGGATGAATAGTTACAATTTTGTTTCATCTTCTTCTAATTGAAAGAATTCATGTTTCCAATGCTTTTTTCTGAAACCCTACCAGTCTAAACCACTCCATCAAGATACCTTAATGTGTTAAAGTACTTACCTCCCTTGCCCCATCAAATCTCTGCAATTTTGATCCTTGTTTTCCTTGACCTACTTCTTCTCTGACTTATTCACCATCCAACACCTCAAAATCAATTAACCAAAACCCTAGTGCTATTATACCTAGCCTAAAATCTCATTTATCTAGTCATCTTGGTTGTCATATTATGGAGAGAGAGCCCTCTCCTACCTAGTAGCACTAGCTACTTAGCAAACGATCGGTCTGTGGTTACCTTTGCTGGTCTCTTCTAAGCCTCGGAGGTCTGGTGGAGTGATAACATGAAGCATAAATCAGAAAGAGAAATAAGAGATATAAACAAAGCCAATTTTGAAGGAATAGGGTTGATGCAGTGACTGCGTAGGCTCACGTAGAAGTAACGCAGAGGCAGAGGAAGGGTTTTCATAATTTTGATGGTGGATCAGTTTCGGAAGCTGGGATCTGGAAACTGGAAATAGGAGGTTTTTCCTCTGGGTCCAAAGAGGAAAAAAGACTTGGTTGAGGGCCAACGCTATGCTTGGAATGGGATGATGCAGAAGTTCCAGCATTGTATCTGCACAGAGATTCTCTAGGGTAGTGTTTTCTTCATCTGGATCAGCCTAGAACTCAGTGATTGAGTGAGGTAAATCCTAAAAAATTCTCCTACCAGTATTTCTCTCTGTAACTGAATCACTCTAGGGGTATTGAGAGATGTATTCAAACATTTCTAATACATAATAATAAAACCCTCAGATCTTCTACACCAATTTTCCCACATTGGATTTTTCCAGGGACTTAGTCCAAAATAAAGGTGTCATATGTGTGAATGATTTCATTGTTCAATTTATTTGATTCAGAATCATAATTATTGTAGTGTAGGATGCTTTAGTGATTGCTTCATTATTTCATGAATGTATTCAGAAATAATTTTGTAAATTAAATTACATAATAGATGAAGTAATCCAGATGGTTGTAGTAGGATTCCTTAGATTGATTGAGATCTAGGAATTTTCACATGGAATCAGAGCATTTATGTGAAACAGGAAGGGTAGATATGACTTCTGAAGTGAAGGTCGTTGTTGTTGTAGTGCAGTAGAATGAATCCATTGAAGGATTTTTCATTTCTGGCCAAGAGGGCTGAGATTTTCGTGGCAGTCTCTCTCTGAGTGAGTCGACAGAGAGAAAGGGCTTCTAGATTCAAGATCTTGTTGTGGTAGAGAGAGTAGCGCAGAACCTCCAAGAAAAAGATAGAGGGGCACAATTTTCTAAAGTTGTTTTTGGGCATAAAAGTGTCAGAAGGAGTCAAGAGCACATATTTTTGGAATTGTTCCTTAGTGATTTACTAGTTAAGGAAATCATCATTTCTTAGTTATTAACTAGTAGAGGAGCAAAAAAACTTACAAATCCATCAGGAAATGCGTAAACCTACCAAGGATTGCATAGTAGAGAGAAATAGGGATCAAATTTGACAGATTTCAGTTGAGATGGCTTGTCACGGACTTCATGATAAAGATTGGTTGGAGGGCTCCTCCAACTATATGATCTGGAAGGAACAGGCCATTTTCCTTCTAGATGAATATGATCTAAAGGTGTTCGTGGAGAATTCGGTAGTTGTACCTACAAATATTGATCAAAACAAGAAGCATAAGGTTGATATGGAGAAGGAAAAGAGGTTTCTCCCTAATGGTGTCAAGGATCACATCATCTCACACGTGGCTAGAAAGAAAATTTCCAGAGAAATGTGGGTAGCTTTGCATGACCTATATGACGGATATTTTGAGTAGCAAAAGTTGTACTTGGAGAAGAAGCTTCATATGATCCAGATGTGGAAAGGGGAGTGAGTGGTTTCATACCTCATGTGGTTTTAGGAGGTTAAATATTAGTTGTCGGCAATAGATGCTACACCTACAACTGCAACCATGGTATAGATGACCTTTAACAGTGTCACGAAGGAATGACAAGTGTTTTTCTAGAGCATACTGGTTTAGGAAATCTTACCTAGATAGGAGAAGTTGTGGTCATATTTAGAGGAGGAAGAGCTGAGGAGAGACCTTATCAAGTGAAAATTTGATGGTAATAGTCGAATCAGATAGAAATTCGTGGGGGAAGAGGAGAACGCAACCCTTGCATCAAAGGGACAACAGGCACAATGAAAACCAAAGCGTGATTCTTCAAAGGCCAAGTGCTTCAGATGTGGTAAGATGGACCACTATGTTTCTCAGTGTCCTCTGAAGAAGAATGAAAAATATGAGAAGAATGACCCAAAGGTTGTAGCCGTGAGAATCGAGGAGGATGAGGTGGCTATGAGTGCCCATTATTATCCTAGTGAGAAGTGGGGTGATATTGAGCTGTAGTTCTTTGAAATTCAATTGGGAAGGATCCTTGAGGATCCCACCTCATGGATAATACCTTGTTGTGGGAGCCCATGATCATCAGTAGTGGGATGGAGGAGTATTCAGATGGATCCAAGGAGTGATGGAAACGATAGTGCAATAGATAGAAACATTCATTTCTGGAGCTGCGTAGAGCAGAGGCAGTAGTAGAATTGCAGTGCAGAGAAAAAGAAACACAAAACATCAGAGAGAAAATGCAGTAGCTATCAAAAATCATAATCTTCAGCACCGAGGTGCATCCACTAAGCAATTGCTCAATTTTGGTTAAGTTTTAGTTGTTTCTCTGAATAGCTGAGTTGCAATGCAGATGCAGTGCTAACAGTGGCAGTGTTAGCAACATATCATATGCGACACTTGAGAGGGAGTTGTAGTACAGATGCAGTAGTGGCAGTGGAAATGTCATGGGCAACATTACAGTGGCAGCAATAGCGCAGTATTGTTGGACACCATCAACAGCCCAGAGGATTCTTCAGGGTCAGAGCAATATGCAACAAGAATTATTGCTAGATGACTTTCCTTGCTAAGAGGGAGTGTTGATTTTTGTAGAATTGGAAAGTGCTCTAAGTATAAAATTTGGTGTAGAGGCTTAGATAATAGTATTCCAAAGAACCCAGAAATAATTTCTATAAATTCCACTCAAATTTTGTTTATTTGAAAAATTAATTATTTTAATGGGGACCCTAAGTCTAAACTTAGGGAAATTAAATAATTAAAGGGTATTAAATAAAACATAGCGTGAATATTCTAGAGGATTTGAATCAAGTCATGTTATAATCTTAGCCGTTGATTAGACATATAATCTGGGTCGTTGATATGTCAATGAGAATACTATAAAGGAAGGCTTGAGGGTCATTTGGAAAACACACTGAGACATTGAATAGATCTAAGATCAAAATTTCTAGGGTGGGTTTGCTGAGAATGATTCAAGCTAGAGATTTGAGCAGTGTGGGGCAAAGATAACATCTAGAGAGGAGGAGATTTTCTTAGCAGGTGGAGCATCAATCAAAGAGAGGCAGAAGGGATATAAGCAAAGCCAGTGTTGAAGGAATAGGGTTGACATAGTGACTATGTAGGCTCACGTAGAAGCAGCGTAGAGGCAAAGGAATGGTTTTCAGAATTTCACTAGTGGATTAGTTTCGGAGGTAGGGATCCAGAAAGTGGCACTAGGAAGTTGTTCCTCAAGGTCCAAAGAGGAAAAATGACTTGGTTGAAGGCCAATGTCGAGCTTTGAAGGGGGTGATGCAATGCTTGGAAGTTCCAGCATTGGATCTGCATAGAGGCTGCACATAGCTTCTCCCGGGCAGTGTTTTCTTCATCTGGATCAGTCGGGAACTCAATGATTGAGAGAGGTAAATCCTCAAAAATTATTCTACAAGTATTTCTCTATGTAATCGAATCACCATAGGGGTATTCAGAGATGTATTCAGACATTGCTACTGCATAATAATAAAACCCTCAGATCTGTTGCACCGGTTTTTCCACATTGGGTTTTTCTGGGGACTTAGTCCAAAATAAAGGTGTCATATGTGTGAATGATTTCCTTGTTTAGTTTCCTTGTTTCAGAATCATAATTATTGTAGTGTATGCTGCTTTAGTGATTGCTTCAATATTTCATGAATGTATTCAAAAATAATTGTGTAAAGTAAATTACATAATAGATGAAGTAATCCAGATGGTTTCAGTAGGATTCCTTAGATTGATTGAGATCTAGGAATTTTCACACAACCGACATTGGAATGTATAATGCTACCAATAGGTGTCCACTCCACATGAGATCCATATGTGGAAGCACGACAATATGAGGAAGAAGCACCAACAACCAATGATCTGAAATTGATTTTTAGTTAATGTTGTGCTAATATCAGTTTCAGATTTAACATGAAAATGCTTTGGTTTGATTATTATACAAGGGTTTATACATGTGCTTATGATTAAAAATTCAATAAAATTGATGATATTAAGTGTATTTCATGAACATAAAAGAATTGAAACTAAATGTTTAACAATAGCATATAAAACATAGCAAACATAGACAACTAAGTCAAACGCACATGGTTCTGATGAAGGAGTTCACCCCTCCTAGGCGACATCTCCTTGGTCCATCTTCCATGGCATGGGCCTTTCTATTAGCTTCAATTGTGCAAAAGTGTTGTTTACAGTCTCTCGTTTCCTCTGCAACCTACTCCAATGGCTCAAAAAAATCAAAATATACCAAGAATGACTCTTCCTGAGCCAAGTGGTTGAAAATTGCCTCAGTTATGGCAAAACCAATTTTTCCTACATTTTCTAAACTAAAACTGGAAGTTCTCCAGTTAACTCCACTAAAAGTGGAGCTTTCGCCGCATTTAGCGAGTTTGCAAAATTCTCCGCTAAGATAAATTGCACATTAGTGGTGGATAAGTGCGAGTTAATGGTGTTTAGTTGGAGGGTTAAGTGCTAAGCGATGTTAACATTAATCATGGGTTCTAATGTTAAACCCGAATTATAAGTGCATTAAAAAAGTTTAAGTCTGTTGATTTATTTCCGCTAGGGAACAGTTTAGCTCCTGGTCCTGAGTGCTCAAACACATGGGAGGGGGCTGGCCCCCTTCAGAACCCCAACCATGGCGCAATGTAACTTCAAATAGATGTAGAATCCTGATGGGGTAAGGATCATGGTGTATGGTATCGCAGTAAGTGCAAGTGCTAGCCTGGGGGAGGTCATGGGGTCGACCCCGACCTCCACCCCTTCTCGGTCATAAATTTTTGGTAAATATAACATTGGGTTTGACCTTTGGATTTTGGATTATTCGTGCTCCTCCGACCTTTGATTAAAAATTTTTATATAAAATAATTGCACCCACTTTGACTATGGTTTATGAATAATATATGCACCCATAACCTTGAATTCAACCTTGTATGAAATAAATATGCCATCCAACCTTGCCATGGGGGAGGGCACGTGGCAGCCTCCGGCTGCACCACATGGCCCTTCTCCATTGGCCCAAAATTTCACCATAAAAATTAATAATCCACCATGTATAAAAATTGCAACCTTAGGATTAGGAGGAAAAATGTCAATTTCCCAAGCAACATTAGTGAATATGACTGTGACAGTTGTCACAGTGTCATTGGCTAAAAACTAGAGAATATTCCCTAAATATTCCTGAGGTGTTGACTGGACTGCCAAGTCATCAGTCTGTCACTGTTATACACATTTTTTACCTATTTGAGAAAACAAACATCATACCATGACTTACTCATATGAACTTGTATTTTGATGAAACGAGTTGCTTTGGAATCCTGGTGACGAGCTCTATCCGGTCATTTTGGTTTGGAGCATTTCTGAACACTTTAATTTTTGAGATATGAAATATTGAGCCTCTTATCATTACTCCCCACTAGAATCCTTTTGAACCCTAAAAGATACTATCAATTGTTCAGTAGGTCAGGGTAAAACTCCCTCACCCTTTCAATCTCCATCCATTTGGCCTTTTAAGGATTTTTTCCCTTGAGTCCCACTCTAAGGTATTTGACATTCCCTCTCCTTGAAGCTCTAATTCTTCTGTCAAGTATGAGATCTTGTTGAAGTTCATCAAGATATTCTAGTGATAAATCATCTATTGATGATAGCTAAACATGCTCTCCTTTATCATCAATGAATTGAGGCTCAGAGAATCTCAAATTCTTAGCATTAAGCACATAATATATTTGCATATAAGGAGGCAAATATAGCTTAAATGCATTAGTACCAATCTTTTCCAGAATTTTAAATGGACCATAACAGATTGGGTTGAGATTTTTACCTTCCCCTTGCAATATTTATTTTCTTATATATAACCAAACTTTATCTCCAACCTGGAATTTGTGATCAAAACAGTGTTTATCATGCCTTGCCTTGTAGCTTCTTTGACTCTTTTCAAGTTGTTCTTACACTTTGTGATGTACCAACTGAATTTGCTCAATTAACTTCCTTTCCTTATCTATGTCACTATGACCATCTATAGCAACATATTTCTCAAAGATGAAGTCCAAAGGTGACCCTAGCAAGTACCCAAGACATGCCTCAAATGGCGATGTGTTTGTGGAAGAATGCTTTGCCCTGTTGTATGGATGTTGAATGTAATGCATGTTGGAAATACTGAGAGGGGGTTGAATCAATATTTATTTTCTATTGTTAATTTTACCAGTTAGATCACTTATATTTAGAACACAAAATTAAAAATGACGAAATAGATACTTTTATTAATTCCTTCTTTGCAATAATTAAAGTACACTGATGATATAAGGCTCCAACACAAGATGAAGACTCCAATCTTCCAGGCTCCGACCTATATTGTGCCAAGCACCAACTTGGTCTTTCCAAGGTTCCAACCTTGTCAATTTTAGGCACCAACCTCTAGGGCTCCAACTCTATCTTTGGTACAGGATCCGACCTGGTTTCTTGAGCACACCAATCCTTTAGGGCTCCAACCCTATCTTCACTTCATCAAAATATGTTTGGTTATTACTCACAACTCCCAAAGTCTTCTTAAAAGAGCCCTGTTACACTTAGTATCCACGTCACATCATCAATGACAACCTTTTATTCTTAGAAGGTGTCCCCACTGCTCTTCATTGTACCCAAACAATTTCTCCAAGTTACCTCATGATGGCTTCATCAATGCATCATCATCTTCCTAGATCACTCATGGCTTCTCAACAAAATATCTTCAATTTGGAACCTTCTTCAATGAAATTCCATGCAGGGTTTAGAAATGAATTACAAGGTCAACCAATGTCTTTAATAATGTCTCCACAATCTGCTTCTACAAGCGTCTTTAATAGGTATGAACACCAAATCCTTAACAAGTTAATTCAACAAGACTTCACGTATTCAATATTTTTTAAAATGGCTCCAAGATCAACTCTAAGTCTTCAACACTTCAATATTATGTATTTCACTTCCTTTATAATCCCTTAGAGACAAGGTAGAGGAGTGTTTGATTTTCTAGGCAGTGATCCAAGCCTCCAAAAAATATTTCCAAAGATTTCTTCAAATTCAGGTTCTAGTATTCACAAGTCTTGCATAAGAAATTCCTTCCAAAAATGTCAATCAAGTTTGCTTCTACTCTGAAATACCCTGCTCCAAAGAATGTCTTCACCAACTTCTTTAAAAGTAGACAAAATTGTCTCTTAATTATGCTTTATAAACTGCTTCAAATACAACTTCATATACTTTCAGAAAACACCCTCTAGAATTGTCTTCAAAAAACACTTAACAATGGCTCCATGTATGCTCTAAACAGTGCCCAATAAGCTGTTCTCAAAATATCTCAAGAAAAATGCTCAAAAGCTTCAATGATGCCAAAAAAACTCCAAACTATGTATCACATGTCTGTAATGTTTTATGCTCTGATCTGAACTACCCACAGATCTTTCCTCAAATAGACACTCTCCATAGCACTATTCTGAACCCACATACTACCACAATTGTTGTCCAAACTTTTAGCCTTCAACGAGCTTTAAATAGTTGCTTAAGTATGAGATAACCTGAGCTTTGTCCTGAAGCTACTCCACAATATTGTCATAAATCCAAATTTTGTTGCAATGTAATTTCTCCACAGATCTAGAATACCAGAGAAGTATTCCTCCTCAACCTTCTTAAAAAAATTTCCAAATAGTGTTTTATAATGTACTCCTTGGCCTCCTTTTAATTATGTACTCAATCTCAAAACATATCACCAAAATTTTATGGCTAAAATGAGGACGAAACTGTGTATTTATAGTGTTTTTTTCTCATCAAAGTGAAGGGGCACGTCTCTGGAGTAGGCTAGCATAGGTCGGCTCAAGGACAGATTTATTTTATTAAATTTAAAAATTCATATCTCCCAAACCACTTGGAGTTTCGGGCCATGTAATAGATCATTGGAAAGGAAAAATTATGCTCTAAAAGATGGTATAAGTTGTTAGTTCCAGTCTTTGCAGCCTGTCACCAATGATAAAATAGGCTCTTACCATATCTAGTTTTCAGATATTTTTTGCACATGATTTTTATTGAAAATCATATCATAAGTTTTTTCATCAGCAGCAGCTCAGAAAAATCTTTCCAACGATATATTACACACCCTAAACCGGCTCCTAGATTAGAAGATATGATCAAATGAATAATTGACTGTTGTGTATGAAGAATGTAATATTCACTGGATGGTAAAACCATTGACACACAAAGCTGATGCTTGTTGAAATCCTAATATTTTTCATTTTATGTCTTTGAAAAGGGAAACGGGGCTTACAAGATTTTTTATAGAGCCTTTGAGGAAATAGAAGATGTGGCAACAATTCAAAGAAAGAGAAAATACTGAGGTTAACTTGATGGAAATTAGCTCTGCAATTAGTGGCTTGGTTGTTTCAGATACTCTATAGAATAATGTCTTTGTACTAATGTCACAAATGATAGAATCTATGAAGAAATAAATCAATGCACTCAAGAAATGGCAGTGGGTTCAAAAATGACAATACCCTAAAATATGGAGTTAAACACTTGCAGAAATGACAGATAGAGAAATGGAAGCAAATGGTAAAAACCCTAACAAAATCAAAAGAGCAAGGTCTTTCTCTATGACAGTTTTTAGATCACTGGTGGGAAAGACCCCAAAAAATACTTGGAGTGTTATATATATCTTTTCAACTATTTAAGGTATAATTTAAGATGGGAACTTTTCATATTTGCAGAAAGGTGACCTAATACTGTTTTGTCATGCCACTGCAGAATTATGAGGAACGATTCAACAAGCAAAATTGGAGGCAACGAATCCAGATGGAATTTGTTTTGGTGGACTACCATGACTACTAAATTCATCCTGTTATTGGAATGAGAAGTTTTCTTGCTTGTTGGATTCAAATATTTCCAACATCCTAAATCACGAGTTGAAAAAATTCACTTCAGTCATGACCCTTTTGAAATTTGTTGGTTTCCAATTAAGTGCCAATATTGATAAACATATAAGCAATGGAACAATATTTGGAATGACATTTGATGTACTTATATTTTCTGTTGATTGTATATTTGTATATTTCTACTTCCGAGTAAATTTAAGTTAATGAAATCTCCAATAAGGGATATCTTCTACAGTTTGACCACTTGTCTTCCAAGGAAGTTTCCATTGGGTTCTCTAGGAGCTTGGAAATATATTCAAATGCTATTTGGTAAATAAAATTATAAAAAGGGTTATCGAGGCCCCGAAACCTAAGAAGAAAAAATTTCTTCCAAAACTATCTATGAAGAGAGAAAAGAGCTCATTGAGTGCACGTAAAGCTCCACCTGCAAAAGTTCGTGAAGCTTTTGATTTGTCAAAAAAGGATATCTCTATATTATATATTTCAAGTCATTTTAAGTCACTCTTTTCCTGGGCATGTTTGTTCGGGGTGCCTGTCTGCGTGAGGATTTTTTAAGGTAGTGAAAGTTTGTGGGTGTTCGTGCTTTGAACACATTCAAGTGTGTGCAACCCGGGGATAGAGTTATTTATTATTTAATTTCTTAGTGAAAGTCAGTATTAGGAGATTCAATCTGTGTAGCGTTGTGGACCAAAGAATAATTTGGGTGGATTGGTAGCGTGGAGAGCTAAGACTTCATCCGTGCAATGCTCTGGACTGATATTCACGTTTCTGTTTTTTTTTTCTTGTCTTGTCATTGCAATAAATGTGAATTGAAGTGAAGGGAGTTTGCATTGAGCTGAAACAATGGAAATCTCTGTTGTAGCACTAATGAAATACTTTATATGACTTCGAGTGCACCAACTTATTTGTGTGGCACTCCTGGTGGTCAAATCAACAACACCAAGAAATGTTGGATTGGATGTTATGTCTCCTACTACAGAAGCTGGGGAGCAAGGCAGTTTAATTTCATATGTAGTAGTTACTTTGCATAGACATGGAGGACATCCTCAAATATTATTCATTGGGGATCTTCTCTCGGATGGCACAGGCAAAGTGTTACTAGGACTTTCAGGCGATGATGGTGAAATAGCGATAGTTGCAATTTCTGAAATTGATATTATACTGCCCAATAAGTCAAAAAAGATTAAAATTAGTAATGGAAGAGACACTCGAAATTAAAATCCTAGATATGAGCATGGAAAATCTGCGAGTGTGAGTGTTGTTGAGACTTTTTTTTTTATCTGTACTATAGTTATGTTATTGATCAGGAGATCATTTCCAAGTGAAGAAAAATGCTCAGAAATTGTTTCTGTTTGAACGATCAGAAAGGCCTCATTGCTGAAATTCTGGCGCCACAAACGAGACTCAAAATTGAGGTCGTATGTGAAAGTTACTGAGCTTTGAATTCGTCTAGTGACCTCCAAAATAGGACTTTTTGACCAAATGATTTTGTCATTTTCAAAAAAAAAATTATATGGAAAATTTTGATTTTTATAAGTTTTTTATTGGCCTATTAGTGGGTGCCATGTGGCCTACCCGTAGGCTGCCATGTGGCCCCAAGCCGTTGGTTGAAAGGTCAATTAAAAATTTGGTGAAAGGCACGAGGGTCGAACCCTCGACCCGACTCCTCGGGCAGGGCCGACCTAACCACCACGCCATAGGAACGAACTTGCAATTTGGGCGAGTCGGGTGGAGGTTGAATTTCAGTCAGGCAAAGGAGAAAAGAAGATTCGGGTCGTTGGTGAATGAGCAATCGGGCGGAGGAATCAATGAACAGTCGGTTCGTGGCATTGTGAATGGGTGAAGATTTGGTTAAGCCCTCAGGGTTTAATTTGCGTCATCACATGACTAATGGATATTAACCGTGGGCTTAACACCTTTTCAAACTGGTAGAACAAAAGGGTTAAGCACCTTTTTTCTAGCCTCTATCCATATGACCTCCAACCCATGACTGTGGGCGCAGGTTTTAAACATTATCCACCAGACACTTGACTGCCGGAAAAACCGCATGTGAATGTGCCAACTGTCTAAAAATTGCATTTAATGTTCCACCTAAATTGGAGCACAATTCCACCTAATCCACCTGTCCGACAGATTTGGAGGAGTTAACTGGAGTTCCTCCAGTTTTGGAGGAGGTTTTTTAGTGCCACTGGGCAAAAACTTGTTAGGGTCATAAATTTCTCAATTTTCGACCAAACAAGATGAAATTTTAGTCAATTTTTCATTTCTTGGACCTTCTAGAGAGTTTGGAGTAGGTTTTAGAGCAAACAGAGGTGTTTTACAGAAAATTTTTCTTCAGGTAAGAGGAAAGAGGCGTCAGGGCCATCAGGGAGATGGAGTTGTATTGGGTTGTACTTCACTGTTCAAGGTGAAATAGAAACCATTTTTAGCTTATTCTTGTCTTCTGAAGTCAAATTCACAACTTTTTTTTCCTGTTTAGGAATATTTTTCACTGTGTAACCATTTTTAGAAAATTAATAGAGCAAGGACATGCCATTGGGGAGCCTTGGACCGACAGATGTAGCCCAGGAGGGGTGAACTGCCTCAATAATTTTTTGTGTTATGTTATGTTGAATTTTACTTGCTGTGTATTTCCACTGTGATATGTTAAATAGTAAATTTAATTAACAAATCCTCACACATAAAACTCAGAAACATTACCAAAACTACTTTGTTTAACCCACAAGACATGGAGAACACTTTGCACATTAAATTATATGGAAATGGATACTTTCCATAGAATTACAAATAGTTCCATTTTTAGAACAGTAGGTATCAGAGCTAGAGTTTTACTCTGCATTTTCTCTTGTGCAAAGATATATTTGAATGTTTCCAAGTTTTGATGCTTACTAGGCTTAAGCTCAAGAGGGGGGAAGGACAATTGGTTAGAGCACAAAGTAATTCTCAACCAAGGAGGGCCAGAGAGCCATTAACTCCACACTTTAATTCACCTTTAAGATCCATAGAATAAGCCTCAATCATGTCTTCAAGAGAAGGATAAGTTGTTGAAGACATTGATCCCAAAGAAGAAGAACGAGTGTTCCAAAAGGCTTTCCTAGACATGACAAAGATGGTAAGGATACTCTACCAAGAAAGGAATGACAGGCTTGCAGGAGAAGGGTTTAAACATCAGAAAGAAGGAGAGGGTTCTTCAAGAGGAAATAAAATTGATGAAAAGTCAAAGAAAGGACATGGAGGTAATGGTGATCCACCATCCCCATCTTCATCCTCTTCCTCTACATCAGCATCCTCTACTTCGGTGAATCAATCTCAGAAGTCTAAAACCACTAGTAAAAGTCCATTTTTAAAGCTTGATGTTAAATTTGAGTTGCCTATGTTTAATGGTGAGGTCAATGCAGAGAAACTTGACAATTGGATAAAACAGTTGGAAGTTTATTTGAGGCTACAAAACCTTCATGAAGACGACACCAAGTTTCAGTTAGCCTCTTTGAGAATGGAGGGAGCAGCATTGGTATGGTGGGAAGCCATGACCAAGGATGAAATTAAAAAACATGGCCCAGATCACTTTATCATGGGCAGAATATATTTCTGAAATTAAACAGCAATTTTATCCATTAGCTCATTTACAAAAGGCTATCATGAATTGGAAAAGTTTTAGACAACTTAAGGGACAAAGTGTTCAAGATTACACCCAAGAGTTTAGACGAAGGGCTCTGTTGTTAGGAATTTATTTGCATAACCAAGAGACCTTGCTAAAATATATAGGTGTTTTACACAACTATCTTATACATACTATCCTTATGTTCAATCCTACTAGTCTAGATGAGGTTTGTGTCCAAGCCACACATTTAGAGGCTAGAGGTAAACAATATTTTGATGGGAATGAGGATAGGGAATTTAAAGGCAAAGGGAGAAAAAGAAAGGCAAACTCTAGGAAAGAAAAAAGAAAATTATTTTGTAAAATTGTTCCAAAACAAGCCACGATGAAGACCATTACTAGAAACTTCATCTGGAGTTGAAGCCAGAAAAATTCAAAACCAAAGATAAGGCCAAATAGAAAGGCAAAATGGTTGCAATATCTGAACAAGACTTAGGGTCTGAATCAGGAGATGAAACTAAAAGCATATCTTTGGCACTAAAGAACATAAAGGGGAAAGAGATTGTAAAAGAAACAAATCCCGGTACTAGCACTTTAAATTGTCACATAGAAGCTCCAAATGAAGAGAGGAGGATAGAGCTCTTCATGTGAGGATCATTTCAAAACACACAAAGATATACACACTATTTGACAGTGGGTCACAAGCGAATCTCATCTCAGAAGACTTAGTCAAGAAGATGAAACTTGAGACCATTCCACATCCAAAGCCATATCCACTTGGATGGATTTGCAAGGATGCTAATTTACAAGTTTCAATGAAGTGCATGTTGCGCTTCGCCATAACAGCTCATTATGTTGACATGGTTGAATTATATGTAATACCACTTGACATTACAGGTGTGGTGTTGGGTAGTCCGTACTTATATGACAGAAAAGCGATCTTCCATCGCCATGAGAACAAGTATCATCTATTCAAGGATGGAAAGGAGTTTATTGTGAGAGCACATCAAAAGAAGCTAGAATCTTCTTTAGTGAATGCAGGGCAGTTGAAAAGGCTTGTCAATGCAAGTCAAAATTTGAATTTTTTGATGATTAATCAAAAATATTTTGTACATAATCCTTTTCATGTTATTGCTAATGTAAATGATGAATTTTCAGTCTGAAAGCAGGTCGTCTTTGGAACAAGATGAAAAGATGTTGCAGAAAGTGTCTTTGGTGTCAATCGGTGCAGAGAACAAAATGTCGATGCAAAGTGGTGCAAGAATAAAAGAAAGGGAAAAGCATACAAGAAAAGAGGGCATAAATTTCAGCATGGATCAAATGTTGATTTCAGAATGGCAGGTTGGTATGGCGAGAAAACTTGGTCGGGAATCGACACAAGTACATGGCTCATTCGGTGAAAATTCTCCATAAGGATAGTTGGCAAGTTGAATCTCATTTTCAGTTTCCTTTGAAGGTAGACCATTGTAGGAGCAGTATGTTTTCTGCAAATTTTAGTTGTTGTTCTTCAAGTTTCAAAAATTTGCAGCATGACACAGTCAAGGTTAGCAATAGTCAGTCAACAGATTCAAGGAAGAATTTTTATTTTTATGAGAAGCTCAATTTGATGAAATCAGGGAGATTTCAATTGTTCAAGGTGTGATCAGGAGATCATGTCTAATTGAAGAAAAATGCTCAAAAATGGAAATGCTCAGAAATGGTTGCAGTCTGAATGACCGGAAAGGCCTCGTCACTACGATTCTGGCACCGTGAATAGGACTCAGAAGTGAGGTCATATGTGAAAGTTATTGAGGTTTGAATTCATCCAATGACCTCCAAAATAGGAATTTTTGACCAAATGATTTTGTCATTTTCAAAAAAAAAAATATATGGAAAAAAATTATTTTTATAAGGTTTTTATTGGCCTATCAGTGGGTGCCACATGGCCTTCCTAGAGGCTGCCACGTGGCCCTAGGCCATTGATTGAAAGGTCAGTTAAAAATTTGGTGAAAGGCATGAGGGTCGAACCCTCGACCCGACTCCTCGGACAGGGCCGACCCGACCAACATGCCACAGGAACGAACTTGCAATCTGGACAAGTCAGGCAGAGGTTGAACTGAAGTCGGGCAGAGGATAAATGAAGATTCAGGTCATTAGTGAATGAGCAGTCGGGTGGAGGACTAAACGAACAGTCGGTTCATGGCATTGTGAATGGGCGGAGATTTGGTTAAGCCCTCAGGGTTTAAATTTCATTGTCACGTGATCGGTGGATATGAAACACGGGCTTAACACCTTTTCAACCCAGTGGAACAAAAGGGTTAAGCACCTTTGTGCTAGCCTCTATCCATATGACCTCCGATCTGTGACCGTGGGCACAAGTTTTAAACATTATCTACCAGACACTTGACCGCTAGAAAAACCGAATGTGAATGCGCCAACTCTCTAATAGTTGCATTTAATGTTCAGCCTAAATTGGAGCGCAGTTCCACCTAATCCACCTATCCGACGAATTTGTATGAGTTAACTGGATTTTCTCCAGTTTTGGAGGAGGTTTTTTAGTGCCATTGGGCAAAAACTTGTTAGGGTCATAACTTTCCCAACTTTCGACCAAACAAGATGAAATTTTAGTCAATTTTGGGTTTCTTGGACCTTTTGGAGAGTTTGGATCAGGTTTCAGAGTGAAAAGAGGTGTTTACAACAAATTTTTCTTCAGGGAATAGGAAAGAGCCATCAGGGCCATCAGGGAGATGGAGTTGTATTGGGTTGTACTTCACTGTTTAAAGTGAAACAAAAGCCATTTTTAGCTTATTTTTGTCTTCTGAAGTCAAATTCATAGCTTTTTTTGCCTGTTTAGGCATATTTTTCACTGTGTAACCATTTTGAGCAAATTAATAGAGCAAGGACATGCCATTGGGGAGCCTTGGACCGACAGATGTGGCCCAGGAGGGGTGAAATGCCTCAACAATTTGTTGTGTTATGTCATGGTGAATTTTACTTGTTGTGTATTTCTGCTGTGATATGTTAAACAGTAAATTTAATTAACAAATCCTCACACATAAAACTCAGAAACATTACCAAAACTACTTTGTTTAACCTGCAAGTCATGGAGAAAACTTTGCACATTAAATTATATGGAAATGGATACGTTTCATAGCATTACAAATAGTTCCATTTTTAGATCAATTATGTAATTAGGGTCTCATGAAACTTCCTCTTTTGAAAGCCTGCACTTGTTTAAAATATATTTAGGGAGAAATTATATAAGTTTTGCGCAAGGGATGGGTCTTGGATGTTTTTATACATATTGGGATTCACATACTACTTCTACATAAGTTAACATGCTACTTTTGGAGTCCACGTTGGCTTCTACATCAAATGCAGAAAATGGTCTTATTAGCAGGGAAATTGAACAGAAGATGGAAAAATCTATGGGTTAAGCATTGATTCAATCACTCAATTTAAATCTCGGAGAGGTTTCAAATTCCATGCGTTTATGACAAAGAAAAAATCCAAGCATCGATTCTAATTGATATAAATAAATAAACAAACCTATAATTTCTGGTTGCAGAGAATGTATTTTTTGCAAATGAATTGATACCTCTTTTGATATAAGGTGCAGGTATTGTTTTGCACAAAAAATGGTAGTCTCGAAATCATCATTTGAATTTGAATGAGCTGGTAGTCAAAGACAGATATGATAGCACTAAGTAGAGATTCTCTATTTGGCACAAAATCAATGGATGAGGGATAATTCCAAATTTGCAGGGAATTTTTTGGGCATTTAGTTAACATGTGGTAGAGCATCCGAGATCCTTATCATAAATTAGATCTAGTATCCTTAGGAAATCAAGGATAACGACAGGTGAAGAAATAAGACATAATTAACAGATCATCTCCAGATTTACAGTAGCCTTTGGAGCGGCCTTTGATCCATGTGGAAATCATCCATCATATAACCATATTGGGCATTATCATTCCAGATTTCCAGGCGAAATATTCAACAAATGGAAATTATAGATTCATCTCTAGATTTGTTGGACATTTGGCACAAGAAAAGGTGACAACTTTGACCAGTACCTCAAGCGACAACAGAAGCTCAAGACACCTATTGCAATCATTTTTTATTGTCAATTTATCTTTTATGATTGTAATTTGATTTCATTTTCTAGAAAATTAGAAGTAGTTTGCTATTATTTTTGTTATTTAAAGCATACTCTTATAATTTGAAGGGGTTCAATTTTAAGCAGAGAGACTGCTGCTTTGGATTGTGTAATTTTTTCCTGAATATTATTTTAATGGATCATTTTTTTCCCTTTAAATTTGAGATCCATCACAGTGTTTCATGTTCAGCATGTTTTCCTTGTAATATCATTTTCATACTGTATTTTTTCTACTAATATTTGTCACAACATTCTCTAACGGAAGTGTTAGGAATCCATCCACTCATGATGCTCCTTTCACAATGACTCTGTTGTTAAATGTAGTGGTTATCTTTACCGAATCCATCCTTTGTTAGCTACTCTATATAGTAACCCTGTGCTTTCATTTTTACTAAAGCTGCCACTGGAGATTCATCCATTGATTGATGCCTACAAGGCAACAGGCTTTCTCCTATTTTCTTCTCTCATTTACATCATTTATTTGGCTGAGCACTGCACCTACTTTGCCCCAAGTTTGCAAGTAGAAAAAAACCTCGACTCCATAGCCCAATGATTGTTTATCTCTTGCTGTCTCGACCCAAAAATTTCAAATCAAATCCCCGTACTTCATAGCTAGCCTAATATTCACTTATTGTAGCCACCCTTCATTGGCACACACAGAGCCCTCTCTGGTCTAGCAGGGCTAGATGCTAGATTGAAAGCTTGGTCTGTGGTTACCTCGGGATTTCCTCTTCTCAGCCTTGAGGTTCAATCCGAGTGCTAAAATATTGGCGTCGTTGCCAAGGAATGAGGTGATAGATCTTCTCTGGGAAAGATTGTTCAAGTTGCAGATCTGATTGTTGATGATGAACAGCGAACAGACACATATGAAGGCTGAAACATTCACCTGGTGATTCCATTGTTCGAAATCCTGAGTTTCAAAATATTGATGGTAATGAAAGACTTAGATGTCGTTTATATTTGTTCAAGGTATTCATGTATCGATTTTTCTAATCTTCCTGGTTTTCCCAATTAATTACCGAAGGATGCATATTTTTTAGCAATGGCCCTAAATCCAATGGGGAAGATCTAACTTTGACTCTTGAACATGTATCAAATTTTAAAACATTTTTTGAACTTATTAGAGTCAAACAAGAAGATGTTTTTATCAGATTTTTCTATGATTCCTTTCAAGGAAAATGTAGACAATGGATTCAAAAATTTTCTATCAGATCTATTAAGTCATTTGCAGATTTGTGGCATATATTTCTTGAAACATGGATGGAGAAAGAGGAAGAAATAAAAATAGAGGCAGCCTCTATTCAAGGCTTTAGAGAATGGGAAGATATGTGCATAGATGATGAGGTAGATTAGAACTTTGATTCAACTCTTTCTTCTTATCTGAAGTCCTATCGATGTAGCCATGAAATTAAGCTCAATTTTTTGCAATAGTTTGCCATCAAAATAGAAAAATATCTAGCTGAATTTGAGACCCAAATACAGTCTTAGGATCTGGATTGTCAAGTCTGATTCTTTGGGAACCTTTTCCAGTAGAAGAAAGGAAAGGTAAGGCTGCCCTTGGATGTTTGCATTGGCAGTTTGTAGTTGGAGGCATGTATTGAGGAGTTGGTGCAATAGACAGAGTCTGGTTCCTATGATCCTATTGTAGCATATATGGAATATTCTTTCAGTTTGAAGGATGGACCAAATTGTTTTTTACAAATCTAGACATATTTTGTGCATGTATGGCTGTCAGCATTTCCAATTGTGTTCTGGTTCAAGCATTGCCAAGCATCGTTTTTGTTACAGTTTCTTGATTGGCTAAGCTGGCATTACAACATCACTTGATCTAGTAATTTTGCAGCAAATTAGGGTAGATTTGTACATAAATAAACTGCCTAAGGTAGCATTTTAGTTTTCATCATTAGTTTCAGTTTCCTAGTGTATATGTTGCAAATATCTGTGTATTTTTTGTTGGTATAAGTAGCTCAGGTTTGCGGTTGTTTGTGACTGTATTTCCCAATGGCTAGGCACTTGGTCTATGGTGTTCTTAACACCTCCAAGGAGCTGCCATCCCCAATTAGGCCAATGTTAGTTCCATCTTTTGCAGCCTGTCACCAGTGATCAAATAGGCTCTTACCATTCCTGGTTTTCAGAGATGTTTTGCACATGAGTTTCAGTGCAAATCATACCATAAGTGTGTTCATCAGCAGCGGCTCAGAAAAATATTTCCAGCAGTATATCATACACCCTAAACCTGCTCCTGGATCAAAATATATGATCAAATGAATGATTGACTCCTATGTATGAAGAATGCAATATTCACTGGATGGTAAAACCATTAACATACAAATCTGATACTTGTTGCAATCCTGATATTTTTCATTTTATGGCTTTGAAAAGGGAAAGGGGGCTTACAAGACTTATTATAGAGCCTTTGAGGAAATAGAAGATGTGGCAACAATTCAAAGAAAGAAAAAATACTGAGGTTAACTTGCTGGAAATTATCTCTGTAGTTAGTGGCATGGTTGTTTCAGATACTCTAATTAGAACAATGTCTTTGTCCTAATGTCAAAAATGATAGCAGTTATCAAGAAGTAAATCAATGCACTCAATAAATGGTGGTGGGTTCAAAAATGACAATGCCCTGAAACATGGAGTTAGACACTTGCAGAAATGACAGATAGAGAAATGGAAGAAAATGGGAAAAACCCTAGCAAACTCAAAAGAGCAGGGTATTTCTTGATGACAGTTTTTAGATCACTGGTGGGAAAAACCCCAAAAAATACTTGGATTATTATACATATATTGTCAACTATTTAAGGTATAATTTAAGCTAGGAACTTTTCATCTTTGTAGAAAGGTGACCTAAGACTGTTTTTTCATGCCACTGCAACATTATGAGGAACGATTCAACAAGCACAGTTGGAGGTAAAAAATTCAAATGGAATTTGTTTTGGTGGACTACCATGACTACTAAATTCATCATGTTATTGGAATGAGAAGTTTTCTTGCTTCTTGGATTCAAATATTTCTAGCATCTTAAATCACGAGTTGAAAAAAGTCACTTCATTCATGACCCTTTTCAAATTTGTTGGTTTCCAATTAAGTGCCAATATTGATCAACATATGAGAAATGGAACAATATTTGGAATGACATTTGATGTACATATATTTTCTTTTTATTGTATATTTGTATATTGCTACTTCTGAGTACATTTAAGTTAATGAAATCGCCAAATAAGGGAGGTTTTCTGCAGTTTGACCACTTGTCTTCCAAGGCAGTTTACATTGGGTTCTCCAGGAGCTTGGAAAGATATTCAAATGCTATGCGGAAAATAATGTTAGAAAAATGGTTATCGAGGCCCCAGAACCCAAGAAGAAAAAATTGCTTCCAAAACTATTTGTGCAGAGAGAAAAGAGCACATTGAGTGCACGTAAAGCTCCACCTGCAAGAGTTCGTACAGATTTTGATTTTTCAAAGAAGGATATCTCTATATTAGATATTTCAAGTCGTTTTAAGTCATTGTTTGTCTAGGCATGTTTGTTCGGGGTGCCTGTCTACATGAGGATTTTTTTAAGGCAGCAAAAGTTTGTGGGTGTTCATGCTTTGAACACATTTGAGTGTGTGCAGCCCAGGGATAGAGTTACTTATTATTTAATTTCTTAGTGAAATACAATAGTAGGAGAGTCAATCTGTGCAACGTTGTGGACCAAAGACGAATTAGGGTGGATTGGTAGCGTGGAGAGCTAAGACTTCATCCTTGCAACGCTCTAGACCGATATTCACGTGTTTGTTTCTTTTTTCTTGTCTTTTCATTGCAATAAAGGTGAATTGAAGCAAAGGGAGTTTGCACCGAGCTGCAACAATGGAAATCTTTATTGGAGCATTAATGAAATACCTCGAATGACTCCAAGTGCACCAACTTATTTGCGTGGCACTTCTGGTGATCAAATCAATGACACCAGGAAATGTTAGATTGGATGTTATGTTTCCTACTACAGGAGGTGAGCAACAAGGCAGTTTAATTTCAGATGTAGTAGTTACTTTGCGTAGACATGGAGGACATCTTCAAATATTAGTCATCGGGGATCTTCTCTCAGATGGCACATGCAAAGTGTTACTAGGTCTTTCAGGCGATGATGGTGAAGTAGTGATGGTTGCAACTTCTGAAATTGATATTATACTGCCCAAGAAGTCAGAAAAGATCAAAATTATATGCTACTTCTAGAGTCCACGTTGGCTTCTACATAAAATGCTGCAAATGGTCTTATCAGCAGGGAAATGAACAGAAGATGGAAAAATCTCTGGGTCAAGAACTGATTCAATCACTCAATTTAAATCTCGAAGAGGTTTCAAAGTCCATGCATTTCTGAAAAAGAAAAATTTCAAGCATCGATTCTAATTGATATAAATAAATAAACCAACCTATAATTTCTGGTTACAGAGAATGTGTTTATTGCAAATTAATTGGTACCTCCCTTGATATAAGGTACAGTATTGTTTTGCACAAACAATGGTAGTCTCAAAATCATCATTTTAATTTGAATGAGCTGGTAGTCAAAGACAGATATGATAGCACTAAGCAGATATTCTATATTTGGCACAAAATCAATGGATGGGGGATAATTCCAAATCTGCAGCGCATTTTTTTGGGCATTTAGTTAACATGTGGTAGAGCATCCCAGATCCTTAGCATAAATTAGATCTAGTATCCTTAGGAAATCAAGGATAACGACAGGTGAATAAATAAGACATAATTAGCGGATCATCTCCAGATTTATAGCAGTCTTTGGAGCAGCCTTTGATCCATGTGGAAATCATTCGGTAATTAACCATATCGGGCATTATAATTCTATATTTCTAGGCAAAATATTCAACAAATGGCAATTATAGATTCATCTCTACATTTGTTGAACATTTGGCACAAGCAAAGGTGGAAAATTTGACTAGTACCTCAAGCAACAACAGTAGCTCGAGACACCTACTGCAATCATTTTTTATTTTTAGTTCATCTTTTATGATTGTAATTTGATTTCATTTTATATAAAATTAGAAGTAGTTTGCTATTATTTTTGTTAATTTAAAGCATACTCTTATAATTTGAAGGGGTTCAATTTTCAGCAGAGAGATTGCTGCTTTGGATTGTGTAAATTTTTCCTGAATATTATTTTAATGGAGCAGTTTCTGCGCTTTAAATTTGAGATCCATCACGGTGTAGAATGTTCAACATGTTTTCCTTGTAATATCATTTTAATATTGTGTTTTTTCTAGTAATATTTGTCACAGCATTCTCTAAGGAAAGTGTTAGGAATCCATCCACACATGATGCTCCTTTCATAATAACTATGTTTTGAATGTAGGAATTTACAGAGTAAGTTCCATAGATCAAGAACCAAAGGTCACCGCTCACAAACATATCACAAATCAGTACACCAGTGTAATAACGTGGTTAAAACCATCAAAAAGGGAAACAGTCCACGCCCTGAGCCAACGCAGTCACTTCAAGGAAATTATTGATATAAAAATGAGAGTTACATA
The DNA here is from genome assembly GCA_034641835.2 of Pinus albicaulis. NCBI lineage: Eukaryota > Viridiplantae > Streptophyta > Pinopsida > Pinales > Pinaceae > Pinus > Pinus albicaulis. The sequence continues at coordinate 1,278,564,514 of CM076575.1, read as the reverse complement.
TGTTTCTCTCATAAACGGTTACCGGAAAAATGACCCTCCATGCTCTTTAAATAGATATCATGGACCAATCGGTTTCTAAGCCATGGATCAAGTGAATTTAATACCGAGGTGAGAGATAACCGTCAGATCACTACAAATCATGACCATTAGATTATAAGTTACAAATGTGCATGGTACAGAAACATGCTTTACCTAACTCTACACTAGACTAAGTTATTCTTAACTATTTCCTATGTGTCGAAATATTCTAACATCCCCCCTTAAGAACAACTTGGGATAGGATTGAAGGATTTACAAAGGTGACACAAAAGGAACCTATTTCCTATGTTTTGAAATATCCTAACATCCCCCCTTAAGAAAAAATTGGGATAGGATTGAAGGATTTACAAAAGTTACACAATAGGAGAAGGAAGGAGGCATTAGAGCCTATCCCCCCTTAATGAAAACTTTCCTCAACTCCAACCATGGATCGAATTTTAGTAAAATTCACTTTTGTGAGAGCCTTTGTAAAGATATCGGCTACTTGATCATTGGTTGGACAGTACTGCACTTCAAGAACGCGATCATGAATGAGCTTTCTGATGAAGTGTATGTGGATTTCAATGTGTTTCATACGCTGATGTTGAACTAGATATTTTCATAGCTAAATGGCACTCTGATTATCACACGAAAGTGTTGTTGGATGCTACTGATGGAGACCAAATTCAGACAAGATCTGACAAAGCCACATGGCTTCTTTGCTGGCTTCAACTGCACCATGATACTCTGCTTTTGCAGAAGAAAGGGAGATGGCACTTTGTTTCTTACAAGACCAAGTGATAGGTCCTAAACCAAGAGCGAATACATATCCTGCAGTGGACTTCCGATCATCAGGGTCACCAGCCCAATCAGAATCAGTGAAACCAATCAACAAGGGAGATGCTCCTGCACTGTAATAAATCTCAAACTGAACTGTACCTCAAATGTATTGAAGTATTCTTTTAGCTGCTTTCTAGTGACTTTCATGAGGTTGGTGCATAAACCGAGCGACAAGACCAACGTCAAAGGAAAGGTCAGGACAGGTATGGGTAAGATACAAAAGTTTACCAATAAGTTGACAGTATAAGGTAGCCTCAACTTCAGGGGTAGTACAGTTGATTAAAAGCTTGACTCCAGATTGAGAGGGAGAAGGGGCAGGCTTACAGTCTTCCATGTGAAAGTGGTGTAGAATATCACACGCATACTTGGACTGAGAGAGGGTAATGCCTTCCTTGGATTGCAAGACTTGAAGACCAAGGAAATAATGCAAGTGTCCTAAGTCTATCATTTCAAACTTATTTTTGAGGCTAGACTTCACATGGTTTATATGGTTTGGATCACTACCAGTAAGTCATACCAAGCCCGAGGAGCTTGTTTGAGACCATAGAGAGACTTCCTAAGGCGAAAAACAAGGCTGGAGACTTTTTGGATAAAGCGAGGGGGTTGTTCCATGTAGATTTCTTCATGCAAATCTCCATGTAAGAAGGCGGATTTAACATCCATATGATGGACTTCCCATTTAAAGGAGGCAACAAGGGAAAGAACAAGGTGGATAGAATTCATTTTGGCAACAGGGCAGAAGGTTTCAGTATAGTCAATGCCTTCAACTTGTGAAAAAAATTTAGCGACAAGACGAGATTTATGTCTATCCACTTTTCCATCTGGTCCAAACTTTGTTTTGTAAACCCATCTGCATCTGACAATTTTTCTTCCTTTTGGAAGAGGAACAAGATCCCAAGTATTTTTTTCCAATAAGGAACGATACTCTTCATTCATAGCTTCATCCCAATCTGGATGACCGGAGGCTTCTTCAAAGGTTTCTGGATCAATTTTTTCTAGAACTTGAGCCAATAAGGAAGAAGCTCTTTCGAAATGAGAATGTGTATGTCATCGATCGGCAGGGTCACCTGCAAGAGAACCTGCTGCATCCCTAGTAGATTGGACCCATCTTGGAAGCGGTGGAGTATAAGGAACAATTTCACGATCTGGAGGAGGATTTTAATCCTCGCTGTCATCATCTGACCTAGAAGGAACGCTATTAAAAATAGAAGAGAGAGAGAGAGAGGTGGCACATATGTCGAATCAGGCTCGCAGGCCGATATATTTTCATCAAACTTTAAATCTCTTCTAATGATTATATTTTTGGATTTTGGTTGAAGAAGTCTATATCCTTTGACATGTTCAGAATATCCAACAAAAATACATTTTTCACTCTTAGGTTCTAAGGCTTTATGTTTCGCATCTGGAATATGGGCCCAAGCATCACTTCCAAAAACACGAAAGTGACTTACATCAGGTTTGATTGAGCTCCAAGCTTCTTCTAGAGTTATATTCTTTAAAACCTTAGTAGGAGTGCGATTTAATATGTAATTTTCACAGTTAATGGCTTCTGCCCAAAAATTGAGACCAAGTCCTTTAGATTGAAGCATGCAATTAGCCATTTCTTTTAAGGTGTGATTCTTCCTTTCAGCTACACCATTTTGTTATGGAGTATATGGAATAGTATGTTGCAATTGAATGCCATGCTCAGTGAAGAAGTTGATAAATTTGTTGTTAACATATTCTTCGCCATTGTCTGATCTTAACTTAAGAATTTGATGTCCAGATTGTGTCTCGAAAAAGGCCTTAAAGGCCAAGAACATGTTAAAAACTTCACTATTGAGTTTTAAGAAATATAACCAAGTGTGTCTGGAAAAATCATCAATGAAAGTTAAGAAGTACTTGCAACCTGAGAAAGAAACAATAGGAAGTGGACCACATAAATCATTGTGCACAAGTTGCAAAGGGGTTGAAGCGTGCCAAGAGGCATATTTTTCAAAACTGTCCCTACGATGTTTTCCGAGTACACATCCGGAGAAAACACCATCTCGGAAAGATACCATAGGAAGGCCCATCACCATATTTTCCTTACATAGAGTTTGAAGGGAGTGATATTTTAAGTGACCAAATCGCTCATGCCAAAGTTTTCTCACTTCATCATTATGAGCAACAAAAACCGAGGGAAGACATGATGACCCAAAGTTGTCAAACTTATACAACTTTGTGGAATCATTAGCAATGCCAGTAGCTAAAATATGTTTAGGATATTTTAGGTCCTTGATTACAACATCATGAGGTGAGAATTCTACTATTTTCCCTTCACCTGAATGAGTCATCTGATAAACAGAGAGAAGGATGCATGACAAGGTAGAAACACATAGTACATCATTAAAATGACCATTATCTAGATGAATGGTTCCAGATCCTACAACACTAAGAGATCTATCATCACCAACATAAATATGTTTGGTGTTACAATCATTTAAAGAAGAAAACATGGGTTTATTTTTTGCCATGTGGTAAGAAGCTCTAGAATCAATGAGCCACTCATGATAAGGAGAAGAGGAAGATACATTTAACGCATAACCAGATCTTGATGCTTGACAACCACAAGCAGAAAGTGCTATGCCTAAAGATGAAGGTAAAGAGTGCTCCAAATTGATGTTGTGCTTCTTCATTGTTGCTTCTAAGGCTTCCATCTTCTTAAAACATTTGGACTCCATATGGCCATCACGATTGCAAATTTTGCAATGTATATCTGTCTTCTTCCCTTTTTTTTTATGTGCTTTATCATTTTGGTGATTTGATTTTTCAATTTGCGGTTGAAATTGCTTGGGACCCTTATTTGGTTTAGGACCATAATTTTTAGGATACTACTTCTTGGTATTCTTTTGATATGGTTGTTGTTGGGCTACTAAGGCTTTCTTAGAAGCGTTTCCAGGAGTGATAAGACCAAGGTGTAAGATTTTATCTTGTTCTCTTATCAAAGAATCACAAAAGGAATCAAAAGAGGGATTCTTTAGGTGGTTCCAGAAGATATGATGGCTTCTCTAGTGGAATGGAAGACAAAAAAAAATATAGAGTATGCAGGGCCAAGCTTAGTAAGAATGCAATAGATGAGGCTACCATCTTCCTTTTTGACCTTACAACCTTCTAAAAGAAGTCTAAGGGTCTTGAATTTGGAAAAAAAGTCTTCAATGGAGGAGAAATTATTAGGGTCCAAAGTAAGCAACTCATTTTCAAGCTGGTGGGCCCTGATTTCGTTTTGGATGCCAAAAACATTATTTAGCTTTTCTATGGCTTTATCAGGGCTGTCAATGTCAAGGATGTGAAATCGAAGATCTTGAGCAATGGAAATTCCTATCAACCCTCATGCTTGATCTTGTTTATTTTCCCATTTAGAAGCTTTATCATCATCGAAAGGTTTAGTTTCTTGTCCTATGGCTATTCTATAGAGCCCTTTACTTCTAAGTATATCTACCATGTGAGGTAGCCATTGGAAATAATTGGTGTTGTTAAGAATAACTGGGCATGCACTTTCAATTTTTTTTTTTTAAACCAAAGCTAAGAAAAGCTAAAAATAACTACTCCAATAAAAATATCTTGAAAAATTAGGCTGTTTAAAAAAAACGTCTCGAAAAACAGCTTCTGGATGAAGAAGTTATGCAATTTGAAAAAATTTGAGTTGTCGATGCCGAATAGTTACGGGAACGGGATGAATTGCGGCTTTAAAAAAAAAAAAAAAAAAATTTCCCCTTTGAACAAAAACTTTTTACAAAAGAATCTTGAGAAGGAGAATTGAACTCAAGACCTTTATTCTCATAAACTAACCCCTCACCAAGTTAGATAGTAAAAGGATCACATTATTGTATGAAAGGAGGAAGGGGTTTGTTTTTTTTTTTTTTAACTCTTTGGTGTGTGTGCCTTTTCCTGCACAAAAAAACACAAAAACCGAGCAAAAAAAAAATGAAATGCAAAGCCTTATTGCATAATGGTAGATTTTTGGTTAGCCTTAACAGCAACTATCACTTTTTCCACTATTTCTGATTTCCTGAGATCGCACAAAGATGTGGGGAAAGAGTATACGTAGCAAAAAAAAATCATTTTTTCTATTTCTGATTTGCCGAGATCGCACAGAGCGCACAAAAAAGATCATACACAAAGAAGAGGGTATAGATCCAGAAAATAAATATAATGCCGAAAATAAATTTAAAAAAAAAAACAAAATAGGCAGAACTATTAACAAATATAACTACAAAATAGATGCTTTATACCTCCAGATCTAAACTGACATAACTTGGGCAGCCAAAAACCTTTTCACATGAAACGAAAGGCGTTCCTCATTGTAATAGACGCCCCAGACACAACCGAGCAGTTCTCCAAGCCCAAAAATCTTTAGAAATAGTAGATCTACAAAACGAAATTCGCATGCAGTCAAACCGACTTCAGATTTTGATCAACAATGGATGCGGCCCTCAAAATAGCTCCGATACCATGTAGGAATTTACAGGGTAATTTCTGTAGATCAATAACCAAAGGTCACCGCTCACAAACATATCACAAATCAGTACACCAGTATAATCACGTGGTTAAAACCCTCAAAAATGGAAACAGTCCATGCCCTGAGCCAATGCGGCCACTTCAGGGAATTTATTAATATAAAAAGAAAAGTTATATATGTTTCTCTCATAAACGATTACCGGAAAAATGACCCTCCATGCTCTTTAAATAGAGATCATGGACTAATTGGGTGTTAAGCCACAGATCAAGTGTCATTAATACTGAGGTGTGAGATAACCGTCGAATCACTACAAATCGTGACCGTTGGATTATAAGTTACAAATGTACATGGTAAATAAACACACTTTACCAAACTCTACACTAGACTAAGTTATTCTTAACTATTTCTTATGTGTCAGAATATCCTAACAGTGAAATGTAATGGTTATCTTTACAAAATCCATCCTTTGTTAGCTGCTCTTTGTAGTAACCCTATGCTTTCCTTTCTGCTAAAGCTGCCACTGGAGACTCATCAACTGATTGATGTTTGCAGGGTAGCGAGCTTTCTCCTCTTTTCTTCTCTCATTTACATAATTTATTTGGCTGAGCATTGCACATACTTTGCCCCAATTTTTCAGGTAGAAACTAGCCTCGACTCCATAGCCCAATGATTGTTTATATCTTGTTGTCTCAACCCAAAAATTTCAAATCAAATCCCCATAATTCATAGCTAGCCTAAGATTCACTTATTGCATCCACCCTTCATTGGCATAGAGAGATCCCTCTCTAGTCTGGCAGGGCTAGATTCCAGATTGAAAGCTTGGTCTGTGTTTACCTCGGAATTTCTTCTTCTCAGCCTTGAGGTTCAATCCAAGTGCTAACATAAGTATCAAATTGAGAGGATGCCTCTAAGATAGTAAAAGAACATTTTTTAATATGATTGGTCATCAATTAGTGAAAAATTTGTGGTAGGGAAGATAGGCTTCTATTGTTAGGCTTCTTCATGGTTTTTGGATTCTTCATTATTTAACACCTTCATCATAGTATCATGGTAGGACATCAACAATGAGTGTATTACATAGTGGCACAATGATATGTTATAGGACGTATCATTAGGAAGGTCTCCTTCAATCATCAATCATGTCATCACTTAGTCTTCCAATATTCATCAAACACCATCATTAAGTGTGGCCATATAAGAGTATAACATCATCACAAGTATGTCTTCATAAAGTATAGTTGTTCACATCATGGGCTTGTACTTAGTGACTAGATCACCAATCAGAAACTTGGAAACTTCTTAGGGAAAGACATCATCATCTGGAACCAAGCATCTCAAGAATATTGACATCTTATTCAAAGCCATATTGACATCAATAACAAATTTGATTGACAATATCCCCCTTTTTCATTCATGGAAATATTCTTACCCTTCCAACATTCTCTCCCTCGTTGACATCAATGGAAAATAGGGTGCCCAAGTACTCCCCATGTCAAGTTGCTTCTTTTCTTCATGAATAGTAATCCTTCATAGGTATGTTACTCCCCTTGTCATGCATAAACTCCTCTAGCTTCAAGAAATATTGATGCCTTGTGATCAGGTGGAAGAAGTCAATACTGGAATCATGCTCTTCAATGGATCTTCTCCTTAGAGATGATCTATCAAAGGATGAATGCCCATGGGTGCCTCATCAAAGACTTCATAGGGCCCATTCACTGATAACTTCTGAAAGAATTCTTAAGAATCACAGACTCCCTCTAATTTTATGCATGGTCTCATTTTGGCAGAGTTTTGTTATCAATCACTTGGAATATCAAGGATGACTTCATCAAGTCAACAACATGTGTTGTTGGTTGGAGTATTCAAAATATTTCCAGAGCCAATTTTATTCCTTCTCCATACTTGTGTAACTTTCTTCTCTGGCTTGGTTGTCATGGTTTTAGCTTTTTTAGGAACCCAAGTCAAGTTACAATCATGTGCCATATGTCCAATGTTATGGAAATTGAAGCAATCTATCTTGTTCATGAATAATAAATCATGACTTCTTGCAAAATTGCTTCTAGGAGATTGACAAGGACAATTATATTTTTCTCTGTGATATGCCATAAAATATTTTTCCATGTGCCCAAATTTTGTACAAGAATAGCAATATCCAAGAAATATAATTTGGTACTTGGGAAGAGTTCCTTGAAGTACTTTTGAAGTATTTTTTCCTTGGAATTCTTTGAAGATATTCATTACCTTTTGTATTCTTTCCATCATCTGTAACTCTCCTTGGAGTAGGGTTTTTTCTAATGTCATATTGACTCTTGCCTTTGTTGTTATTGGGAGTATCATTTCTTCCTGGCTTCATCACATCCTTGTTGTTTGAAGCATTCTCATTTTTTCTTGAGGGTTCACCTGCATAGCCAAGACCTGATTTATCAAGAGGAGATCTTTGATGACTTAGGATGTCATCTAGGGTTTGAGAGATTTTCAAGTTCTTATTCAACGAGACAACTTACTTTTTAAGAGTGACAATTTCTACTTTCAATTTTTCATAATCTTCGTCTTTCATGACTAGTTTCTTCTTCATTTCTAGCATCATCCTTGTTTATTCGTGTGCTTCTATTTTAAGGGAGATGATATTTGATTTCATTATGAAGATTTCTTCATTATCCTTTGGTAGACTGCTCTCCATTTCTTCTTTTATTCTTGTAGCTTCACATGTTTCAACCTTGAGAATATTGATGTAAGATTTTAGTTTGAATATTTCTTCATCCTTTTCTTCTAGTTGAGAATTAAGAGAGGATACCTCTTCCTTGTATTGACCAATATCTTCTTCAAGATTGTTCAAGCTCACAAGTCTTTGATCAAGGTGGCTTGACAAAGTTTCTTCCCTTTTCTTTGCCTTATCCAATTGAATTTTTATAGATATGACTTCTTCATGATGCTTTCTTTTGTTTTGATGAAATTCCTCTTTAATTTTGGCGAGCTCCTCATCTCTTTCTTATACTTGAAGATTGACAAAGTAAAATTGCTTCCTTGTCTTGTCTTGGTTACCATATTGTGCTTTCTTCTTAAGTTCCTCATTTTCCTTTTTCAAACTTTTACTCTTCCATGGAAGCCATAAGTTTATTCAGGGGTGTTGGAAATACTGAGAGGGGAATCAGTCTTTCTTTTCAATTGTTAATTATTTCCAGTTAGATTCTTCACAATTAAATACAGAGAGGTGTATAATGATAATATTAAGGATTAATAAGAATTTCAATCCCCTTTCTAATAATAGTACACAATAGATGAGTGAGGGCACCAACCCTTTAATGAAACAGGCACCAACCCGTTGCCAAGCACCAACTTGGACTTTGATGAGGCTCCAACCTCTAGGGCTTTGACCCTATCTTCTCAAGGCACCAACCTTGTGTTTAGGAGCTCTTAATCCAAGGACACCATTCATTCTTTGCTTGGTTTAATAGAGAATGTGAATAGTGCTTACTTGAATGTTCTTGACATATTCATCACTGTATTATTTCTTCCAAAATTATTCACTGACTTCGCTGTCCACTTGTATTCATCACTGGCCTTCAATTAATCCATCAATACTGTTGTCTTTACTGCCCAAGAGGAAAATATTCCTGCTCGAATCCTCAAGGCGTTTCACTATAGGTATACCACAAAATGCAATTGATTACTCAACTTTCCTAGCTAAACAAACCGAACACTGTAATGAATAGACCGTATACAAAGGTGAGTGTTGAACTAGTTCATCATGCTAAAGTATTGTCACTATCCAAATGTCACAGTTCACCAATAATCCACCATAGCAATCCACAATATGAATGAGCCACCCTCTGAATAGGAACACCACTTATAGCTCAACAAAAAGACATTGTCTGAGATAACACAGCTCAATTCAAAGTTGCAGTCTAATTCTTGAAGGTAATATGAGGTAGGTGTCACAGACTCGAGGTAGGTTTCACAGACTCGAGGTAGGGAAGCTCACAGATCCTGCCTTGTCACAATGATAATCCAAGATACAGGGGCTGATGATGATAACACTTGTCCAAATCTGAAACCTTAACACAGTCAAAAGTCTGAGGTGAATGTTGTTACTAATTCTGAACCCTTAATATATAATCTAATCTTCAAGAGACTGTAATATGAGCTACATATCACTTGGTCTGAGGCACTATTCTGAATCTTCTACAAAAGGGTCTGAGGTATCAAGGCAGTTAAGATTTAACCCCTAAAATATTACCTCCTCGACCTCCTTAGTTCACAAGTTGTGAACTTACCTTGCTGTGTTATACTTCTGAAATTGATCTTCACCAAATTTCTGATTTGAAAAATGAAGTTTCAGTCGTATATTTATAGTGATTTTTGACTAAACATGAAGGGACACATCCCTTGACTGAGAGGCCAACTTGCATGCTAAAGTGTAGATCGACTTAATGACAGGGTTAATTTTCGTAAGTTAAAAAAATCAATATCTCACAAACTGTATGGAGTTTTGGGGCATGTAAGGACTCATTAGAAAGGAAAAATTATGCCCTAAAATATGGTACAAGATTCAAATTGAGAAGCTGCCTCTAGGGTAGTGAAAAATATTTTTTAATGAGACTGACCTTGAAATTTAGTGCATAAAATATTTGGGACAAAATGGCTTCTCCAATGATTGGCTCCTCTATTGTTTGGCTTCTTCACCATCATAGGATCATGTATGACATCCACATCATAATAGTATCAACAATGAATGTATCATCTCATGTCATCATATACTCATGCAGCGATACGTCACAGTGCAGACTTCATCTCAGTAAAATTCATATTGACATCAATGAAAATCTGAATTAACAATATCCCCCTTTGTCATTGATGGCAATATTCTTGCCCTTCCAACATTCTCTCCCCCTTTGTCATCAATGGCAAACGGGGTGCCCAAGTACTCCCCATATCAAGCTACTCCCCATAACATATTGTACTCTTGACATGCTGCATGATTTAATGTGATGCAAGAGCAATGACTCCCATATTTTGGCAAAGATACTCAAATGATTCTCGTGGAAGGGGTTTTGTAAAGATATCAGCAATTTGTTCTTTTGTATTGACGTATTCCAACCTGATATTGTGTTCAACAACTTGTTCATGAAGAAAGTGGTATTTTATTGGAATATGTTTGGTCCTTGAGTGCATCACCGGATTCTTTGAAAGACTAATGGCACTAGTATTGTCACAAAAAATAGTAACTGGTTGCTTAGTTTCTATGTTGAAATCCTTCAAGGCTTCCTTCATCCATATAATTTGTGTAAAACAATCAGCAGTAGCTATATATTCGGCTTCAGCTGTAGAAAGGGATATAGATGATTGTTTTTTTTTAGCCAAGATACAAGACAATCTCCCATAAAGAATGCATTTCCACTGGTACTTTTTCGATCATCCATGCTTCCAGCCCAATCAGCATCATAGTAAGTTGTCACAATAAGAGTTGAACTCTTAGGATACCAAAGACCGAAATCAATTGTTCCTTTCAAATATCTGAGAATTCTCTTCACAGCTGCTAGATGGGATTGTTTAGGACTTGAATGAAATCTTGCTACCATTCCTACTACTTTCATAATATCTGGTCTTGTAGCAGTTAAGTATAGGAGAGCTCCAATTATTGATTTGTAAAGAGTTGCATCTATGAGAGGGGTATCATCATCTTTTCTTAATTTACAATCTGTGGTCATCGGTGTGGTCATAGGTGCACAATCTTCCATCCCATATATTTTGAGCATGTCTTTAAGATATTTTGCTTGAGATATAAACATGCCTACAGAGGTTTGAGATATTTTTAGCCCAAGAAAGTAAGACAACTCACCAATCATTAACATCTCGAATTTTTTGGACATATTTAGAGAAAATTCATGGCTCATTTCTTCATTATTGCTAGCAAATATTAGATCATCAATGTAAACAAGAGTGATCAGAAGTTTTCCTTGTCCATCTTCATGTAGATATTGCTACCTGCCACTCCCTTTTTGAAACCCTCTTGTTGCAAATAGTGATCAAATCCTTCTGGTTGCTCCATGTAAAATTATTCCTTGAGATCTCCATTCAGGAATGCTAATTTTACATCCATTTGATAAACCTTGAATCCTTTTGAGCAAGTAAATGCTAAAAACATTCTTATGGCTTCCATTCGAGTTACTGGTGCAATAGTTTCTTCGAAGTCAATTCCTTTGATTTGCGAGTATCCTTTGCAAACAAGTCTGGCTTTATTTCTGATGATTTTTCCATCTTCATTCATCTTGTTTTTGAATACCCATTTTGTTCCAATTATATTTTTATCTTTTTGGCGAGGTACCAATTCCCAAGTCTCATTTTTTTCGATTCGAGACATTTCTTCTTCCATGGCCTTTATCCAATAAGGATCTTTGCTTGCTTGAGAAAAAAATTCAAGTTCTATTAAAGATAGTAGAGCCACATCATCTTTTCTTGGGGTGTTTATCATCCTTCTTCGAGTTTGGATTCCTTCATCTATATTTCCAATGACCTATTCTTCCGAATGATATCTTTGAAAAAACTTGATCTTGGAGGGATTTTGTGAAGATTCATTTTGAGGTTCACTTTGAGGTTATTCATTCTCCTCTTCTTTTTCAGGTTCTTATTCTTCACTTTGTTCAAAGAAAGGCTCAACTTCATGATCTTCAATTCTTTTTTCTGGAAGGCCTTCATCAATATTTACATCAATGCTTTCCACTATTCTTCATAGATGATTGTTGTAACATTTGTAAGCTTTGCTCCTAGTGGAGTATCCAAGAAATATTCCTTCGTCAACTCTAGAATCAAATTTACTTGGTGATTCATCATTTATTTTTATTAAACATTTGCTTCCAAAAACCCTGAAATATTTTACTGAAGCAGGTCTTCCTTTCCATAATTCATAAGGAGTCTTTTCATTATTTGTTCTTAGTTGAGTTTGATTTAAGGTATAAACTATGGTGCCAACTGCTTCTCTCCAAAATTTTGGTTGCAAATCAGATGCTACTAGAATTGTCCTTGCCATTTCTTGAATGGTTTGGTTCCTTCTTTAAACTACTCCATTTTTCTAGGGTGTCCTGGCAGTAGAGATTTCTCTTTCGATTCCATGCTCTTTACAGAATTCATCAAATTCTTTTGAGGTAAATTCTCCTCCTCTATCTATTCTAAGACATTTAATCTTAGAACCTTTCTCATTCTCAATGAGAGCCTTAATATTCTTAAAACATTCAAATACTTCAGATTTATATTTTATGAAATATATCCACATCATTCTAGTATAGTCATCAATGAATAAAGCAAAGTGCCTTTCACCTTTAAGAGTTGGAATTCTAGTTGGCCCACACAAATCTGCATGAATGATTTCCAAAGGTTTTGTTGTTGAGAACTCCTTAGTTTTGTGGCTAGTTCTGTTTTTCTTTCCATGTTGGCATGGGCCACATACAACTTGATTTGGTTTGCACATTTTTGGAATATCCCTTACTGCATTAATTTTTCTGATGTTGACTAGGTTATCAAAACTTGTATGCCCCAATCGCTTGTGCCATAACCAACTTTCATCTGTTTGACTTAAGTAACATTTATCTTCTTGGATTCCACTGAGAATATAAACATTATCTGGTGTTCTTACTCCTTTCACCACAATTTCTCCCGAGGATGAGTCTCTTATTTCACAATTTTTTTTACTAAAGACAACATTATGTCCTTGGTCACAAATCTGGCTAACACTTAAGAGATTTTGTTTGAGCCCTTCTACCAGCAAGGTATTTTGAGCCTTTCCTAGTCCATTGACAAGGGTAGTAGTTCCTTTTCCAGTGATTTTAGCGGATCCACTTCCAAAGGATACATTTCCATTTTTCTTGTTCAATGAGATAAACTTATTTTGGTCACCTGTCATATGTCTTGAGCATCCACTATCCACGAACCAATGATTTTCTTCACTATGAGCACATAGAGCTAGGCCACATTTATCAGTTTTGAGATTTACGTTTTTAGCTTTCTCCCTTTTGATAGGGAAATTTTTCTCATTATGATCATAATTATCACATAATGAGCAAAACAGATCAAACTTAGCAAAAGGATCAAAGGAATTGTAAGTTTTGATTTTTCCTTGCTCTTTAGGACCACGTAGTTGGTTTGTTTGATCATTCAATCTTGGTGCTTCATTCTTATGAGCCTTGCAATGCTTAGCTTGATGACCAAAGTTTTTACAATTGTAACAATGCCCAAGAAAAATAGTTTGATACATGTTGTAGTATCCATAGCTTAAACCAACATTCTTCCTTGGAGTTTCTCTTTCTTCAATTCTTGGTTTTGAGATGGGACTTTGTTCCTGACGAGATGAATTTTCTTCTTTTGGATGGCAAGAGAGTACATCAACATAACTTTTGGCACTATTATTTGTACTTGATGATTCTCATTTGAAACCAATTCCAGACTTGTCATGTTGAGGTTTTTTAGTATTAAGAATGTTGTCAAGAGCTAGAGAGCTTTGCCAACTCCTTTTAACTTGCTCTAATTCCTTTCTTAGAGATATTATTTCAGCTTCATGTTTTTCATAGATATCATCCTTCTCTTTTAGCTTAATGTTCAAGAAGTCTTCCCTTCTTTTTGCTTCCTCTCTTCTATTTTTAGAGAAATTATCTTCTTTTGTAGATTCTCATTTTATTCAATGGCACTCATTAGCAAACTATCCATGTTTCTTTCATCTTCTAGTTCTGAGCATCATCATTTGTAAATGCCATGAATAACGTTTGTTTTCTTCTGACATAATCACTTTCCTCATCTGATTCATTATCACTTTCTTTGTAATGACGTACATTTCTAGTTGATTTCCTTTTTATGACTGCAAATTCATATTCATCAGACTCATCTTTTTTGGAGAAGAGTTTCTTCTTATTAAACCCTTTCTTTTTGTACATCATTATTTTAGAGTCCTTTTCATCATCACTATCATGTTTATGAGGACATTTTGCAGCATAATGACCTATTCTTCCACAATTGAAACAAATAAGAGGGTACTTACCTTTTAGTTTAGATCCCCTTTTAGTCTTTGTACAAATTGAGCTAACTCGTTTTCAATATCAGATTCACCGTTGTTGCAATTCCATCCTTTTCCTTCTTTTGTAGATCTTGAGGCTTTGAAAGTTGCTTCTTTGAAATTTGGGCTCCCTTTCCTCATCTCATAGGCAATAATAATTCCATGAATTTCATCCATCTTGAGAGTATCTAGGTCCTTCATTTCTTCTATGGCACTTACTTTGGAGTCAAATTTTTCAGGAAGCGATCTCAGGGTTTTTTGAACAATGGTGCTTTCTTCAATATTTTCTCCTAGTCTTTTAAGAGAGTTAACCACTTCAGCTACTCGGAGGAATTATGATGAAATATCTTCTTCATCATCCATTTTCAGACTCTCGAATTGTCTTCTATAGGTTTTAATCTTTTCCTTCTTAACTTTGGAGTCCCCATCATATAGAGAAACCAACTTATCCCATACTTCTTTGGCTGAGTCACAATCCATGACTTTCGTAAATTCGGAATCGGTAATTCCACTAGTGATGGAATTTAAAGCTTTGGCATTAGAAATGTAGGATCTTCTTTCATCTTGATCAGTTGGAAGACTGGTGGGAGCTTTGTACCCATCCAAAACAGAGTTCCATACTTGAGGACCAAGAGATATTAGATAGTAGGACATCCTTTTTTTCCAAAAACTAAAATTTGTTCCATCAAAGATAGGTAGTTTCCCTATTGCTTCCATGTTCTTAATTGTGCCTAAGAATCCTTCTTCCAGCTGTTAGGATAATAATGAAGAAGTTGGCTCTGAAACCAATTGCTGGAAATACTGAGAGAGGGGTGACTCAGTATTTCTTTTCAATTGTTAATTATTTCCAGTTATATTCTTCATAATTAAAGACAAAGAGGTGTATAATGATAATATTAAGGATTAATAATAATTTCAATCCCCTTTCTAATAATAGCATACAATAGATGAGTGAGGGCACCAACTTGGACTTTGATGAGGCTCCGACCTCTAGGGCTTTGACCCTATCTTCTCAAGGCACCAACCTTGTGCTTAGGAGCTCCTACTCCAAGGACAACAATCCTTCTTTGATTGGTTTAATAGAGAATGTGAATAGTGCTTACTTGAATGTTCTTAACATATTCATCACTGTATTATTTCTTCCAAAATTCTTCACTGACTTCGTTGTCCACTTGTCTTCATCACTGGCCTTCAATTAATCCATCAGTACTGTTGTCTTTACTGCCCAAGAGGAAAATATTCCCGCTCGAATCCTCAAGGAGTTTCACTACAGGTATACCACAAAACGTAATTGATTACTCAATTGTCCTAGCTAACAGACCGAACACTGTAATGAATAAACCGTTTACAAAGGTGAGTGTTGAATTAGTTCATCATGCTAAAGTATTGTCACTGTCCAAATGTCACAGTTCACCAATAATCCACCACAACAATCCGCAATATGAATGAGCCACCTTCCGAATAGGAACACCACTTATAGTTCAACAAAAAGACAATGTCTGAGATAACATGGCTCAATTTGAAGTTGCAATCTAATGCTTGAAGGTAATCTGAGGTAGCTGTCACAGACTCGAGGTAGGGAAGCTCACAGATCCTACCTTGTCACAGTGATAATCCAAGATACAGGGGATGATGATGATAACACTTTTCCAAATCTGAACCCTTAACACAGTCAAAAGTCCGAGGTGAATGTTGTTACTAATTATGAACCCTTAATATATAATCTGATATTCAAGAGATTGTAATCGAAGCTACATATCACTTGGTCTGAGGCACTGTTATGAGTCTTCTACACAAGGGTCTGAGGTATCAAGGCAGTTAAGATTTAACCCCTAAAATATTACCTCCTCGGCCTCCTTAGTTCACGAGTTGTGAACTTACCTTGCTGTTTTATACTTCTGAAATTGATCTTCACCGAATTTCTGATTTTAAAAATGAAGTTTCAGTCATATATTTATAGTGATTTTTGACTAAACATGAAGGGACACGTCCCTTGACTGAGAGGCCGACTTGTATGCTAAAATGTAGGTTGGCTTAATGACAGGGTTAATTTCCATAAGTTAAAAAAATCAATATCTCACAAACTATATGGAGTTTTGGGGCGTGTAAGGACTCATTAGAAAGGAAAAATTATGCCCTAAAAGATGGTACAAGAGTCAAATTGAGAAGCTGCCTCTAGGGTAGTGAAATTATTTTTTAATGATACTGACCTTGAAATTTAGTGCAGGAAATAATTGGGACATAATGCCTTCTCCAATGATTGGCTCCTCTATTGTTTGGCTTCTTCATCATCATATGGTCATGTATGAAATCCACGTCATAATAGTATCAACAATGAATGTATCATCTCATGTCATTATATACTCGTGCAGCGATACGTCATAGTGCAGCCTTCATCTCAGTCAAAGTCATATTGACAGCAATGACAATCTGAATTAACAAGGGGATCTTCTTCAAATTCTTCTTTGTTCTCTTCATCTTCTAGGTCTTCTTTAGTCTTTTTGTCATCTCTCTTATCTTCAGCTTCCTTGATGGATTCTAGACTTATTTCTTGTTTTCCATCATTTTCTTGAACATATATCATTGTCAATGCTCCTTTTCAGTGAATATCATGAATTTTGTCCCATGTGACTTTTGTTAACAAACATTTTTCAAAATTGGCCTTCACAAAATTTGGTAACCCATTCAAAATTGCCTTCATTTCTCTTGTATTATACTCCTTGGATTCTTCGTCCATCGTGTCATTATTAATCACTGATTTCCAAACTTCAATTCCTTGAGTCTTCAAGAAATTCCTCATTCTTGCCTCCCATATATCAAAATTTCCATTGAACAATGGAGCCTTCACAAATTAATTGACTTCAATTTCGATGGTTGAGGAAGACACATATTTAGGAGGATTGAAGACTTTATTCCTTGGTTTTGCCATTTGTGTTCTAATGATAAACCTTCAAGTTTTTAGGCTTTGAGTGAAGGTACTGGCTCTTATTCCAATTGTTGGAAATATTGAGAGGGGGTTGAATCAGTATTTCTTTTCAATTTTTAATTTTACTAGTTAGATCACTTATATTTAGAACACAAAATGAACAATGATGGAATAGATATTTTTATTAATTTATTATTTACAATAATTAAATTAAAATAATGATATAGGGCTCCAACCCTAGATGAAGACTCCAATATTCCAGGCTCCAACCTGTATTGTGCCAAGCATTGACTTTTCCTTTCCAATGGTCCAACCTTGTCAATTTGAGGCACCAACCTCTAGGGCTCCAACCCTATCTCTGGTACAAGCTTTGACCTAGTTTCTTGAGGACTCCAATCCTCTAGGGCTCCAACCCTATCTTTAGTTCATCAAAATATGTTTGGTTATTCTTCACGACTCCCAAAGTCTTCTTCAACAAGCCCTGTCACACTTAGTCTCCACGTCACATCATCAATGACAACCTTTTCTTCTTATAAGGTGTCACCACTGCTCTTCATCATACCCAAAAAATTTCTCCAAGTTACCTCATGATGGCTTCATCAATGCATCATCATCTTCCAAGATCACTCAAGGCTTCTCAACAAAATATCTTCAATTTGGAACCTTATTCAAGGTCATTCCATGAGGGGCTAGACACGAATTAGAAGGTCAACCAATGTCCTCAATAATGTCTCCACAATTTTCTTCTACACGTGTCTTTAATAGGTATGAACACCAAATCCTTAAAAAGTTACTTCAACAAGAATTCACATCTTCAAGATGTTTTCAAATGGCTACAAGATCAACTCTAAGTTTTCAACACTTTAAGAATATGTCTTTCAATTCCTTTATAATTCCTTAGAGACAAGGTAGAGGATGATGCAGCACAATTGCAAATTTACATAATTCACAGACCTGTGGGTCATGGACCGACATAAATTGGTTAACCAAACACGACGGATCGCAATATCCCAACTTCGTAGTTTTAAACAGATCACAAATTGCAGAATTTAAAACTCCACTGATCGCACATAACATATATCGCAATGTTTTCATTTTTGTGATTTCACAAATCGCAGCGAATACTTTATCGGATGTCGCAAGATTTAGCTTATAGCAATAACAAGTTTCATTCACCCAACTACGATATGCAATGATTTTATCGTAAATACAGAAATATTACATTTCGTACATCAACGATTATAACATATCAGACTTCGCCAATCTTCAATTCCTCCGATCGACGCAATATCTTATCGCATGCAATGTGTGCTAAAATCTTATGCCCGGATGCGATGTAATCTGGTCTGCCCATCTCTTGTTATAATTTCTGCAACTTGATCATGACCATCCATTCCACCTCACATTGCTTTGTATCTATCGATAGAACCATTTCTTAATAAACCAGTGTTTTGCCATACTTTGATCTATAATGAAAAGAATAGGTATATATAATTAAATCAAAATTAAATAGCACACACAGATACCGCAAATTCCAAATTATTCCTGCATACATAAAAACACATGAATTCCATTATCGTATTGAGCTCGAGTTACAGGCTAAGGCCACTATGGCCTGAATCACACATTCGCCCTAAGGTTACATTGTGTTGCCTCCTCATACAACTTAGTCTTCGCATTTTAAATAAATTACAAAACGAGTGGATCATCTAAGATCCACGATTTCCTCCCGCAATCGCTTAACTAATACCTGAGATCACTCTATTTTAATTACATGGCAGATTTTTAAAACTAATCATATCTTCTAGATGCTTCGATTCCACCTTTGAGATAAAAATTTATTATATTAACCAAATTTCAGGGAAATTATCCCCCTTTTCAAATGGTTGTCCACGTATTTTCTTCCGCAGATTTAAATTTAAATTATCATTAAGGGTGGTCCAATGCTCATGCATCAGACTCCCGAGGTACAAAATTTTTATGACCTCCTGGTCATATGTCTTCTTCATCTTTGTAACATGTCTGCTACTTTCTATCAGTACCAAGTCCTCTTCTTGGTATCATTTTCTTTCTCTTAGAAATTCTACCCACACTTTCTGTGGAATTTCCTTCTTGATCTTTTCCTAATGGTACTCGTGAGTTTCAACAAAACCTTTGCATTAGCAAGCCTCCTCCTTGCTACATGATACCTCACTAAGCTTCTCTCCTATGAGCTTAGTCTTTCAACATCTCTCTAGTTCTCTCCTCTGGAACCATATGAGCAATCCTTGCTCTAGGCTACTGAAAATCTTCTCACCTTCCTTTGCCGCTACCTGCAAAAAATATAAAGACCACGCGCTTACTAATTTTCAACATATTTGTACCTCCTTCCTTTGCACGTAGAATATTTTTCTGCTATGATACCACTTGATGTAGCACAACTGAAAATTTACACAATTTGCGGACCTGTGGGTTATGGACCCACATAAATTGGTTAACCAAACATGACAGGTTGCAATATCACAACTTCGCAGTTTTAAACATATCGCAAATCACAGAAATTAAAACTCCATCGATCGCACATAACATATATTGCAATGTTTGCGATTTTACAATTTCGCAAATCGCAACGAATACCTTATCGCATGTCACAAGATTTAGCTTATAGCAATAACAAGTTTCATTCACCCGACTGTGATATGCGATGATGTTATCACAAATTAGAAAATATTACATTTTGCACATCGACGATTATAACATATCGCACTTCACCAATCTTCAATTCCTCTTATTTCTGAAATATCTTATCGCATGCGATGTGCGCTAAAATCTTATGGCCCGATGCGATGTAATATGGTCCACCCATCTCTTGCTATAATTTCTACGACTTGATCATGACCATCCATTCCGCTTGCACACTGCTTTGTATATATCGATAGAAACATGTCTTAATAAACATGTTTTCCGCCATACTTTGATCTATAATGAAAATAATATGTATATATAATGAAATCAAAATTAAATAACACACACAAATACCACAAAATCTAGATTATTCCTGGATACATAAAAACACATGAATTCCATTATTGTCTTGAGCTTGAGTTACATCCTAAGGCCACTATGGCCTGAATCACACATTCGCCATGAGGTTACATTGTGCTACCTCCTTATACAACACAATATTCGCATTTTAAAGAAATTACAAAACGAGTGGATCATCTAAGATCCACGATTTCCTCCCACAATCACTTAACTAATCCCTGAGATCACTCTATTTTAATTACATGGAAGATTTTTAAAACTAATCATATCTTCTAGATGCATCGATTCCACCTTTGAGATAACAATTTATCATTTTAATCAAATTTCATGGAAACTAGCCCCCTTTTCAAACGTTTTCCCACGTCTTTCCTTACACAGCCTTGAATTTAAATTATAATTAAGGGTGGGCTGATGCTCCTGCATCAGAGGACTGTCTGATTTTCTAGGCAGTGATCCAAGCCTCCAAAAACTATTTCCAAATATTTCTTCAAATTCTAGTTCTAGTCTTCACAAGTCTTGAACAAGAAATGGCTTCCAAAAATTTCACTCAAGTTTG
Source organism: Pinus albicaulis (assembly GCA_034641835.2). Lineage (NCBI taxonomy): Eukaryota > Viridiplantae > Streptophyta > Pinopsida > Pinales > Pinaceae > Pinus > Pinus albicaulis. The sequence goes on along the minus strand of CM076575.1, from coordinate 1,278,543,630 downwards.
CTTCTAGCCTGAAATACCCTGATCCAAAGAATGTCTTAACTAGCTTATTTAAAAGTAGCCAAAATTGTCTCTTAATTATGCTTTATAAACCGCTTCAAATACAACTTCATATACTTTTAGAAAACACCCTCTAGAATTGTCTTCAAAAAAACACTTAACAGTTGATCCATGTATGCTCTAAACAATGCCCAATAATATGCTCTCAAAATATCTCAAGAAAAATGCTCAAAAGCTTCAATGATGCCAAAAAAAATCCAAAATATGTATCACATGTCTGTAATGTTTTATGCACTGGTCTGAACTTCCCATAGATCTGTCCTCAAATATACACCCCTCCACAACACTATTATGAACCCACAGACTACCACAAATGTTGTCCAAATTATAAGCCTTCAATGAGCTTTAAATAGTTACTTAAGCATGAGATAACCCGATCTTTGTCTTGAAGCTACTCCACAATAATTTCATAAATCTAAAGTCTACTGCAATGTAGTTTCTCCACAAATCCAGAATACCACATAAGTATTCCCCCTCATCCTTCTTAAAAAATTGTCCAAACAATGTTTTATAATGTGCTCCTTGGCCTCCTTTTAATTTTGTACTCAATCTAAAAAAATATCAACGAAATATGATGGCTAAAATGAGGATGAAACTATGTATTTATATTGTTTTCCGCTCATCAAAGTGAAGGGGCACGTCTCTGGAGTAGGCTGACATGAGTAGGCTAGCACAGGTCGACTCAAGGACAAAATTATTTTCTTAACTTGAACAAATCATATCTCCCAAACCACTTGGAGTTTCATGCCAAGTAATATCTCATTGGAAATGAAACATTATTCTCTAAAAGATGGTATAGGTATCAAATTGAGAGGCTGCCTCTAAGATAGTCAAAAAAAAATTCTAATGTTACTGGTCATTAATTAGTGAAAATTTTGAGGTAGGGAAGATAGGCTTCTCTTCTTGGGCTTCTTCATTGTTTAACACCTTCATCATAGGATCATGGTATTTCATCAACAATGAGTGTATTACATAGTGGCACAATGATATGTTATAGGTAATATCATTAGGAAGGTCTCTTTCAATCATCAATGATGTCATCACTTAGTCTTCCAATATTCATCAAACACCATCATTACATGTGGTCATATAAGAGTATAACATCATCACAAGTATGGCTTCATAAATTATAGTTATTCACATCATGGGCTTGTACTTAGTGACTAGATCACTAATTAGACACTTGGAAACTTATTAGGGCAAGACATCATCATCTGGAACCAAGCATCCAAGAATATTGACATTTTAGTGAAAGCCATATTGACATCAATGACAACCTTGATTAACAATGCAATTGTTCATCCCACAATTTTGGATGCTTGTTTCAATAGCCTCTAAGAAGATGAATTACTTTCTTGTTTAACACCTCGTTTTGACTATCCATTTGTGGATGAAATTTTGTACTCTTCTTCAAATTTGTGTCCATCATGTCCCATAATTTTGACCAAAAATTCCCAACAAACCGAGAATCTCGATCACTTATAATAGAAGTATGAATACCAAAAATAACCCATACATTTTGAAAGAAAATATGAGTGTTTTGTTCAGCTGCCACATTGTTTTCTTACATGGCATAAAAAGACACATTTTTCTAAAATTATCTACAACAACATACATGTAATCATGCCCTTTCCTTGACATTGGAAGACCACCTACAAAATCCATTGAGATACTCTCCCAAGGATGTGAAGGAACCGGAAGTGGAGTGTACAATCCAAATTTCCTATTACTAGGCTTACTTATTGCACATAAAGAACATCCTCGAATAAAATGAGATACACTATCAATCATGCGTGGCCAATAACGATACCTTTGGAGATTCGCTATTGTCTTGCCTACACCGAAATGTCCATAAATCAATGAAGTGTGTGCCTCCCTTATGATTTTTTTTCTTTCTCCATGTGGTATACATAACTTTCCCAAGTGATACAACAAAATGTTATGCACATGATAATCTAACTCTTCATTTTGGTTTCCTTGACTCAAGCTTTCATACACATCTTGAAAATCACTATCATATGCATATTGTTCAATGTAACTTTCATGCATAACTGAATTGTGCTTGAGTATAATAGATGAATTTACAATAGGCCTAGAGAGCATATCAGCTACCTTATTCAATAGATTCCCTTTTTATACCTGATAGCCAAATGAAATTGTTGTAGAAATCCCATCCATCTGAAATGTCTTTATTGTTGCAACTTTGACTGTGATTGTAAGTATTGTAATGGCTAATGGTCAGTATGGATAATGGTCTCTTTACCCATCAAATAGTGCTTCTGTTTCTTTACACTTTGTACCAATTCATATATCTCTTTATCATAGGTGGGATAGTTAGTCATAGATCCATTAAAAATTTCAAAATGAAATGAAATAGGCTTACCATGCTGCATGAGAACTGCTCCCATAGCATAATCACTTGCATCTGTTTGGATCTCAAATGATTGTCTAAGATCCGAAAGAGCCAATACTGGTGCTAAACTTATATTTTGCTTCAAAGCATAAAATTATTTTTTCTACATATATCCCCAATGGAATACTTTCTTAACACTTGTAAACGCATGTAACGGAGCTGCAATGGAAGAAAAATTAGCAACGAATTTCCTCCAATACTGTGCTGCCCCAAGAAAGCTTCTTACCTCAATAATTGTATTGGGCTTGGGCCAATTCAGAATGACCTCTACTTTGGAAGGGTCTATCTTCAACTCACCTCCTCCAACAATGTGTCCCAAATACACTAAGGAAGTCTTGCCAAACTCACACTTTGACATCTTTAAAAATGATATTTTCTTTTTTTTCAAGACATCAAGTACCTTGTTCACATGCATGACTTATTCATCTCTTGATTTGCTGAATATAAGTATGTCATATAAGTAAAAAATGAATAAGTCATCTAGAAATGGTCTTATTACATCATTCATGACTCTCATGAAAGTATCTGGAGCATTTTTTAGACCGAATGGCATAACTAGCAACTCAAACAATCCTTGTCTAGTTTTAAATGCAGTTTTCCAAATGTCCTCCTCAACTATTCTGACTTTATGATAACCACTTCGTAAGTCTAACTTAGTGAAATATCTTGTATACTTTAACTTATCTATCAATTCATAAATGTGTGGGAGTGGGTAGCAATTCTTTACCATGATTTTATTAATTGCAAGGAAATCTATGCACATGCGCCATGTCTTGTCCTTCTTTGGTACCAAAACAATTGGATAACCACATGGAGAAGTAGATGGGCATATGATACCTTTGTTCAGAAATTCTTGAATTTGCTTCTTTATTTCCAAACTCTCCATAATTGAAATGTGATACATACCAATGTTTGGAAGTGGAACATCTTGTTGCAACTAAATCTCATGCTGAATTCCCCTCTTGGGAGGTAACCCACTTGGTTCTTGAAACATCTCACCATGATGACTTACCATATCAAACAAATAAGATTTTAATTTTTCATCACATCCTTCAAAAGATTCATAGTGAACATCATCCTTTTTCTTGATCATGAGAAGCACAAAAATTTTACTTGCATTAATTAGCCTCTTCATTTTCCCTGCATTAACTAAAGAAATATTATTTTTTTTTCAATGAGCTCTCACAATATAATATACCCCATCCTTAAGAAAATAATATTTGTTCTCATGGTGATAAAACATTGCTTTCATGTCATACAAATATGGACTTCCCAAGATAATCTCATAAATGTCAAGTGGAACCACATATAACTCAACTTCATCAACAAAGTTTGCAGTAATAGCAAATTGAAATATGCATTTCCTTGTAACCCGTAAATTTTCATTCTTAACTATCCAACCCAAAGGGTATGGTTTATGATGTGGTATGATTTAAAGGTTAAGTTGTTTGACAAAGTCTTCTGAAATCAAGTTTTCTTGTGACCCACTATCAAACAATGCATCAATATTTGTATGATTTGAAATCACTCTAAGATGGAACAATTCTATTCATGTGTCTTCATTTGGAGTGTTTTTGTGATTTTTTGAGGAACTAGTACTTTCTATGGCTTCCTTTCATTTGCTAACCATGGCTACGATATTGGTCTCATCTCTTGAATCGGATCCAATATCTTGTTGTGCAGTGGCAGTGATCTTTTGTTTCCCTTGGTTATTTGGTTTCTTTGGCCTTAGTTCAGGATGTAGTTTACAACAATGAGCTTCATCATGCCCCTCTTTGGAAAAATGTTTGAATGTATTTTTCTCCCCTTCTTTCTTGATTCTTGCATTCTTATTTCCATTAAATTTTTCTCCCTTCTCTTTTCCCTTACCCTTGAATGGATTCTTCTTACTACCCTCTTCCTGAATGTTCTTCCCCCCTTGCTTCAAGATGTGTGGATTGCACACATACTTCATCTAAGTTGTTTGGGTTAAAGATAAGGATAATATGTTTCAAGTAGGAATTTAAACCCCCAATGTATTTCAAGAGTGTTTCTTGGGAATTTAAGTTTACTCCTAACAACAAAGCCCTCTTTCTAAACTCCTGGGTGTACTATTGAATTGTTTGGCCTTTGAGTTGCCTAAATATTTTCCAACTCATAATTTCTTTTTGCATATAGGCTAATGGATAAAACTGTCTTTTAATGGAAGAAATGAATCCAACCCAAGAAATGGATATATTACCATGAATTCACATTTCCTCTTGAGTCTTTACCTCCCACAAAACTAGTGCTGCTCCTTCTAGCCTTAATGAAGCGAACTGGATATTTATGTTGTCCTCTTGTAGATTCTAAATTCTGCAATATAATTCCAATTGACGGATCCAATTATCTAACTTCTCTGCATCTATCTCACCATTGTACATGGGAAGTTCAAACTTGATGTCCAACTTGAGTAATGGAGTTTTTCCTTTTGGGATTTTTCAATGAGTGTGGGTGGTTTTTGTGATGGAAGTGGAAGATGAAGATGTTGATGAAGATGATGGGGATGAGGATGGTGGAGATGGAGGTGACTTTCCTCCAATTCCTTTCAAACTCTTCTCTTCATCCTTCTTACCATCTAAAGATCCTTCTCCATGTGTAGGCTTAGAACCTTATCTTGCTCTTTCTTCAGTGAATGCATCAAACATGATTTTAACCATTCTTTGAATGCCCTTGAAATCTCTCTTGATATTCTTCTTCTGAATTTCCATCAGTCTCTCCAAAACCTGACATAATGGCTAAGGATTCAAGTTCAACTCTTGATGCTTGTACCTCTTCAATCACTTTAGCTTCTTTTTCAATTTGTACCTCTTAAATCTCAACTGTTGGAGATAGAACTTGAGGTGCTTCAAGTGCAGATTTGAGTGGCACTTTGGGTGAATATGATGTTCTCTTAGCTCTCTTTCTTCTTGTCCTAATCTCAAGACTAACAACTAGTATATTCCCTTCTCCTATCTACAGCTTCAACCTTGTAACCATCACAAAATTGCAACTATTAAAACCCTTTTTGTACAATCTCAAGAAAATAAATTAAATAACATTTAAAAACCTTGTGCTTTGATACCAAATTGATCTGAAATTGATTGTTAGTTAATGTTGTGCTAATATTAGTTTAAGATTTAACATGAAAGTTATTTGGTTTGCTTATTATACAAAGGTTTATACATGTGCTTATGATTGACAATTCAATAAACTTGATGACATTAAGTGTATTTCATGAACATAAAAGATTGGAACTAAATTCTGAAAAAAAAAAGCATATAAAACATAACAAGCACATACAACTGAGTCAAATACAAATGGTTTTGATGAAGGATTTCACCCCTCCTGGGCTACATCTCCTTGGTACAACTTCCGTGGCATGGGCCTTTGTATTAGCTTCAATTGTGAAAAAATGTTGTTTACAGTCTCATGTTTCCTCTATAACTTGCTTCAATGGCTCCAAAACATCAAAATCTACCAAGAATGACTATTCCCGAGCCAAAATTGGTTGAAAATTGCCTCATTATGGAAAAACAAAATTTTCCTACATTTTCTCCACTAAAACTGGAAGTTTGCCAGTTAACTCCACTAAAAGTGGAGCTTCCGCCACATTTGGAGGGTCCGCCAAATTATCTGCTAAGATAAAATGTGCATTACTGGTGGATAATCATGAGTTAATGGTGTTTAGTTGGAGGGTTAAGCACTAATATTTGTTAACATTAATCACGGGTTATAATGTTAAACTTGGATTATAGGCGCATTAAACAAGTTTAAATTCGTTGATTTATTTCCGCCGGTGAACAGTTTAGCTCTTGGTCCTGAGTGCCCAGACACATGGGAGGGTGATGGCTCACGTGGCTAGCCCCTTCCAGACCCCCAACCATGGCGCAATGTAAATTCAAATAGATGTGGAATTATTATGGGGTAAGGATCACGGTGTATGGTATGACAGTAAGTGTGTTAGAGCCTGGGGGAGGTCGCGAGGTCGACCCTGACCTCCGCCCCTCCTCGGCCATAAAATTTTGGTAAATAGAACTTTGGGTTCGACCTTTGCACTTTGGATTATTCATGCTCCTCTAACCTTTGATTCAAACTTTGTATATAAAATAAGTGTGCCCACTTTGACTACGGTTTGTGAATAATATATGAGTCCATAACCTTGAATTCGACCTTGTATGAAATAAATGAGCCATCCAACCTTGTCATGGGGGAGGGCACGTGGCAGCCTCTAGCTATGCCACGTGGCCCTTATCCATTGGCCCAAAATTTCACCATAAAAATTAATAATCCACCATGTATAAAACATTCAACCCTAGGAATAAGAGCAAAAATGTCAATTTCCCAAGCAACATTGGCGAATCTGACTACGAAAATTATCACATTGTCATTGGCTGAAAACTAGAGAATATTCCCTGAAGATTCCTATGGTGCTGACTGGACTGCCAAGTCATTAGTCTGTCACTGTTCTGCCCATTTTTCACCTGTTTGAGAAAAAGGACAATAGACCATAACTTGCTCATACGAACTCGAATTTTGATGAAATGAGTTGCATTGGAATCTTGGTAACAAGCTCTATCCAGTCGTTATAGTTCGGAGCATTTCTGTGCACTTTAATTTTTTAGCTAAATACTAAGCCTTTGATCAACCGATGACACTTCCTCATAAATGTGAAAACATAATGGGGAAGGGATGATACATGTTACTGTTTTTGTTCAAGGTCTCTAATGTGTCTCATGCAGTAATCAATAAGGTTACCATAATGACTCTAACACGCTCAACTGTGGGAGGAATGATGCCCGCTCTGAGCTCATTTATGGCTCGTTGTAATACAAAGGGAATGTCCTCCTTAACAAGTGTGTCATAGTTAACACTTTTCCTATCCATGTTTTTCACTGGCAGATAAATGGTATTTCAACTTCACGACATTTCTCCTCCTTCGTCGTTATATATATGTTGGATCGGTCACATGGTGGTGACAGCATGTCGTAGTCTTTGGAGGTGATGAAAGGATTTATGTCCATTATTGTTTAGTTTATTGTGTGATGATCTGCACTGCATGATGGGTGTTTTAGAGGCCATGTCTTGGAAAACTAAGATACAATTACCCAAATGAGGGAATCAAGGTCTCAAGAGTTTATCCTTTCAAAGATCTTTTAATTTTTGAAAGATGTCAATGTTCTTTATTATATTTCTACACATCGCAAACTCGAGGCCTATCTTCGAGTTGGTGGTTGTGCTTCCTTGTCTGATTTTGTTATGTGGGGTTTGGTATCCCAAGATTTTTTTCTATCTGGTTTTAATAGTACCTTCTACCATGGCTTTATGAAGATGCAAATGAGAATTTTATGGTTTATTGTGCTCATTTTTGGGTTTCATTTTTTGACGTTGGTGTTTGGTAACAAATTTTTGTTAATATTCAAGAATTTTATACCTTTGTATTGTGTGGGTAGTATGTTTGTGTCAAATTTTCACCCCAAGGCTAACGAATCTTGATTTTTCGAGTTTGGAAGAAAACATTGGTCTATAGGCGAGTATTTTATGTTATTGTATTACGTGGATAGTCATGTTATATAGATTTTTGTCCACAAGGTTAAATAATTTTGGTTCACCTCGCTTGGGTCTGCATTCTGCAAGGGATTAATATTGTTTGAGCATTATCTAATACATTTTTATGTGAGTTTTGGGGATGACATAGTCTTGTTTTGGCATTGTCCAATTAATTTCTCTATGAGTTAGTTTATAGGTCGTTGGGTCATTCAAGTTAGTGTCATTATTACATACCTTTGTGTGACTATGCCACATTATCAGATAATGGCAAACCGATAGGGAGGTGCCAGTAAAAACTCTATTTCTCAACACAAACATTTATTTGGATAGAATTCAGTGGAAAACTTGTTTGACTCAGTTTCTCCAGAGATTAGAAAGGAGATTCAACACCTTGAATCCAGAGAATTTGGAAATAAGGCCTACTTCTTTGATTCATAGGTGGGTTTTGATCAACATAATCCTAACATTCAGATGGATTCTGACTGAAATTTAGAAAGAAGATTTCACTTGAATTTTGTTGGCAGACATCAAGTACTAGACACTTGGTCATAGGTGCTCCGAGACAAACATGTGGATAATTGCGTTGCCTTTACAAAGGCAGGACATAAAAACCTCCTAATAAAAATGTTTTTTTTTTGTTTGGATGACATACTCACGTGTTTGTAAAGGGTGAAAAAATAGGTAGTGTCATATTTTTATTTTGATTCCAACCCGAGTTAATGTGTGAGACGCGAGCAAAAAAACGATCAATGCTCAACCGGTCAACACGGTCAATATTGCTCCACCATTAATGGAGCTCCCCTCTCTCTAGTTGCTGCCTGCATTAAGGTTATTTGTCAAAGCATCCTTTTGGCACTTTTTCTCAGCACAGACTATGCATCAATTTTTTCGATGGGCTTCATCATTGTTTAGTCAATTTAGTGTTCCTAAATTGCTTCCATTCATTATCAACCAGGGCTTGTAACTTTGATGAAGTGTGGTGCACTATATGTGCTTAAGAAACCTACTCCTTACTACATTGTATGTGTTTTTCTTATTATTTTGGGGGTTTTGTCTTTTAAGTCCTTAGTGTGCTATCCTAGGCTAGAAAGTGAGAATAAATCTAATTTGAAAAGGAAGAAAAGGAAATGTTATGAAACTAGAAGTTAATTTATTTATAAAGAAAAAACAGAAGCTATGTACAAGTTCTAAGGTCTAGTTCTAGTAAAAAAGATAAAGAAAGTATTTCAATAAGTAAACCTAATCCATGGATCTATAACTCAATTGAAATTAAGGAAATGAAAATAGGAAATGCATTTGATAACTCAAACATTGCATTGAATCTAATCATTTAGCCATTCTTGCAAATCATATTCAAATTCAGTTTCAATCAGAATTTCCTTTAAAGAGATTATAAGTCGTAATGGAAGTAGGATATTCTAACTACAACTAATTAAGTGAATAACCAACTTATTTAAGTCTCATCCAACTCAAGCGTTCACTCTCATGGTTTTGGGACAATCCATTATTCTCTTAATTTTAGTAAGCAAATGACAGGAAGAATGAAATGCTAAACAATTACTGTTTCTATAAGTCACTAACCATTTTAATATAAGATTTGAAAATAGAAAAAATGGCTTTTACTTGGTTGAACACAACAATTTTCAACTATAAAAGACTTAAAATGAAATCTAAACAATCACTATACCTATAAGTCACTAACCATTCAGTTGTAAAGATTTGGTAATATAGACAAACAATTTTTACTCAGTTGGACACAACATTTGTCAATTATGAAAGAGAAAATGAAATCTAAATGATCATTGTACCTATAAGTCACTAACCATTCAGTTGTAACAATTTGGTAATATAGACAAACAGTTTTTACTCAGTTGGACACAAAATTGTCAATTATGAAAGCAGTAAACTTGAGCATAAGCAGAAAGAAATACTAAACAAATAAACTGAAGTAAACCTAGCTAGAAACCATAAAAACCTCCTTAGGCAGCAGGGGCCCTCTGCTACCAAGTTGGTGAAAACTCCTTAGCTCCAGAAGTGCAATCAAACCAGAATTTGATGACTGAACTTCTTTATTGATAAACTCACAAATCTACATCCCATTCCATCTCAAGCCTTATAACAAAACACTCTATAATCCATTCTCTTCTTCTCATATTTTTTCACATCCTATGATAGGAGAAATTTTCTCCTATTTATACAAAAATATGAGAAGTTATCTCATTAATGATATTCCATGAATCTCTCCCTCTATCTTTAGAGTTACAATCAAAATAGGAAATGATAAGACACATGTCTTTTTAGATTTTCAATACAAAATAGGAAATGAGACACATATCTTCTTAGAGTTTCAATACAAAAAGGAAATGATACACATATCCTCATGATCCCATGATCTTCTATTCGAATTTGGTTTTGGGAGGCCACATAAAGGTCTTTTAGAAGCTTCCTTTTGACCTACACATGGCATCAATCTCATCCCACTTGTTAGGTATAAGTATATGCACATTATTTTCTAATTTTTAACCACAAATTCACTTAAAATGCTAAGAATTAATAAAGTTTGGAAAAACATAAATGTAACCCAATAGTAGTAATGGTAAGGTAAATGTAATGAAATGGAGGTGGAGTGAAGGTGGTAATATGGAAATATAAGTGAAAATGTAATTGAAGTTAAATGATAATTTCAAGGTCCAACATACCCCCCAACTGAAGATATTGCATGTCCTCATGCAATATATTACATTAATTCTTTTTATTCCTTGAGATTTGGCTTAACTTTGCGTGATATCATTTTATAACTTCATACTTCTGCAAAGTATTTTACTTGAATTGCAACACGGTTGGTTTTTGTGTTACAACCATATTTTGTTGTTGCATTCATTTTTGACCTTTGATCTTTGCATAATGATAAGTTGATTTTTATTGAAAAGTATATATTTATTGGATTGCATCATGGTTGGTTCTCGTGTGACAACCATGATTGTGTTTGTATCCAATTATCTTTTGAGTACTTTTGAAAATCCATTGTATGCTCATAATAATAATGTAATAGTTAATATCTTTTGGAAGCATGTGGGTTTCTGAATGTGATATGAACGTGGAAAATTATGAATATGAATGCATTCTGCCTCGCCCCCCCCGCCCCCTCCAACTGATGGTATTGGAAATTTTATGAAATGAGGAAGAGAAATGTTTTTTCCAAAAATTATCATTCTAGTTTTTCAAGGAATTCTATGGTAAAGAGTTAGAAAATGACGTACCTTAACTTACCCTTTGGAAATGGATGAGTTACATGTGTGTATTGAAGAGTGTGGCTCTTGATGTTGTTGGACTATGTAAACAAAGGAATTTCATCTGCTTCTTTGTTTTATTTGTGTTGATGACAAGATTGAGATCTTTATTGTTGCTGATACAAATTGATTCCTGCTGCAAACTGCTGAAATGATGTTGTCTTCAATCGTTACATAATCCAATGGTACAATTCTAGTCATGCGAATAAATGTGTTGATGTCGAGCATGAAGAGAATTCATTGGATTACCGACCATTGATGAATGTCGTTAACCAATGCAAGGCAAACTCACCATTAATGTCATTGAGTGCCAAGGTACCTAAGTACATCTTGTGAAGTGCGAATATATGGGCTGATGTCAAGTTATTTTCAAGATTTGATGATCAAGGGACATTGATGTATTCCCATGATTATCAGCGAGAGAACTTGTCATTAATGCATACAAGCCTCAAGGTACTATTAAGGAATCTAGTCTTGGACCTAGATAATGTGCTAATGTCGATAGGCCAAGACTTGTTAGAAGGGAGGCCTTCAGGAATCCTCCATCATCTAACGCGAGCATGAAAGAATAATTTTTTTAAAGGGCTATGAATGAAAAATTTTGCAGTGGATCAAGGTTTATTTTACAGAATGAAAATGGAAATGAAATGAATCATCTTTGTAGAGGAACTTAATGGTTTTATTGATAGGCTAGTGAAAGCAGGGCAGGAAAATATAATGACTGGGGAAAAAAATGAGCAGCGAGGGAAAATGAGATGAGGATTTTATTGAATGACTAAGTAGAAATGCAATAGCAAATGTAAAGGGAAATGAGAATGGAAGATGAAAATGGAAAATTACAATGGGCAATAAGCATGTAAATGAGCTTATTGTTTTTATTTGTGGAGTAGACAAAAGGTAATGGAAAGTGTATGTGAATGAAGGAAAATGAGCAACTAACTTTTGCTGGGAAAAATAACTGTGGCTTGCTTTGAAGTTCTTGGTTGGATTTACAATTCAAAAAGGAAGGAAAATAATGGTCTTGATGGATATGAACATAGAATTGTTCTCATGTTTCTCATGAAATCGATCATTTGAAAACCAATTGTGCGCTCAATTATTTTTCTTCAATGACCATTCAGTCATCCCAAATCTGCAAAAAAACTTGACATAAAGAACATAAGTGTGTTCAAAAAGAAGTAGCTAATTTCTTTCTGATTCTTATGCAAAAATTAAAATTCAAATGAAACAGATTAAGTTAAATCAAAAATTTCTATATTCGGTCCAATTCATGATATCGATAACAATCCATTTTTAAAGAATAACCATGAAAAATAAATCAACTCTCTGTTGTCGGATGACTTCATGCACTGTGCTCAGTAAAACGATTAGCATCACAAAGATTCATTGTGTCCTGCAAGTTAAAACTTCATAGAAGAATACACATTAACAATATTAATGAAAATGCTCAGAAATCATCTAAATAATCTTCCAATTGTCCTGCAAGCCATTATTAAGAAGAAATTATATTAATTTTTTTTTTAAATAAATTATTATTTTATTTTTATTTTTTTGAATGATTTTATTTTAAAATTTTCTTTATTAAAAGAAATTATTAATAAAGAATTTTTTTTAATATATATATATATATATATATATATATATATATATATATATATTTAATGAAATAATCGTCTTTATCAATATTTTTGAAACAAATTCATGCCAATGCCTCTTTCATGCAAGATAAAAATAAAAATCTTGAAATTTCTAAAGTCAAGTTCCTAACTATGAAGGAGATGGAGGCAGAATCCTTCCCAATTTATACAACTTGCATTTGATGCATATGTGATAATGTCTTTGCCTCAAATAATCCATTTGTCACTCATCATGTGACACCACAGATGAATTCTGCCACATTCTCCTTCAGATAAGGAAATCAGATCTTTGATTATTCTTCAAAATCGAATTTTATAAAACCGTGACTGTTTACATTAAAAAAAAAAACGTTTTTCTCTCACGCACACTGCAAATTAGTGCTCCGAAGAACCCTGAATTTCTCCCAAATGGTTGTGAATTTCATAAAGTTCATATACGATTACCTAATTCACCCTGTTCACGAAAAAACCCATGTTTTAGTTTTTTCCAATTCGACTCTATTTGCTCAAAAAAATTGTTTTAAACTAGGGTGTTTTTAACAATTATGCATTTTGTTTTCTAGGAATTACCTCTGCAAATAAAATTGATGTGGTTTGATTTTTTTATTTGTAGGTTTTGATGTGTAATGGCTTGTCTCTCATAGAGAAGTTCAAATCAATCTCCCTCATTTCAATTACCTGCAATGGAATGTGCAATATTCTTTTCATCAGCAGTCTGAAATCTTCTCTTCATCAACAATTTCTTCATGTGATACACTTTCATTGTCTATCCCTGCAATTGAATTTGTAATCTTCTCTTCATTAGCAATTTGCAATCTTCTCCTCATCAATAGTTTCTTCATGTGATATACCTTTTTTCTGCAAATTTTTAAAAATGATTTCTAATAACTGTTATTTGAGGCAAAACGAATATGGAAAAGAGAAGATTCCATTTTTTTTTTTATTGCAGTGCATGGGTCTTTGTGTGAATTGAAGGCCTGCATATATGCGTAAGGCCACGCCAAAGCCCTGCCTCAGGCATATGCGTGGGTCTAATTTCCATGAGCCAATATATATATTTATTTATTTTTATTTATTATTATTATTATTTAATTGATTTGTTAATAAAATTATATATATTATATTTTCAAAATAAATAAATAAATATATATATATAAACAAAACAATTTATTGAAATTAAAATTTTTCATCATCATTTTTTTTTAAGTTTATTGTAAAATTAAATGAAATGATGAAAACATAACTTATTATTAATATTATTATTATTTAACATAAAATTTCTCTTTTTCTGATTCTCTAGATCACATAAAGTGTAGGAGGAGAGCATACCCGAAAAATTATTAATTTTTTTTAGATGTAAGAAATAAGATCTCTTAATTACACTTCCTCGGCAACGGCGCCAAAATGTTTAGTCAATTTAGTGTTCCTAAATTACTTCCATTAATTATCAACCAATGCTTGTAACTTTGATGAAGTGTGGTGCACTATATGTGCTTAAGAAACCTACTCCTTACTTCATTGTTTTGATGTTTTTCTTATTGTTTTGGGGTTTTTGTGTTTTTAATCCTTAGTGTCTTATCTTAGGCTAGAAAGTGAGAATAAATCTAATTAAAAAAGAAGAAAAAGGAAATTTTATGAAACTAGTTAATTTCCTATAAAGAAAACAGAGTTTTATGGACAAGTTCTAAGGTCTAGTTCTAGTCAAAAAGATAAAGCAAGTGTTTCAATAAGTAAACCTAATCCATGGATCTATAACTCAATTGAGATTTAAGAAATGAAAACAGGAAATGCATTTGATAACTCAAACATTGCATTGAATCTAATCATTTAGCCATTCTTGCAAATCATATTCAGATTCATTTTCAATCAAAATGTCCTTTAAAGAGATTATTAGTTGCAATGGGATGAGGATCTTCTAACTACAACTAATTAAGTGAATAACCAACTTATCAAGTCTCATCCAATCCTGAAGCCTTCACTCCTTGGTATCGCTCTCGGACAAATCCATTATTCTCTTAATTTTAGTAAGCAAATGACAGGAAGAATGAAGTGCTAAAAATTCACTGTTTCTATAAGTCACTAACTATTTTAATATAAGATTTGAAAATTGAAAAAATGGCTTTTACTTGGTTGAACACAGCAATTGTCAACTATGAAAGACAGAAAATGAAATCTAAACAATCACTATACCTATAAGTCACTAACCATTCGGTTGTAAAGATTTGGTAATATAGACAAACAGTTTTTACTCAGTTGGACACAGCATTTGTCAATTATGAAAGACAGAAAATGAAATCTAAACAATCATAGTACCTATAAGTCACTAACCATTCAGTTGTAAAGATTTGGTAAGATAGACAAATAGTTTTTACTCAGTTGGACATAGCAATTGTCAATTATGAAAGAAGTAAACTTGAGCATAAGCAGAAAGAAATACTAAACAAAGAAACTAAAGTAAACCTAGCTAGAAACCATAAAAACCTCCTTAGGCAATAGGGGCCCTCTGCTACCAAGTTGGTGAAAACTCCTTAGCTCCAGAAGTGCAATCAAACCAGCATTTGATGACTGAACTTCTTTATTGTTAAACTCACAAATTTACATCCCATTCCATCTCAAGCCTTATTACAAAACACTCTATAATCCCTTCTCTTCTTCTC
Source organism: Pinus albicaulis (assembly GCA_034641835.2). Classification (NCBI taxonomy): domain Eukaryota; kingdom Viridiplantae; phylum Streptophyta; class Pinopsida; order Pinales; family Pinaceae; genus Pinus; species Pinus albicaulis. Next base: position 1,278,528,029 of record CM076575.1, on the reverse strand, counting down.
CTATTTTTTCACATCTTATGATAGGATAAATCTTCTCCTATTTATACAAAAATATGAGAAGTTATCTCATTAATGAGAGTCCATGAATCTATCCCTCTGTCTCTAGAGTTACAATAAAAATAGGAAATGATAAGACACATGTATTTTTAGAGTTTCAATACAAAATAGGAAATGAGACACATATCTTCTTAGAGTTTCAATACAAAAAGGAAATGATACACATATCCTCATGATCCCATGATCTTCTCCATTAAAATTCGAATTTGCTTTTGGGAGGCCACATAAAGGTCTTTTAGAAGCTTCCTTTTGACCTACACATGACATCAATGTCATCCCACTTGTTAGGTATAAGCATATGCACATTATTTTCTAATTTTTAACCACAAATTCATTTAAAATGCTAAGAATTAATAAAGTTTGAAAAAACATAAATGTAACCCAATAGTGGTAATGGTAAGGTAAATTTAATGAAATGGAGGTGGAGTGAAGATGGTAATATGAAAATATAAGTGAAAATGTAATTGAAGTGAAATGACAATTTCAAGGTCCAACAACCGTATTAATCAGGCAAACAAATGGAAAGGTCTTACTAGTCTCTTGTTTCACTGCACTGATTGGAATTTTTCCTGTTATAATTCTGCATTTTTTCACTCAAAATATTTTCATATTTTTTGTGGGAACATATATAGTTATCACATGTGTGATGTTTTGTAAAACCAATGGTAAATGATGATTAAAGTAGTCTCTGATTTTTGGAATATTTGATGATACTAGAGATATACGGTTAGAGTTGTGCACTCCAAGATTAATCTTTTTTTGGATAAACCTGTTTTCAATGTAAAATCCTTTTATTATTAGAAAATTGTGTACCGGCTTAAAAAAAGACATTGAAGTACATAAAATTTTATGCTAAATTGATGAATGTAAGAATGAAACTGGCAATGAGATGCAAATGCAATTTCAAGCTTGAATACATAATATTAATTGATGTAATCCATAAAATAAAAATAAAATATGGCTGAAATTTATACTTGTGCAATACAAAACATCAAGCTTAAAACTTTTATAGTTAAAGCATGCCAACCAAATATCCACAATGCATATCACAATATTTTGATGCTTGAAGTGGTCAATTTATCGCCGAAATTTTTAATGAGATGCCATGTATATCATATGAAGAGATTGTATTGAAGGTTATTCTTTTATTTTACTTTCAATCAATGGTTTTTCATCTCTTCTTTATTGAATTTAGCTTGTGTCTTTTATGGATCTTATCGACTCATTCTTCATGAATTTCAACTTTTCTTATGCACAATCACTTGCACGCACTCCCATTATTGTTTATGGCCAATGTAAGAGAGTTTCTATGGTTTTTCACGAATGCCCAAATTATTCAATAATGTAACACATTTTTTAATACGCATGCCTTAAACAAGCACAATGAACACTGGAAGTTCATCCTGCAAGAAAGTAAGCATGGCTAGAAATTACATTATTCAAACATGTACAAGCATAAACACTAAGATTTATCATGAATAGATTATTAAGTTTTCTCATGGAAATTTTCATGCCCTTATTCAACGTTGAAATTTATTCCAGCCATGGTATAGAGGCACATAAATATTTCTCTCTTGATTCTTATGGTTTTTAATGGATAAAAATCCCAACAATAAAGAAAGTAAAAGACATGAAGACTATCCAAACACTGATATTTATTAGCCACATGAATGGTTTTAAAATTCATAACGCTTTTGGTATATCTCTAACATATCTATAATTTTTTAGCTTATGACCTCAAACACACTAGAAAGTCTTCCTATGAACAATTCCAAAAACCCTTCAAAATATGTGCCAAAACCCTTTCACAAAAATTTCAACCCAGTTTCACTTCACTTCTTAGTTCATGAGGTATGAACTCCCGACCCGCTCCTTTTCTCTAAACACATAACTAAATGTTTGAGTTGAGTGGTTAGAAATGCTCCTTCTCACACCTATTTATAGTGCGTTTGTTGGGTTAGGTTTGACTTGTCCATTGGATGGGTCAGTTGGTGCAACTGGAAAAATGTATAATGAATATTCAAAAATTGATTTCTCCTCAACTGTAAGGAGTTAGAAGGCATGTCATATATCTTGGAAAGGTTTCGGAATAAAATTTTCAACCATATATCATATGTTCCCATTTGATCTACATAATTGGAGTAAAAATTCCTTGAAATATAAGGTATCCAAAGGGGGTTTGTTTGTACTTTCATTGGGTCATCTTAACAAAATATTTCATATCTTCTCATTCCTATGGAATTAGAGGTATTTCCATATGCCATTGGAAAGGTATCATAATAATGTATTCTTTCATTTGGAAAATATTTGACATCAATAACAACCATTTTCAACAATATTATAACATTTTTCTACTTCTTTGACCTTTTGTCCATTAGTGACCATCACAATGAGGTATTTGGTGGAGTAAACAAAAAGATTTAGTTGTTTGGAAACAACAATGTCTATACAATTTTGAATATTGCTAGAATCTATGAGTATTATGACATTTATATCTTTTATGACTCATTTAAGATTCAAGGTCCTTGATTGTGGTTACCCTATCATGGCTATTGGAAAAACTATAGGGTTGCTTTCTTTTTTTCTTAAATATTGAATCTTTTCCTTTCTAAGATTTGATGGAAGGTATTTTGTAATTCGTGGTTGTAATTGGTCTTTTGGAGTAATTATATTTCCTTAATGTTTGTTATCTTCATTTCTATCTAGTGGAACACATAATATTGAAGCTACTAATATTTTTTGTGGTGTATCGCCATAGTCTAAATCTGCATTATATACTACCATGATTTCATCTTCTAGCTTATGTACTTTACTTTCCTTCCATGCATAATGTTATAGTAGTGTAAGGACATGTCCTCACATCTACATTTTATAGTCAAATTTTCTCTCTACTTACGACAATTGTTTTTCGTCTTTTTCTCTCTCTCTAATTCACTAATAGATGTGTCTGAGTCATTTTCTTCTTTGTAATTATATAATTTCTTATTATTGCATCTGTGTCCTAGTGACCATTTCTCTCCATAATATCTACATTTGTTTATTACCTTATTATCTAAATTTGGTTTCCAATTTGAATGATGGCATGACGAGCTTGCTCTTTGTTCAATTAATTCAGGTGCATGTCTAGCATCCTCCAATATTTTAGAGTTCCATATTTTTATTTCACTATGAATGTAATCCTTCAATCCATAGATGTACATTTTTAGAAAATTTTCATCTGTGAATATGTTCTCTTTTGGCTAAAACTTCCCTTTTAGCATGTATTCATTCACGTCTCCCTTCTATCTAAAATGAAAAAATGTATTGTATTGATCATTATCTTCCTCATCATCGAACCTTCTGTATAGGGCATCTATGTGTTAGAAAAATGAAAATGCGGAAAGATTTTCTTGTGTTGATAATTACTTGTGATATATTTATTTCCTTATTAATTTTCTTATGTTCTTCTTTTATCTTTGTTTCATCAAAAAATCATCAAAACAAAACACGAAGACCAATGACACCATACGTAGGCACTCAACCAGGGATAAAACCCCTCTATAGGGGAAAACCCAGTCAAAATCTTACACTGGTAAATCTAGTTGAGATAGACCAAGACCTTAGACCCAAAATACCTTCCTCCTTCACCAAGTTAGCCTTCTAATATGATTCAAAAAACTTCAGAAGTATCTTCTTGTCCAAAAACTACAACTCAAAAACAACCCAAAAATTTGACCCCCAACAACTTTATAATTTCTGCCTAGCAACTACCTAAAACTTTGACACCAACAATTTCAGAATTCCAGCCTAGCTACAATCTAGAAACTTTGCACGAGTGAGAGATTTCCCAAGAATTCAACTTTGGTCTTCCAAATTTTTTTCAATCCTTCTCCAAAAACTTTGCTATCTTTTTCTGTCTCCAGCAACTACAGATCGAACTTGTTGAGTGTGTAATTTACAAATAAGACGAATAGTTGCTTACATATAGTCCTTCTGTGAGGTTGAATTCTTCTAATGAGCCCGTCTTGTTCTTCTTGAGGTCGACTTGGTGGAGGAGGCCTAGTTGACCTATTTTACATAAAAATATTTTTTTTTCTTGATCGACAAAGCCAAATAAGGATATTTTACATTATGACATAGAAAAGAACACTTGACATAAACCGTAGTGATGATTTTTCATGATCTTGGGTCTATGATAGAATATTAAAATCCCTGATGCTACCAACCCAAGAATCTCAACGATACTACTTTTCACAACGGAATATAAACAGTAGTAAATCACACATGCACATAATGTATACAAATTTTTACATTTTTCAACCCAACTTTGTTATATTAAACAACATATAATAAAATAGTCTAGGGATCTTGTACCAGGGATAATGGCATCAATCGTCCACTAGTACAAGATCCAAACTGGGGCTTGGTGTTAGTACATCGACGACCAATCTGCCCTCAACAAGATACTCTGACCATCTGGATGGTGCAGATGACTATCTCAGCTCCTCTCATTCATACCCTATACCTACCCATTCCTTCATCTCCCGATCTGCAGCTCCTCCCTCTATCCTACAATTCCATCTGACCATTTGAACCTCAACTATCAATCTGCTCACTAGTTTATCATTCGTCCCCCAACGCATCAACATATCAAGACACCTGTCGAGTTGTTCACAAATCCACTTGTGAACAACTCTCAATCTGCCCATTGTTGCTCCTCAGTTACTCGGGGACTTCAGCCCACTATTGTCTTCCTGTGTTGGACCAACGAGGACCAACATAGGGAACAGAGTGTGAAAATTTTGTCAACTCAGGAATCCTATCGCATCTACTGGGATATATTCATCTAACTATTCATTTTTAACTTAAAAATATATTTGCAGTTTACTACGGAAAACAACTCATACATCACACTGTAACCTACACTAATAAACTACGGAATAAATACGAGTGTAGAAACATATCTGAATAAGCATAGATCACACAACCATTCGACACAGTTATTTTTGGAATAATGTCCCCGGAAAAACCCAATGCGAGAAAACCGGTGCAGAAAATTTGAGGGTTTATATATTATGCACTAAATATTTCTGAGTATAAATCTATAATTGACACATCCGTCAAATCTTACAAAGAAACTGATAGAAGATATCTTGTGAGACAAACCTCACTCCGCCACGGGAACCCCACACTGATCTGCACCAAGACTAGACTACCCTACACTGCCTCTACGCAGTGACTGTGTCACCCAAGAAGTCTCTGCTTCACAACTACGATTGCCCTTTTGCCCCTTCGCTACTTTCATTGCTGGTTGGAAACTAAGGCCTTCTAGCCTCCGAAAAATCTCTCTGGGATCTGGAACTAGCCCAATGCTATCTCCTAAGTAGGAAATTTATTTCCCTTCAGCCTCTGTGCAGTCACTGCATCATTGGATATACGTTGTTGCTGTGGCTCTCTCTGTCTCTGTTTCTACGTACTTTCCAGCTCATGAATCCTTCCAACCAGAACTACTGCCCCTCTCTACAAAATATCTTTTGATCAAGTTTTATTTGTGGGCACTGCTTACTAAATAAATCGATCTCTGATATCTTCCTTGTATCCCCAAAATCTATTTTCCAAATTACCCTTCAAGCAAATCTTATAGTCTTCTCATTGAGACTTCAACGACCAAGATTAAATTTTGACTTATCCATTTATTATAGATCAGTCTCACTCATATTCTATTAATTCACTTTAATTAATTTATTTTCCGAAGTTTAGACTTACAGCCCCTTTAAAATTAATTAATTAAATTTTTTTTTAACAAATTCGGTTACTGTTTATATTCCAAAAAAAGTGGGGAGTGAAATCTCCATTACATCTGAGTTGCAAAGTAGAATGCCAAGGAGGGGTGATGTGGCAAAAACCAAACCTCATACTTGTTGAATATTGCTACTATGTTTCATATTTGATTCTTTGTAAATTCTAACAGACTGAAATAACATAACTACAAATTTAAAAGACATGATATTTGTAGTGACAGATGGAGGATTAAAGACTAGTTCATGCTGCCTTGTTGAGAATTTGAGTTGTCGATGGTGCCATGATTGTTGTCCGGGTTGGCATTGGGAACATTGTTGGATCTTGACTTAGTATAGTTCATTTGTCCACCATGTAGCGTAGTATTTCCAAATATTCTTCAATGTGTGTGCATCGATTGTTAGCTCCCCTCAACTGCTCTGAGAAGTATTTTTCTTGGTGTTGGAGGAAGCTAGTGTCCACGTGATGTTTATATTGCATTATCTTCAGTTGGGCTTTGATCAAATCCATCTCGGCTTGCAATTCAGAGCAGTGGAAGCAGTTTGTGTTCCTCATATTGACTGTAGAGGGGGAAGGAAAGAGCACAGTTGTGGAAGTGAGGGATCAAGGAAGCAGAGGCGTTGATAGATAGCTAAGAACGGGAGCCCAAGGACAGAGGGATAGATAGCTCTCGGGGAAAATATGAGTGGCTGAGTGAGCGCAGTGCATCAATGAATGGTGGACTGCGTAGGAAGGGGAAGAGGGATAAATAGGAAGGGAGGGAGCGGAGGTTGGGAATCATGGGGGGACAGGTTCACAAGATAAGTGCAGGGGAGGTGATGGGCATGGCAGACCTACAAGAATAAAATATGGGAGGCACAGAAGATCATGATGGAAGAGAGCACACAGAGGGGAGAATTCATGGAATAGGGGAGTAGGTGGTGAAACCTTGGGAATAGAGTTGACCAGGGGGTCTGAGACATGCCTTATTGGCCAGAGAATCAGCTATCTTGTTGTTGGATCTGAGGATGTCATAGAAAGAAAGATCTATAATTTCCTTAATCAAGTTACAACACCTAATAATCAATCTGCTCAGGGTGATGTTGGGAGACAAAGTTGAGTTCAACATCATGTTGATAACTATTGTCGAGTCCCCGAAAACCATAGCCTTTTTAATATTTAATCTCTTAATAATTTGAAGGCCTTACATTAAGGCATATGCTTCTGCTCTATTTTTTTACAGTCAACCCATTCCCCATTCGAAGGAGGCAACATTGTTGCCCTACTCATCCAAAATGTGACCTCAAACTCCTGTTATTCTAGGATTTGATTTTGAAGCTTCGTCAAAGAAGAGTGTGGGTATTTTTATCCCATCAAGACATTCAATAAACTCCTTTTCTTTGAGCCTTATTTTCCACTGATCTTTGTGAAATGTTTGGAGTGCAAGATTTTTGTTACACTTCGGGAGGAAGTCAAGCGCTCTTCTGAATAAAATTATTTCCTCAACCTGCAAGTCATTGATGTTGAAATGACTATTGTTTTTGGCTAGGATGGTCTCTACAGTCATGCTCCAGATCTTGCTTTGCACTTTCCTAATGCATCGTTTTTGCTCCTAGAAGGTGACTTTGTTCCACATCAACCATGTGTTCCAGAGGAGACATATGGTAGAGTGTCCTAGATTCTTTTGACAACACTCTTCTTTTTTCTGCACAAGGGTAGATCTTTTTGCAATTGGCAATCAAATCAGAGACTATGGTGTTAGCAAAAATTTCTATTTTTAGGGGATCAGAGAGGAATTTCCAACAATTTTTTTGCAAAGGAGCATTCGATGAAGAGATGTTGTATTGTCTCCTCGGCAGTGAAGCATAGAGGGCATCTAGAGGATCCATGAATGCCTTTTTTTTTCAGGTTGTCAGTTTTCAAAACCTTTCCCTTTACCAAGGTCCAAATGAAGATTTTGATTTTAGGGAGAGCTTCATATTTCCAAACTTGCTTCCAGATTTCCCACGAAGGAGAAGGGAAGTGCTCATTGTGAAGAACCTCATATTCTACTTTTATGGAGTAAGCAGACCCAAAGGGGTCCCATCTATAGCTGTCTTCTTCATCTTTTGCGAGAGGGGCAGCTCCATGAAGCATTCCTTCCAGTTTATCTTTATCATTTAGGAGGTGGGGGGGGGATTTGGAAACATCCAACCCAGCCAATTGCTAGTACTCTCTTCACAACTGAAGATTTGATCCAAAGTGTTGATCCCAAGCTCTCTAAGATGCATTTGAATGCATAGAAGGCTCATATCGTTTAAGAGAGGAGGATTACCCATTATTTTTTCATTCCAAATGTTGATGTTTCGGCCTCCATGAAGAACTTTAGAGGTGTTATTGTGAAGAAAGGGGGTGGCTTTCTTGCAGAAATTCTATAGACGTGAGCATGGCCTGTTGGGGATGAGTTGATCTAATAGATTTTTCCTTGAAGTGGACAGGTATTTTATTTCCAAAGCTTGCTTCCACCACATCTGTTGCCTAGTAATTAAATGCCACACTATTTTTCCTTCGAAGGCAAAGTTCAATAGTTTAGGGATGCGGATAGCAAGACCACCATTTTCATACTTATTTTTTACCTGCCTCCATTTTACGAGGTTGAAATTTTTTTTTCTTTTACCACCTTGCCATAATAATTGTCTTAAGATTGCTTCCATTTTATTCTCAATACTGATAGGGGCTTGGAGCAGAGAGAAGTGGTAAAGGGGCAGAGCAGAGAGTACAACCTTTAAGAGGACCATGCACCCAAACAGGTTGAACCAAGAGGCTCCCCATTTTTGGACTTTCTTCTTCATCTTATTTATGGTGATGCTACAAACCTCTATCCTTAAAGTTCCATTACTTACATGCATCCCTAGGAAGTTAAAATTGTTCCAGCTCCATTTGTAAGGGACCCCAAAGATTTGGGAAATAATATGCTTGGTATTCATAGTTGCATTCCATCCATAAATGTAGCTTTTGAGATAATTGAATTGACCTCCTAAATAGTGCATAAATTTGTCAAGCAATGTTTTAAATCTCCTGGCTATTATGCAAGTAGCTCATCCCATCAGTAGGGTGGCATCAGCAAACTATGAGTGGTTCATGTTTTTGACCCCATTGCTAAATTTTATACCTGTAATTAAGCCTGCTCTGTGGTTGTAGTCCAATTCCCGACTAAAGGATTCTACCATGAGGATGAAAATGAAGGGGGATAAGGGGCAGCCTTGTCTTAAGCCTCTTGTGGATTGAAAAAAATTTCCATGTCTCCCATTGACTAGAGGGGAGATCCAAGGATTGGATATGTAGGTTTGGATGAAAGAGATGAAGTCTTCACAAAAGCCCATTTTCCTTAGGATAGAGTAAAGGAAGGAGTGCCTAACTCTGTTGAAGGCATTAGAAAGATCTAATTTCAAAAAAAATCCCTTCTCTGATCTAATCATGCTGGAATGTATCGCTTCTTGGACCAGCAAGATGGAGTCAGTGATTTTCCTATTTGCTGTGAGCCCGCCTTGATTTTTAGATATAATATTTGGAAGGTAAATTTTGATTCGGGAGGTGAGGACTTTGGTGATAATTTTATATGAGGAGTTTCGAAGGGATATTGGCCTAAATCTGGAGAAGGTGGAGGGTCAGGAATATTTTGGGATGAGGGCTAGAAATGTCGAGTTTGTGAATTCCCCAATATTTTTTTTCTTTGTATCCATCGAATCATTTTGATGAGGTATTGTTTAATTACCTCCCAGTTGGTCCGATAGAAATTAATGAAGAATCCATCCAGGCCCGGTGCTTTGTCAGGGTGGAGGGTCCAAATTTCTTTGATAATTTCACCTTCATCAATGGCCCTGGTTAGGGAGGAATTTATTTCTTTTGTGATCATTTTAGGAGTGTGGACCAAGAGATCAACTTGATCCTCTGCCTCCATAGTTTCTGTTAGGAGACCTTTTTAATGGTGGTAGGCTGCTAATTTTATTTCACCTTGTTCTGTGTGCATATTTCCTTCACCATCAGATATGGTTGTGATGATATTTTTGGATGTTATGATAGTTTCCTGCTTGTGAAACAAGGAGGTATTTTTATCCCCAGCCTGAAGCCAGAGGCTCCTGGATTTAATTCTCCATTTTTATTCTTCCTTTTGTATTTAAATTATATAATTCCCAATACAATTCCTTTTCATTCTATTGCTTTTCTTTGCTCACCCCTTGGTTATATATATCTGTTTTCACTTCTTCCAACCTTCTCTTCGTGTCTTGCTTAACAATTTCTAGTTCTCTGTAATAATATTTTTCCCAGCCTTTGAGAGCTATGCGCACAAGATTTAATTTAGTCTCCCATATATGCATTGGGGATCCCTCAACATGTTGGTTCCAAATGCTTTCCACAATGGATCTTTCCTCAAGGGAGTCACTCCATAAAGGGTTGTAGCGAAAGGGCAGAGGCCCAAGGTTAGTTTGTTCACCAAGGACAAGGGTGAAAAGGTAGTGGTCCAAGTCCAAGCAAGGAAAAATGGAAGAGGTTGCCACAGATAAGAGGGAAATGAGGGATATAGTAACAAAAAAGCGGTCTAGTCTTTCCATGATGTTCCCTAGCTCAAGCCTACGGTTACTCCATGTAAAACTTCTATTTTTGGGGATGATGTCGACCAAGTCATGATCCCTTATGATGTTCTAAAACTAATCTGTTGAAGGTTCAAGAGTAAAATCACCCCGTACTTTCTCTTTTGCATGCATAATTAGATTCAGATCCCCTCAAATGATGAAGTTGCTATTGTCCTCCCCTTCCATGTCATATTGTAGAGTGCGCCAGCAAGCTTATTTGTCTCTATAGTGATTTGGCCCATATATGTTATAAATTGTTATCATGACATCCTCTTGGACATTTTGAAGCTTAACTTTAATCCAATCTTGGGCCTTTAACTTTGACAGATGGTTCCATGAGTTTTGATTCCAAATTGTTTCTATTCCTCCCGAAGCACCTCTAGACTCTACTATTGTGCCTATGTAATTTTTTATTCTATTTATGATGTTTTCCATTTCTTTTTCTCCTTGCTTGGTTTCTTGGAGAAGAATTATGTATGGTTGTTCCCGTTTGATGAGATCTCTTAGGGCATTGTTTTTAGAGGGGTGCCCTAATCCCCTACTATTCCATGTGTGTGCTTTCATTATTTAAGGAATGCAAGCTGAGACCCTGTCTTCCCTTCTGTTTCTTGTTGGATTACTTCTTTGTTGCTTATCCCTCCAATAATGGTCTCTATTAGATGTTGAATTCCTAGAGAAATGTCTTTCTGAGTTGCTTCATCCCTGTGGTGTTTAGCAAATTTACTTCCTGATCCAGTTTTTTTTAAGGTTTCCATGACTTATCCCAAATCCTTTGTTGCATTTCTGGTCACTATCCAGGCAGATGATGGTTAAGTTGAGGATGAGGGAGGGCATTATTTGGAAGGGGAAGGTTGTGGAAGAGGTTCGGAAGGGAAGGTGGAGAGGGAAAGCTGGGGGGGGTTCCCCTTCCAAAGAGGCCAAAGCGGTGAAGGGGTTGGAAGAGATGGGGGAGGGTTCAGGGGTTTGGAAGGGGGCCATAGGGGGATTAGGTTGAGGTTGGATGCTAAGGCTTGTAGAATGAGAGGATGGATGAGCTGCTGAAGTTCCAAAATTTATAGCATTTGAGGAAAACTTTCTTTTTTATTACTTACCATTGTGATTCAAGGTCATTGTTTTCAACCTCTATTGTTTTTGTGCATCTATTAGAAAAATGATCGTATTCATGGCATACCTTGCACTTGAAGGGGAGTTTTTCATAGTCCACCTGTTGAATGTGCGTCTAGTTTTCCACCTTCAATATGATTGCCTCCAGAAGAACTTTCCCCAATTCTACCTCCACACAAAATCTTGCGCAAGCTTGCATGTTGTCCATTGGCTCGCTTTTGTCGATGAACTTACCATCAACATTCCCAATCGCTCTTACTAAATCATTCCCCCAATATTGAAGAGGAATATGAGGAAGAAGAACCCACACTGGGACTACATTAGGGATTTCAAGTTCAGGATCAAAGTCTAGTGTCCATTTGTTTAAATAGAGCCCCTGGTATCCATGAATATGGCTCGTTTTTTAAGATCATATATTTGTCTTAGTCTTGAAGTGAAAGGTGTAAAAACCCCTACCATGGAATCTAATAGATATTTTCAATTTTATTTTTCCCATCCAATTGCGCTCAACCCATTTCTAGACTATTTTTGGCGAAGTCCAAAGTCCCGTAAATTTCTCTATGAGTCCTTTATCCGCAAGGGAAAGTGTATTCATTCAAGGGATCACAGGGGGCAGTGAAACTTCCTGGATTCCATCCAATATTTTGACAAAATTTGAGATCGCGAGCCTCGGTTGAGGTGGATTCAGAGATTTGATGAGAGTAGAGACGAGTGAGGCGTGGTCGAGAGGAGCAGCTGCCTCCGGGATGGCCTCCGGAGGGGCCATGCAGCCAGGATCGAAGCAGCAAGAGGAGGCTGAAGCATGAGCAGTTGTGCAGATGCTCCAGACCTAAGTTTCTTTAATTAATTTTACTTTCTCCATTAATTAATTATTTCTATAGGATACAATTCAAGTGGAATTTCACCAAATGGTTTCTGGGTTATCTAGAATACAAGTGGCTAAGCTTCTCCACAAAATTTGAGACTTAGATTACATCCAATGCTACCAAAAATCAACACTCCCTCTTAGAAAGGAATTTTCTCTAATAATATGCCCTGCTACACACTTCTATGATCCTAAAGCATCTCCCTCTGCGTTGTTGATGTCTGACACTTTGTCCATCAACTCTGCACAAATGCTGCATTTTTACTACTTCTAACACTCCCACTTTCAACGTTGCATCCTTACTGCAACTCCCTCTGAATTCTACATTTGTTTTGTTGTTGACTCGACCACTGCAAACTCCTACTGCACTACAAAACAGTTGCTTTATGCAACTAAAAAACATCCAAAATTGGATAAGTATATTTCATCTTGGTGATGAAGATTTGACTCATGCTAGCCTCTGTGTTGTCCCTCTAAAGTTGTTGCTCTCTGCATTGCTTCCCTATACATCGTTGCAACACTGCTCTGCGTTTCTCAGACTTTGTTTTTGCTAACTACTGTGTTGTCACTTCAACACTCCTTTGCACCAACTGGCACCCATCCATCCTGCTACTATTTTTTTGGGTTTCCATAGCAAGGTGATGATCTGAGAGGTGGACTCCTCAAGGATCCTACCCAATCTTGTAGATATATGGGTCTACAACTCCAAATCAGCCCACTTCCCTCCTGGAGTTATATGAGAAATTATAGCAAACTCCTCCTCTATATTTGTTTCTCTGGCCTGAGTATCATGCTTCTCATCCTTGTCCTTATTTCTGAGAGGACATTGTGTGGCGTACTGTCCCATCTCGCCACCCCGTAAGCACTTGATCTTTAACAGATCCTTATTCTTCCTCTGTTGCTTTGGCTGCCCCTTTGATGTAAAGGTCGCATTCTCTTCCTCCTCTTGCTTGATCTTCGAACCGTTGTTGTTGCCACCCTCAAGTTGACACTTGAGTAAGTCTCTCTACATCTCTTTTTGTTGAATTGCTTCCCACATTGACTTCTAGTCCAGAAAGTTCTCTCTCCCAAGGATGCTTTGGATAAAAACTTGATAATCCTCAAACACTAATTTGAGGGGAAATCTAAAGATATTTGTGGCCTTAGGAGCTTATCCTACGACTACCAACTAATCTCGGATTTCCTGAAGTCTAGACATGAATGGATCAATACGCTCTCCCTTCTGCATCTTGGTGGTCTACATTTTATCCTCCATAAGAATCTTCTGTTACTTGGGAGACCCATGATATAGCGTCTCCAGCCCATCCCACATCTCCTTGGTTTTCCCTTTGCTAGATACATGTGAAACAATATGATCCCTCACTCCATCGAGGATCAACCACTTGTCTTTAGCCATATTCTTCTTGAATGCCTGTAATGGTGTTGCATCCACCGGTTCCGCTTGAGCATTGTCGATAAAGTGCTTGAGGTCATGCTCATATAGAAGGAATGAGATCCTTTCCTTCCAGATTACATATTTTTAGGCACCCTCCAACTGGTCTTGGTCACGCAATCCGCTAGTGGCCATCTCACCCAAACATTTTTGATCTGCTGCCTCTCACCCTCTGCTCAGCTGGCTTTACACACTTTTGATGGAGCAAGCCACAAAATCTGCTGCTACTGCATGGGGAATCCAATTTTCTTGGCCAAGAAAAATCACTGAGGTCAGAAATCCCCAAAATTGTGTTTCAGCTACACTTCCTGGTGCTTTTCACCAGCAATCATTGTTGCGCTTTCAACTACGTCACTCCAAATATTGATCTGAATAGATCTATTATGTTTATCCCTCTCCCTCGGATAATCAGAAATTTGGAGCATTCCTAACTCTCTGTCGACTCACTCAGAGATATATTTTCCTAATGGTATAGCCCTCTTGACTTGGACTGCACAATCAATTGGGAGATTGATCTATTTCTTATGCAGCTCTTTGATCCCAAATTCACTAACACTGAACCTATTGGATATATTCATTGTCTCACCCATACTCAGCTTAAACAAGATATGATACCATGTGGAAATTTCATCAATTCAGGAATATATTCACCTAACTATTAATTTTTAAATTAACAATATATTTGCGGTTTACTACAACAAGCATTGAATACCTCACACTGAAAACCTACACCAATAAAATACGGAAGAAATAAAAGTGCGGAAACAAATCTAAACAAGCATAGATCACACAACCATTTGACACAGTTATTTTTGGACTAATTTCCGCGGAAAATCCCAATGCGGGAAAACCAATGCAGCAGATCTTAGGGTTTATAAATTATGTAGTAAATATTTATGAGTAAAAATCTATGATTGATATATCTGCCAAATCATAGAGAGAAACTGATGGAAGAGATATTTTGAGACAAACCTCACTCCTCCACAGAAACCCGACACTGATCTGCACCAAGACTGGACTGCCCTGCACTACCTCTGCGCAGAGACTGCGGCACAACTTCCGCCTCTGCGATGGTTTCACTGTTGGCTAGAAAATGAGGCATTTTGGCCTCCAGAAAATCTTTGTAGGATCTGGCACTATCCCAACACTGTATCCTCAACAAGAAAATGACTTCCCTTCAGCCTCTACGTAGTGACTACGTAGGCATTGCATCACTGGCTCTGTGCTATCGCTATGGTTGTCACTGTCTCTGCTGCTATGTACTCTCTGGCTAAGGAATCCTTCCAACCAGAACTACTTCCCCTCTCTACAAAATATATCTCAATCAATTTTTCTTCCTCATCACTACTCACTAAATAAATTGATCTCTAATCTCTGCCTCGTGTCTCCAAAATGTGTTTTCCAAATGACCCTTTAAGCCAATATTATAGTCTTCTCATTGAGACGTCAACGACCTAGATTAGATATCTAATTAATGAAAAAGATTAAATTTTGACTTGATCCATTTATTCTACATCATTCTCACTCATGTTATATGAATTCACTTTAAATATTTTATTTTCCTAAGTTTATGCTTAGGGTCCCTTTAAAAATAATTAATTATTTATATAGAATACAATCTGAGAGGAATTTAACCAAACGGTTTTTGGGTTATTTGGAATACATGTGCCTAAGCCTCTCCACAAAATTTAAGACTTAGAGCACATATGATGCTACCCAAAATAAAAATGGAGTGCTTCCACCTATCACTGCAATATGTCCATCTCCTAGAATGAACACGAGCTAGGACTTCCCATCATATAATGTAGAAGTACTTCTCCACAGACAAGTCTTAGGCTCCACAAACTGCTCCTGGTTGATTTGACCATTGGGCTCCAACAACTTACACTCTAGCAATTACATGTGTCCATCAAGGTGTTGCACACTAGGCTCCAACTTGCACACTATCACAATGTCCTCCAACAGACCATACGTTCCCAGTATACGTTCACACTTGGTCCACTCTCACACTACCCCCCAGTGGTCTACGAGTGGCTAATCCATGTTGTAGCATCTACCCTTAACTAGGGAATCCTCACACTTAGGAGTCTCTTCTATTGGTTGCTAACATACTTCTCCACATCTGCCCTTCGCTCTACAATAGAGGAGATACTGCGTAAATCTAGGATCCAGTGTACTATTGCAACATCTTCCCACTGATTAGGGAATTTGATAGTCCATGTCAACCTTATCTCTTGGCTGCTACAATCCTCCAAATTTCATCATCTGAATTTTTAAATACTTTAACTAACACAAGATAAAACAAGCTACAAACATACCTTAGGTCTGGTGTTCAAATTGTTGTGGCATTGTTAATTGGTTAAGACGTAACCATGGTTCATGTCAGCCCTCTAAACTTCCACACAAGCCTCTCTACAATTGCAGCCTCATCATTCCCTGCTCTTCCTTCCCTCGCTGGTTGTTAGGGGTAGTACCCACCCACGCTAAGGCCTACCAGCTCTCTCAACTCACCATCTAGCTTGAGGAAGTTTTGTGGTACCCTAAACAGCTGGCTTTCCCTTGTTTCTGGGCATTACAACCCTCTCCACAGGAAGCTACAGGTCATGGCTTAGGTCTGCATCAAGATAGGGATTGTGACTAGAGAAAAGCCACCCCAAACATACACAAACATTGAGGACATTTTCCTAATAAACTCGGTCTGCAATCTGATCCAAATCAGCCCTCAAACAATCCCAAAAAAACATAACCTTCTCCTTCAATCTTCATCGAGGACTACACCTAGGATCTGTGGCCCAAACAAAATTTCTCTTCCCTTGCTTGAACGAGCTCCTCTCCCTCGTTCACGCTACCTTTTGTGTTTCCTAATGGATGTAACATGATCTTCCAAAACACCTCTTATTTATACTAAACAAGAGGGATTCTTCCAATGTCATTCTAGGGATTTTACAGCTATCTCATGGATTATAAACTCCAAGTCAACATAGACATACAGATGAAAAACCCTAAGTTGTAAGAGACGTTGGGAAGAGATTCATTCCCCCTGGAAACAAAATGGAAACACGTTTCCCCGTACCGTACGACCTGGAAACGGGTTTTTGTCCGTACTAGGCCATTCGCATTGAGGAAATGTGCCCAGTACAGATGGAAACGTGTTCCCAGGGCGTATGGGCATGTTTCCAGCGTTTAATATTATTTTATTGCACTTTTTTTCGTTTTTAATTTTTTTTTTAGGGAAGCCTAATGCTCAATCCTATGGCCCTAGTGTTGATATAGAGTTCATGGTAATGTTAAATTCTTAAATTTACTTAAATAGGTGCTTTTTTTCATTTTTATATTTTTGTTTTAGGGCAGCCTAATGTTCAAGCCTATGGCCCTAGTGTTGATATGCAATTCATGGTAATGTTAAATACTTAAAGTTACTTAAATTTTTAACATTACCATGAAATTACTCTAGATTTTTTAGAGTAGTTTCACCCTCATTGGATTCCATATGGAGAAATTAGAATTTTAGATCTCACTCAAAATCTCTCAGACTTATCATTTTTTCAGGATTTTTGGATTGGGGGGATTAATGTTTCCATTGGATTTTTTCATGTACTAGGGTATGGAACTTGTATTTAATCAAGAGAACCAAGCCTTCTATGTAGGCGAGACTCCAAATAATCAAGAGCACCTAGGGTAATAGGGTATGGAAATTGTATTTAATCAAGAGAACTAAGATCGTTTGACTATGCAAGAGGAGACTCCCAATCAAGCACGAGACAAGAAATTAGAAATTTCTCGTGGCTGATTTTGGATATTACTATTTTCATTATGTGATCATTCATGAGTAAATGTGATGTAGTTTTAGAGACTTATAGTTTACGAATTGACATTCGAAAATTTAACATTAATGTAATAAATTATAATGTATCGTGTATGCTCTATGATTTCACATATTTCTTAAATGTCCTAATATATATATATATATATATATATATATATATATATATATATATTGTGTTTCCCCTTTTCCAAAATTTGGGGGGGTCACGTTATGTAGCTTAGCATACTTTGACTTACTTTGACTTCAAAAACTCATACCTCCATTTCTACAACTTGGAATAGGATGATTCTTATTGCGTTAGATTCGTCTCGTCAAAAGCTATCATCCTCATCCATCACATGTCGAAATGTTCTCATGATTTTTCCCCAAATCCCGATGGGTGCAAAACACCAAGCTTGGTTTTCAAGCCCACAAGTGACTCTTGTGGCGCTTTTCCCTCCAATAATTCAACCCTATGGCTTGGAGTACCTCCAAAGCTACACAAAAATAAACACTCCCTCTTAGTGAGGGAGGTACTTCCAAGACTAGGAAGTAAACATCATCATCTAGTGATACTAGCCCATCTGTCATCCATCACTACAACATACCCTATAGAATGAATCTGTCAATATCAGCAGTATCTCTGTCTCATCATATCCTAACCTGAAGATCTCGAACCTCCATATGGTTTCTCCCTCTAAGGCTAGACTCCCTCTGATCCTACACGATCTCAACTGGCTCAGTCCTGCAAGCACTCATCCTCCTGGATCAAATACCACACATGAAAATTCCTCCAGTCTCGGATATACAACATCACAATATAGTGAAGAATATATCCTGCCAATATCTAGTCCATCACATGAAGCCATCTCGATCAAATTGATCTCATAGATGCCAAATAAATCATCGAGTTGTCCCAACCATCCATGAAAAATCAACGAAAGTCCATGATCAACAATCTGCCCTACAACAAACTGTTGTTCACCAGACTCACCACCAATCCACCAAAAATCTGAGCCAATCTTGTTGCCAAGCTAGTCAAGACCACATTTCCATGTCTATAGCTGAACCCTCTACTCCATGATCTAGACACCCACAACTCCCTCTGAGTTTCTCTGTTGTGTACACTCTAATTCACTGTCCCTCAAAGTAGATCAAATATTCTTTGATACCATGTTAATTTTCCACAATCTTGGGTCTAGGATAGAACCTTAAAATCTCTGACGCTACCAAACAAAGAATATCAATGATACTACTTTTCACAACGAAATATAAACACCAATAAATCACACATGAGCATAAATCAACAAGATAATCTGACCATATGGTTGATGCAGTCGACTCTCTCATCTCCTCTCGATCGTACCCTATACCTACCCAGTCCTTTGACTTCCAATTTGCAGCTCCTACCTCTATCATTGCTCGAAGTCCATCTAACCATTAAACCTCGAATATCAATCTGCTCAATAGTTGATCATTCATCCACCAACGCATCAACACATCGAGACTCCTCTCAATTTTTTCACAACTCCACTTGTGAAAAAATCGCAATCTGCCCATTTTTTCTCCTCAAATACTCGAGGACTTCAGCCCACTAGGGTCTTCCTGTGCTGCACCAATGAAGAATAACATAGGGCACAAAGGGCTTCCACCTATCACTACAAGATGTCCATTTCCCACAATGAACATGGGCTAGGATAACTTCCCATCATATACTGTAGAATTCATTCTCCACACACAAGTCTCGAGCTGCACAAAATGCTCCTGGCTGATCATACCCTTGCGCTCCAACAATTTCCACTCTAGCAACTACCTTTTCCCATTAAGGTGTTGTACACTAGGCTCCGACTTGGACCCTATCATGATGTCCTCTAGCATACCATAAGTTCCAAATCTACATTCACACTTGGTCCACTCTTATGCTGCCCTCCAAAAATGCACGAGTGGCCAATCCACGCTGTAGCATTTTCCCTTAGCTAGAGCATATTTACACCTAGGAGACCCTTCTATTAGCTTCCAACATACTTCTCCACATCTACCCTTTGCTCTGCAATAGAGGATCTATTGAGTAAATCTAGGATCCAATGTATTGCTACAACATTTTACCACTGATTAGGGAATCTGACAGTCCATGTTATCCCTATCTCTTGGATGATACATTCCTCCAAATTTCATCATCCGAACTGGTTAATACTTTACCCAACACAAGATAAAAAAAGCTACAAACATACCTTAGGTCAGGTGTTAAAATTGATGTGGAAATATGATCTGGTTAGGGCATAACCATGGTCCACGTCAGCCCTCTAAACTTCCACACAGGCCTCCCTACAATTGTGACCTCCTGATTCCCTTCTCATCCTTCCCTCGCTGGATGTTAGGGTTAGTATCCACCTATGCTAAGGCCTAACAACCCTCTCAATTCACCGTCTATCTTGAGGAAGGTTTGAGATACTATAAAGAACTGAATATCCCTTATTTTTGGTCATTGCAACCCTCTCCACAAGAAGCTACATGTCACAGCTTAGGTCTGCAACAAGATAGGAACTCTGTCTAGAGAAAGGCCAGCCCAAACATATACAAACAATTCAGACCCTTTCCCAATAAACTCGGCCTGCATTTTGATCCAACTCGACCCTCAAATAGTCCCAAGGAAACATAAACTTCTCTTTCAATCTTCGCTTAGGTCTGCACCTAGGATTTGCGGCCTAAACAGAAGTTCTCTTCCCTTTCTTGAATGAGCTCCTCTTCCTCCTTCATGCTGCCTTTTGTGTTTCCTAATGGATGCAAAATGATCCTCCACAACACCTCTTATTTATACTAAACAAGAGAGCTTCTTCCAACATCATTTTAGGGATTTTACTGCTATCACATGGCTTATCAAATCCATGCCAACCTAGACATACATGTGCAAAACCCTTACTTTGACTTCCAAAATCCATAACTCCATTTATAAAACTCGAAATCATATGATTCTCATTACGTTAGATTCTTGTCGCCGAGATTTATCATTCTCATCCATCACATGTTGAAATGTGTTCATGGTTTTGGCCCAAATCCCGATGGGTGAAATACCCCAAGCTTGCGTTTAAAGCCCACAAGTGACTCTTGTGGCACTTTTCCCTATAAACTATTGACCCAAGCATGAAATCCATGCTTTAATAAGTCAATTTCCTTTAAAATAAAAATGATTTTTCTTTCTTTTAATAAATACATTACATCATGAATCAAATACAATTATGAAGACCGACACTAGTTACATTCTTTAACACTCCCTCTTAACTAGGGAGGTATTCATAATTACATATATACAGAGGTACGTGGAAGATCTCAAAATGATATGAACTATGAAGAGTTCCAATACACACGTGGTGCTACAGATTAGATACCTGACCAGGGTACTCTAATCGGGTGGGACTAAGGTGAGTCCAAGATTTTAGCCACTCTAGGTACCATCAGGCTTACTAGCCCTATCACCAACCCAAGTTTCTAGGTGTGTATCCAAGGTCAGAGCTCCATGATGAACGCCACCCTCTCTACTTCAGGATCTAGACATCAACACATAGGCAACACATAGGCAAGCCATATTCCCTCCCAAGCATCAAGCACACAACCCCAGATGCTTACATCTCTCCTTATATACTAAATCAGATACATATCAACCACTTCAAAGCATGCTTCAAAATGTTCAACCTTCTTATGGAGATATTTACCTATACACACACAACCCCAATCAATAATAAACCTTCAAATACATATATACAAGTAAACGCAAACCTTTGGGGTTCTCAATCATCTAGATGTTTCTTATATCATCATCAAGTTTTCCAAGTACATCTTGTTGGAATCTTTCTTCTTTCACTTCTTTAGCAACACCAAATACAACCTCAATACTTCTCAAGTCTTTTGTTTACAACTTCATGAATCACGAACATTTATCCATAGAACTTTCATTCTTTGGTTTCATTCCTAATTCAAGGTATTCATTATGACTGTCATGATATGTTGTCCCTATAAACTAGGGAGATATACTCTTTCTTCTATCCAAGATCCCTCTCAACTTAAGGAGATCAATAACATCGGAGAAACTTCATTCTTTCAAGGCTTAATTTCCTTCTTATGGCATCAAGTTCATCTTGAATATCATCATTCTTATAGCTTCCTTCATTATGAACATCTTCAATTGAAGATCATGTACCTACAAATGTTAATAGAAAGTACAACCAAATAGAAATTAAATAATGAAGTTAAATATATCAATATTAAGTCAATACATGGAAGTATCAAATCATTCATGTTTTAGACATCAAATAACAAAACCTAGTTAGGCTCATAATCAGCAAGGGTCATATATTTTTACATACTAGACAATAACTTCTTGCTATGATTTTGTCATAAACCCTAGACTCCATCTTCGCGACACAAAGCCTTAGATATCAACAATTCAATAAAACAATATTACTATACATATAAAGTTTCAACGATATGTTTTTACATGCTAGACTTCTACTAGGGTTTATTGCAAACCCTAGATTATCATCAAAACTAAATCATATTGAGAAACGATATCATCATATCCTAGAATATCAAACTCTACTAGGGTTTTTTTTACAAACCATAAATTTCCCAAATTAAAGCATGAGTATCAACAATTAAATTAGCATACTCGCATACATAAATAGGATTCAATAGCATTCAATATGCATACCTACTAGGTGTTGGAACATGTAACTAGGTTCGGTCTTCATAATGACATGTAATTGTGATTTTTGTAAATGATGAATATAAGAAAAATAAAATTATTATTATGCTTGCTTCACGGGTTTCATAATAAATATATTATATTAGGATTTTTCATTAAATTCAAAAGATTCAATGTCATGTATAACCTTTCTTGGGAATATAAATAAAGTACATGAGTCTTTAGAATTGTCATGAAGCCCTCCAAAGACAAGCACTAGTTCTCCTCTTCATGTCGGCCTCAAGGAATTATTATCAAACAAACTCAAGTCATCCTAAATGAAGACAAAATGGTTTGCACAGTCATGTCGAATTATTTACTGTGGAAAAATACTATAAATACCAGTGTGGACTTCACAGAAAACACAAAAAACAAGTTTGGATCTCTCTAAATTCGAGTGAATAGACAGGTTTGAATGAAGAGATAGTGACACAATTCGAGGAGACTACAACTCAGTGTTGAAAGGGTAACTAAAAATCATATTTATATGAAATAAACTCATATCACATCACAGTTTGGGTGACTACAAGAAGAAGTTTTTGTACCATAATAAAAGGATAGAATTTCGGGCTAATCACAAAGATTCAAGTTTGATGGTTTCAACACTATATACTTCATAAATATTATAGTGAACTAGTTTCATTCATCACAGAGATGGTCTCACATTACAGTGACATATCATTTTTGGAAGCTATCACATGTATGGTTACGTGCTCTTTAATAGGGATAATATCGGTGTTGTCTCAGTCATGGTAATATTATACTCTCAATACTATGATTCTCTCGATGCTATCTCAGTCTTGGTGAAAAAAGGTCTCAGTGCTAAAGCAAAAACACAGTTAAGACAAAGGATACATATAAGTTACAGTTCAGCGTTATAATGGAGTCCAAAATTCAATGCATTGATATCACAGTTTGGTGCAGTACTATCACAATGCAAATAATATGAGGAGATCTCAATGTCATGATAATTTCTCGGTCCTAGGAAGGTTAAAGAGAAATAGGGGTCAAGAAGAAGAAAAGAGCAGAGAATAGAACTATTGCCTTGATCTTGGAGTGGATAATAGGTCAAGGGTCTTAGTCTCGGTATTTTTCAATTGGAATCTCTATAAGAAGAATTTGTGTGGGTTTTCATCTCAAAGAGTGAGAGGTTTTGACCCTGGATCATATCCTACATTCTATGTCCCTTGTCTATTTATTTTCATGCATTAGTAACTGTTTGATGAATAATAACATTAATATCTAAGTAGAGAAGATCTTAATATAAAGTTATAAAAAGCATTCATAAGAGAAATCACCTAACTATTGATGCCTTAGATTTCTCAACATGGTTTCAGAGCTAAGGCTACAAGGTCAAGAAAAGGGGCATCTAATCAAAGAGACACTCAAGGATTGAGTTTCAAGAAATGCATAAAAGCAAGTCGAAGGATATCAAGGTGAAGTCAAGATCTACATCGAAGTTTCAAACCTGAAGAATAAGTCTACACCAACAAAAGTTTTGGACCCTCTAAGTCATTATTAAAAGACCACAAAGACCCTCAACAAGTTGAAGAGATCTACAATGCAAGGTTTCCCAAAGTATAGACATCTAAGTAAATAATTTCTAGGGATAAGATCACATCATCTTTAAGAGAGTCGAAACCCTAGAATCATTTATGATCTGCACTTATTCACCACCAAGGAAGTCAAAATATCTTGAAGGCTAGTTGTTCAAAGAAGGATGAAGGGATTTTCATCATATTCAAAAAGGTTATAAGGCAATTTCCCTTTAATTTTAGAAAGTACCTCTCCTTTATCGTTAAAGAAGATCATTCGAGGAAGCATCAAGACATACTCATCAATCACCATCATCAAAGGGAGCTAGATCAAAGGCGTTGCCATCACAAAAGGGGAAATATCCTTCTATTAAAGAAGGGATTTCATTTGTAATAAGATCATCCAAAAATGTACTAATACATTTTCATCAATCACCATCAAAGGGAGAAATTTGAAGATTTCATCTTCACTTGTCAAGTAAGTATCTTTTATTCTATAATCTAATCTAGTAAAAAATGACTTCTCTTTGCAAGGAGATCTATAAGTTGGTTGGGTCATCGAACTTCCTTGAATGGAAAAGGAAGATAGACATGTTCCTTGAAGAAAGTGAAGTAATTGAATCATATCAATGAAAAAGGTAACAAATTTCTATAAGGATAAGAAGGTTATCCCATTAAACAATTTGTGGTTTCTAAGCAAGATAGAAGAAGGCAGGTTGAGGGAAAAAAGTACTCAAGACATTTGTCGAAAGGAAAGAATAACATAGTTAATATTCAATGCTATTAGAATTACAATAAAGATTGTCCTAAGCTCAAGAAGGGAAATAACAAGTAAGATAGAAAAGAATTCCACTTCACCAAAGAAGGAGAGGAAGTTGAAAGAAGGAAGTACAAGGAAGAGGAAAGGAAATAGAAGTAAGATATTGTAACATCACTATAGGAAACATGAAGGATGTTTATGGATTTCAACTATGAAGGATATAGATCTTAGGAACCTCATTGAAAAGCTCAAGTGATACTTATGGGAAAAATGGAGAAGTCATCCAAGACAAGTCTCATCATACATCAAGTCCAAAGGAAGCATCTATTGGACATGGATATGTAAGATCCTCAAGATTCTCTTATAGAATTATCTTCAGAGTGTTCACCGATCTAGAGAGGAAGCAATTCTTTTATCAAGAACTCCAACTTGTGGAATTCATGGGTTAATGGTATGATGCTATAATAGATGAAGCAGATCAAGTGGTTGGAGCAATTTTCAATCAAGGAAGTTATTGAATGAAGCGTAGATGAAATAAACATAAATGAGGTATGTATGCCCGTATTCAATATTATAAAGTCATGTTTTATGGTTGCAAGTAACATGGATCACTTCTCTATCTTGAGAAGCATGATCAAAGGAAAGGAATCTCCTCCTATGAAAGGATGTCGGAAGGCATGGGTCACACTAGATGAAATCAACATAATATGTCCTCATATGGAATTTCATGAGGTTATTGACAGTAATTCAAAAAATATGATTGGAAGTTCCTGGGAATGTCATGTGTGAAGAAATAAAGGAAGAGATCATAGACTATGCAACCATGGAAAAAGGCATTCAACATCCAAAACCAAGAAGAATTCACTAGGAACTCTCCCATAAGGTTATGAAGACTCTGATAGACGTCTGGAAAAAGATGGAGACCCTTGACAATGGATATCCTTAGGAGATATGTCAACTTGTATGTAGGATGCTGATGAAAACTAAAAGATGTCATCATGAAGGACCATCACAAAGGTAATTTTGATTGAAGTTTTCATTTATTACTTTTGAACAAATACCTTGTAATATCCCCTTTTCTGGTGATTATTATGTAATATTTCAAATTAGCAGTCAGTTAATTGGAATATTAATTTTGTTAATTTTTTCGTTTTATAATGTTTAGGAGGAAATAAAATGGGAAAGGAGGGACCCACGAATAAACCATAAACTTAATTCACTTTCCTAAAGTCACTTAGACAAATATTAGAGCTGAAGTGGGGCCCATGAGGCCAACCACTTGAATGGGACAACATCCTAAGTGGTAGTGCAAGAGAGGAAACACAGTGACATGCTAGTAGAGGGGCAACGCAGCACAGGTGGGCCCAAGGGAACGTTGGAGGCTCACTTGCATAAATAAAGGGTGAGAGAAGCTCATTCCTTATGCATTCAATTACTAATTTTATGTCTAATAGTTTGTAGCACGCTTGAGCTATTTAGTTGAGTCTACAAGTGTTTTTTATCACAGAGATTTCCGAGTAAAGATCTCAACCTCTACCTTGGGGGACTTCGAGTGCCCTCTTATAATTCATAGAAGCACATTCAGGCATTGACAGCACAAAGACCATGCAAGTAGCAGAGGGAATACGCAGTCCAATTGAGGAGCAGCGTTGGGAGAATGGGAGAGAGAGAGAAAATTTCCGTCTGGAGTTTGGAGGGGAGGTTAGCCACCTCCTACCAGATTTTTTGGGCAGATTTCCAGTAGCATCTTCTAGCAGTTCAGCCAGAGAACCAGATTATGCAGTAGAGCAGCTTGACAAGCCCAAGGGGGCGAATTTTTTGGGTCAGGATTTATGGAAACCCTTCGCGGGTTTTTCTGGGTTTGTTGAGGAGAGTCTGGTGTCTAATTCCCATAAATTTTTGAGCAGTGAAGCAACCTCAACATACAGTCCATTTCTAGCCAGCAGCAGCAATTCCAACAGGACAACATAGAGGACGAGCCACGAAGAGCAACAGAATTCTGAGGTTTCTTTTCGGGTTTGAGGATTTATTTCAGCCTGTCTTGTGTAGGCCAGGGTGCCATCTTATTGAGCACCTCATTGTACCTTTTTCCCATTAGAAAATCAATAAAATGTCTTAAATGCTTTTGGATCATTCATGGTGTTTTTAATCGTTATTTCTATTTTCTTGTAGTTTTAGTATTGCTTGCTTTATATTATTTTTTGTTCCCAATTTGGGATATTACAGTGGTATTCGAGCTCATAGACTTGGCTCACCATATGGAGCACTCGGTCTATGACACCATAGGATAGGCATAACATCACATACCAAAGGAAATGGTATAGAAGCAGAGAAAGGAGGCTTGAAATCAAAACAGACCAAGTAGACAACGTTTCGGTGGAAGGAGAGAGGGGAAAGGCACAGATGGTAGAGGAGAGAGATGACGGAAAGGAGTTTTCTAACCTCCTTCTAAAGTCAATGTAGGAGTTCACTAAGAGGATAAAGGAGATGGGGCAGAATTTTGTCGGAGATAACAAGCAAAGGGAAATTCCAAGGGAATTTCAGATCAGAGAAGGATCCGGCACCTCCTATCACCCACCTGAGCCAACACTACCCAACAGGTGGTGTCACGCACTCCACCATGTTCCACCATGCCCACATTCCTGGCTTCAGGAGTAGGAGTAGGAGGGTCACAAGAGCTGTAGGTGGCTCATTATGGGGAGTACTCCATTGAGTATCAGTCTTATGGGCCATGTTTTATAGATGCCCTCACCTTCAATGAGTTATGTCAGTTGAATAATAACAGCAAACCACAAGGCCATACCAAAGGAGGAGGGTACACGCAGGGCAATGACCTGCAACGTACCATGGGTAAAATTTTCTTGCCTACATTCGATGAGTCATCGAAATGTTCAGCCAAATCTTGGGTGGAGAAGCTATACATTTATTTCCAACTTAATCATATGGCGAAGATGGAGGCCATCAAGGTGATTTCTCTGCATCTTGAGGGAGAAGCCCATGGCTAGTGGTTCCATGGGATGGCTACGTTGGGTCACTTAGGAGTGACATCGTATGACAATTTCACCTGGAGATTGATAGGTTAATTTAATCGGAAATATCCAGAGAAGCATTTTATTGAGCTAACCAAGCTCAAACAGACAGGGAACCTAGAAACCTACATTTCTGAGTTCTTGAGACTTTCATTGATGGTTCCAGACTTTCCCATACCTGCGAGGATATATATGTTCATTAACGGACTGGTTGAACCCTTACATGGGCTAGTGAGGTCTACACGGCCTACTATGTTGCAGGACGTAGTAGGGAGAACCAGAGATTTGTAGGATGCTTTTTTGAGGACGAGGGATCCCATGCACAATAGAACAACGTTCCAATAGAGAGGGAGGGACGTGAGAGCCCCACCCTTGAGAGGGAACCAGGGCCAAGGGCCATTGGATGATGACACCCGAAGCGATTTGAGATGGAGGAAGCTATGCTTTACCTATCAGGAGCCATGGGCACCGGGTCACAGATGTGCGAGAGGGAAGGAACATTACATTGAGGTCTTCTCTGACATTGAGGAATAAGAGGAGTCATATGATGAGATGGGAGGAGATGCCAGAGCACTAGGAGAGAATCCTCCACCACCACCTCCCCCAGCAGCAAGAGGATCAGCGTTTGCACCAACCTGAGGGGTCCTTACATATTTGCAAGGATTACCTAAGTACCTAACACTGAGGGTCCGGGGGATAGTTCAGAGGCAACGTATCTCAGTGTTGGTGGATAGTGGGGCTATGCAAAATTTCATTGATGCCCATTTGGTACAGAGGAGAGGCATACAGACAAAGGGATTTGATGGGTTTTTTATATTGGTTCCAGGGGCTAGGACCATGCAATGCATGCGTTATGTCACAACATTGTCAGTAACCATGGGAGAGTACACATTAATAGATCACTTCTTCGTGGTTGATATTCCGAACACCAACTTAGTATTGGGAGTCCAGTTTCTTATCACCCTCGGGAAGGCCACTATGGATTGGCATACTCTAGAGGATTTTGTGGACAAAAAGAGTGGGAATCATGTGATTATTAGAGGCATGCACACATACCTCCTTAGATGGTTTATGTGCATAGGATGGAGGTATATTTCTGAAAGGGAGACATAGAGTGGGTTGTGGAGTTGAGGGTTTCAAATGCAAGTGTCTCGGGCCATCCTACGCACCCAAATGTGCAGACCCTCCTAGATCGTTACTCTACAGTTTTTGGGTACATTCCACTAGGACAACCACTGGATCGGGGGTTTGAGCACACTATTGAGTTGGATTCCAGCATTCAGGGCATGATCACCACCCCCTACAGGCATCCCAAGACCTATAGGGATTATATTGAGAGAGTGATTCATGAGATATTAGCATTGGGGCACATCATCCCTAACACCAGTCCATTCGCTTCTTCGGTGGTCTTAGTGAAGAAGAAGGACAACACATTGCGGATGTGCATTGACTACAGGGCTCTTAACAAGAAGATCATGAAGAACCTCTACCCTATTCCTAGGAACGAAGGGTTGATGGATGATTTGAGGGGGGCGAAGTTCTTCTCCAAGATTGATCTAAGGTCGGGGTACCACCAGATCAAGGTGAGGGACCAAGATGTTCCCAAGACTACAATCCAATGTCACTATGCCATTTCGAGTTCTTAGTGATGCCCTTTGGATTGACCAATGCTCCAGCTACTATACAGTCTTGCTTGAACCAAATTTTTCATGGTCAATTGAGGAAGCTTGTGCTGGTGTTCTTTAACGACATCCTCATATACAACCGCACATGGGAGGAGAATTTGCAACACATAGAGACGATGTTGTGTATCTTGGAGGAGCAGCACTTCTATGCCAAGTTGTCCAAATGAGAGTTTGTGCATACAAATGTGCTATATTTAGGGCATATCATTAGAGTGTATGGAGTGAGAGCCCACGAGGAGAAGATCATGGCCATCCGGGATTGGCTAGGGCCGAAGAATGTGAAGGAGCTCTAGGGGTTTTTGGGTATTTGTACCTACTACTAGAAGTTCATCAAAGGGTTTTCAAAGCTTGCAACACCCCTCACATACCTCAACAAAAAGGGGTCTTTCAGTTGGATGGAGACTGCGGAAAGGGAATTTGACAGGCTCAAAGAGGTGATGAGCAGCTATCCAGTATTAGCCGTACCAGACTTCATGCATCCATTCGTGCTAGAGTGTGATACTTCAGGGGAGGGGGTAGGTGCAGTAATGATGTAAGGGGGTCACCCCATAACTTTTGAGAGACGGAAGCTATTGTCACATGAGATATTATACCCCATCTACGACAAGGATATGTTGTCCATCATGCGTGCATTGGCCAATTTTCAGCAATACCTTGGGGGGAACACGTTCTAGGTGAGGAAAGATCACAACAACCTTATATTTTCCTTGAGCAAGAGCAACTGCAGGAGAGGCAATAGAAACGAGTCAGCGAGATCCAGGCATATGATTTTGACATTTGATATGGTACAGGGAAAGGATTTCATCTTTGTGGTGGTTGACCGATTGACGAATTATGCCCATTTCTTTGCCATTTTAGCTCGATACACTACTTCACAAGTGGCTGATCTATTTTTCAGGGACATCTTCAAACTCCATGGTCTTCCAAAGACCATAGTTAGTGACAGGGACAACCAGTTCATGGGAGTCTTTTGGTAGGATTTGTTCTGTTTTGTGGGCACAAAGTTGACACCCAGCACTAGCTACTACCCACAGACAGATAGGCATATGGAGATAGTTAATAAGTGGTTGGAGGGCTAATTGAGGAACTATATCATAGGGCAGCAGAAGGCTTGGCTATGCTGGCTTCACTTGGGGGAATACTCCTACAACACAACATTCCACATGGCTATCATTATGTCTCAATTTTATGCTTTGTATGGTTATAATGCACTGTCTTTTTCTGATGTGATGTTTGAAGCTAGCAAGGGCTAAATACTGGATCCAAGAGAGCCAAGACATAATCAAGGCTCTCAAGGATAATTTAGCGACAACCCAAAACCAATAGAATATGTACGCAGATAGAGGTCATGTGGAGAGGCAGTTTTATGTGGATGACTTAGTGTATCTCCGGCTTCAACCATATAGGTAGTCCACGCTGAAGCAGAAGGGAGATGAGAAGCTCAAGCCACATTTTTATGGGCCATACATGGTGGTCCAGTAGGTTGGAAAGGTGGCATAGGAGCTGGAGTTTCCATAGAGTAGCCAAATCCACAACATTTTTCATGTCTCATGCCTAAAGAAGGATTTGGGACAACAACGAAGCTCCCACCTACTTATGATGAGGGGCATTTGGTGCTACAACCAGAGGCCATTCTTGATACCCGGAATAGACACTTAAGGAGCGTAGTGGTCAAGGAGTATCTAATCAGGTAGAGAAACCTTCCATATGAGAATGCCACTTGGGAAGGGGAGAAGATTATGCAACATCCATATTTGCAGTTGCTTGAGGACAAGCAACTTTTTGGCGAGGAGGACTATAATATTCCAAATTAGCATTCAACTAATTGGAATATTAATTTTGTTAATTTTTTACTTTTCTAATGTTTAGCAAGGAAATAAATGGACAAGGAGGGACCCACTAATAAACCATAGACTTAATTCACTTTCCTAAAGTCACTTAGAAAAATATTAGAGTTGAAGTGGGTCCCATGAGGCCAGCCACTTAAATGCGATAGCATCCTAAGTGTCAGCGCAGGGGAGGCAACGCAATGGTAGTGCAGTGATAGGCTAGTAGAGGGGAAACGCAACACAAGTGGACCCAAGGGAACGTTCGAGGCTCACTTGGATAAATAAAGGGCTTGAGAATCACATTCCTTATGCATTCAATCATTGATATTCTATCTGATAGACTGTAGCACGCTTGAATTATTTAGTTGATTCTGCAAGTGTTTTTTAGCATAGAGATTTTCGAGTGGAGATCTCAGCCTCTACCTAGGGGGACTTCGAGTGTCCTCTCAGGAGAGGAGATTCCATGCACTTTTGAGAGAGGATTCACATGAGCACATTCAGGCATATGTAATCCCTCCAAGACAACACAGAGGCTACGCAGGTAGCAGAGGGAATACGCAGTCCAGTTAAGGAGAAACGTTGGGAGAGTGAGAGAGAGAGCAGATTTCAGTCTGGAGTTTGGAGGGGAGGTTAGCCACCTCATACAAGGGTTTTTGGGTAGATTTCCAGTAGAATATTCTAGAAATTCAGCCAGAGAAAAAAATTACCTAGTAGAGCAGCGTGCCAAACCCAAGGGGGAAAATTTCTGGAGTCAAGATTTCTGGAAAGACTTCGTAGGTTTTTCTAGGTTTGTTGAGGAGAGTTTGGTGTCTAATTCCTAGAATTTTCTGAGTAGTGGAGCAGCCTCAACATGCATTCCATTTCTAACCAGCAACAACAATTCCAGTAGGGCAGCATAAAGGAGGAGCCACACAGAGCAGCAAAACAACATGGTTTCTATTTGGGTTTGAGGAGTTATTTCAACCTGTCTTGTGTAGGCCAAGGTTACATATTCTTGAGCACCTCATTGTACCTTTTTCCCACCAGAAAATCAATAAAATGGCTCATATATTTTTTTCTCATTCATGGTGTTTTTAATGGTTTTTTTTTTGTTGTAGTTTTATTCTTACATGTTTTATATTACTTTTTGTTCCCAATTTGGGATATTACATCTTATTACATGGTTAGGATGGACTTCCAGATTTGGGAGCAGATAGGTCACAAGTGCAGGTTAGTGTCATCAGTGGGCTAGGGGTTTTTTGGAGGATTTTTGAGGAGTTTCTCTAAGGACCAGTGGCATGCACTTGGTATATTCCATGATCTGCATAGTTTTCCTTTTGTTTCGGTGCATTCCAACAACTTTTGGAAAACTGAGTTATTTTTGGGCTTAACTCAGTTAATTACACTCAAGGTGGCATTCTGAGAGGAATACATGATAGAAAACCTTAGTGTAATAGCTCGTTGAAACCAGAACGAGAATACCTACATGATGGGATGGTTGGACACGCGTTTCAGTGACCGGAGGAGACATGGTGGCCGATTTACTCTTTCCATCATTAAAAATAATATTTTAGTAAGAGGGTAAAGTGCTCCATAATTAAAATAATAATAAAATAGAAGGCTCTAGAGGGGTCCATGAGATCTATAAAAGAAGAGGGGGAGGCCACTGGGGAGAAATCTTGGGTTTGATATATTTTCTTTTATGTGAGGTTGAGAACCTGGTTCTCTACTCCATTGGTAGCCCCAGGACAGAAACCCTTGGGTGATTGAGAGAGGTTTGGTGAGCACCCATCTTCCCTTCATGAATTCATCCAAAATTCATAGGTTTTTTCAGTAATGCATTTCAGTTCAATGTGGAGGCCAATATAATGCAACAGATCATATTGGAGGCCAACTTTATATCTCAGCTATTTTGATCATATATGCATGTAACCCCAATTGTCCATTATAATAAAAGCTGAGAGTTTTCCTGTTCATTGTGTCATGGGATTGCAGTGCTTATTTTTATTTTACATGGAAATCTTTGGTTAATAGAATTTTGATTTAATTGTGAAAATTGGGGTTGAGTAAATTTCTGCATAATTTAGCAAAAATATCAGTTTGGGCATATTACATATCTGGATGGGCTTATGCAGGTCTGACAAGGGAAGAAATTTGGATGTCTTCCTAGAAGGACAATGTAGAAAGATTTAGGATCCTTCCAAAGAGGGAAACATGTCATGAAGCAAGCCCAGATGTAGATTGATGGATTGCTTTAGCATAAAAGGAATGATGACATGACTAACTCATGGATGAAAGTAATGGATGGTCTATTCCCTATGAATAAGTCCCAAAAGATGAAGATTCCATAACGAAAAATAAATTCATGACATCGAAGGAAGCAACTCTTCCAAGCAGCTGGTTGTCCCATTATCTCCACCTGAGAAACTATTATAGGTCCCTAATTAAGAGGGAGCCTGGAAACAAGTTTCTTACTTGGAAGAAACTTGTAAATTCCTAAGCCAAGAGGGAGCTTAGGTAAATTCCTTTCATAGGAATGAGTACATTCCTTTATAGGAATAAATATGTCATCCCTAATTAAGAAGGAGAGATAGTACATCATTCTGGTCTTCACTTTGGAAGATGTAATGGAGGATTGGGTAATAATTTGGCATTTTATGCTCTTTGAGTATGAGATAGGGCATCCAAGATAAGATTAGTCATAGAGGACTGATATTCTTTGAGGACTGCGAATCCAAGATAAGAATAGTCTTGATGGAACACACCTTGAGAAACCATGTGGGGTATGTTCCAAGAGAGACAACGATGAGGGTGTCTATAAATCATTGGTCTCACCAACATTAAGCTAAAATATTTTGGATAAATGGAGTTGTTATTCAAGGCCTTGTAATGTGACAATGTTGGTTGATATAATGCTATAAAAATGGGTTACCAATTTGATTCTTCTTATGAGGAATTCTTCAGATTGAGAATGACCAAGTACCATTATGAATACCTCCCTAGTTATGAGGGAGTGCTGGAAAGTGTAATTAGGTTCAGTCTTCATAATGACATGTAATTGTGATTTTTGTAAATGATGAAAAGAAGAAAAATAAAATTATTATTATTCTTGCTTCACGGGTTTCATGAGAAAGAGATTTTATTTAAGGATTTGTCAATAAAGTCAAAAGAGTCAATGTCATGTATAACCCTTCTTGTGCATATAAATAAAGTACATGAGTCTACAGAATTTTCATGAAGCCCTCAAAAGACAAGAACTAGTTATCCTCTTCAAGTATGCCTCAAGGAATTATTATCAAACAAACTCAAGTTGGCCTCAAGGAATTATTAGCAAACAAAATCAATTCAGCCTAAATGAAGACACAATGATTCACACAGTCATGCCGGCTTATTTACTGTGGAAAACTACTATAAATACTAGTGTGGAATTCACATAAAACACAGACAAGAAGTTTAGATCTATCTGAATTCGGGTGAAGAGACAGTGACACAGTTCGAGGAGACTACAACTCAATGTTGAAAGGGTAACTACAACTCAGATCTCTCTGAAATAAGCTCAGATCACATCAAAATTTGGGTGACTACTAGAAGAAGTTTCGATACCATAACAAAAGGACATAATTTTGGGCTATTCACAGAGATGCAAGTTCGATGGCTTTGACGCTATATACTTTTGAAATATTACAGTGAACTAGTTTCGTTCAACACAGAGATGGTCTCACTTTACGAACCTTTAGTTGATACATGACAGTGACACATTGTTGGGTATGTGTTATATTCTTTTCACGATTAGTACCACACATAGTAGGGGGATCACAGGGGAGGCGACAGCCCTCCCTATCAAGGTTTGGGGCAGTGCCCCAAGAAAAAGAAAAAAAAATCGGCAGGCGGACCCACCCATGGTTTTGTGCATGGGTTTGCAAATGGTTTTGGGGGATGATGGTTTTCGATCCCTGGTATTTTGTAGATCCGATCAAGGTAACTATGGTTATGTTCTAATCCAAGGTTAATGCATTGGGTTTTATGAATGCTTCGGCATGTATATATATGTGTTGTAACACGAAAAGGAATATAATTAAAAAAAGTTGGTAGTCTCGATTTGGGATCTAGGGGAAAATCTCTATGTATATATGTTTTATGTTTTATGCTCTTGCTATTGTTTCTTTTATGTCTTTAAGATTCATTTTCAGATAATTTATGTACAGGGTTAAAACCTACATGTGGTGTCAGAGTTGTTTCGGATTCAAGGGGATGCCTTTGCTGCTGAGGGGTTTTTTTCTCGGGCCTGTGGTAGACCTTGTTCAGTGGGAGATCTGCGGCATCGATTCTTGCAGTGAAAGAAGATGGCGAGTGTTGGAAAGATAGAGATCAATAAATTTAATGGTCAAAGTTTTGAGTTGTGGAAGCACAAGATGGAGGATCTCATGGTGGATAAATATCAGTGGATTGTGGTAGATCTGGGTACTAAACCAACGACAATGTCAGAGGAAGACTGGGAAAAGTTGGATCAAAAGGCAAAGAGCACAATATGGTTGTGTGTCTCAGATTCAGTATTGTTGAATGTATCTGGGGAAGCTACGATAAATACTTTGTGGGACAAGCTAGGGACTTTGTACCAATCTAAGTCTCTGGTGAATAAATTGTACCTACGGGAAAAGTTGTATAGCCTGAGGATGAAGGATGGAGACTCGGTGACAGAGCATTTGAATGCCTTCAATACTGTGGTAAGTCAGTTGTTATCTATCAATATTAAAATCTCTAATGAAGATAAGTGCATCAGTTTGTTGTGTTCTCTACCAGATTCGTGGGACAGTATGGTTATTGCAATAGGCAGCAATACAACTACCTTGAATTTTGATAACATTGTCTCAGCCTTGTTGTCGAATGAAATGAGACGGAGAAATATGGAGGGCCAGAATGGAGATACCTTGTCTATATGAGAAAGGTCCCAAAACATAAACAAGAATAAGGTTTCGAGTGGGAGATATAAATCTAGAGTGATATCTAAATCTCTGGGAAAGTTTGTAAAGGTGTGTTGGAAATGCGGAAAGGAAGGGCCCTACAAAAAGGACTTTAGATCTAAAGCTCCTGAGAAAGGAAAGGGATTTGAGGATGCTTCTTCTACAGAGGCAAAAACCACCTCGAATGAAGGTGGGGATGTCTATTTGGCCTCTTCTTCAAATACACATGTAGATCATGAGTCATGGTTTATTGACTCAGGTGAGTCCTTTCACTTCACTCCCCATAGGGAGTGGTTCTGTGAGTATGAGAAGTATGATGGTGGTGATATCTTCTTAGGGGATGATAGGAAGGCCAAAATCGTTGGACATGGAAAACTCAAGCTAAAGCTACAAGGTGGAAGGATTAGAACACTTCATGGTGTTCTGTATATTCCTGCATTGGCCAGAAATCTAATTTTTGTAAGCAAGATGGATGATGTAGGTGTAAAAATAGTGTTCAAGAAAGATACCTGCAAGATGGTTCAGGGAGCACTAGTATTAATGCAGGGAGTTTGGATTGGAACTCTGTACAAGCTTTAGGGTAGAACTGTTATTGATGGGTGCAACAGTTATATGGTTCCTGAAAGTGGAGTGGAAAGCCTAATGGTCTCTGGAGAAAAGACCATGCTATGACATCAAAGGCTTGGACATATTGGAGAGAAGGACTTTTGGATACTGCATAGAAATTGTATGGTAGAAGGTATGTCTAATTTCTCTCTGGATTTCAATTTCTATGAACATTATGTATATGGGAAGCATAATCGGGTGAGTTTTCCTTTTGGTGCTAAGAGGGAAAACAAGATATTAGAGCTTGTGCACAGTGATGTGTTTGGACCTGTGTCGGTTCCATCACTAGGAAATTCTTTGTACTATGTTTCATTCATAGATGACTTCTCAAGGAATACATGGATGTATTTCTTGAGGAAGAAATTTGAAGTCTTTGACAGATTTAAAGAATTTAAGGCTCTAGTGGAAAACCAGACAAAGAAGAAGATAAAGGTGCTGAGGACAGATAATGGAGAGTTTTGCAAGAAGGAATTTGAAGAATTATGTAAGAAGTGTGGTATAGCACAGCAGAAGACTAATCCATTCACACCTCAGCAAAATGGAGTTGCAAAAATAATGAACAGAACGTTGATGGAAAAGGCAAGAAGCATGCTCAGTGGTATCGGGTTAGGACATGAATTCTGGGTAGAAGCAGTGGAGACTCCATGTTACCTGGTTAATAGATCACCTTCATCGACATTGGAGGATAAGACTCCACATGAGGTATGGAGTGGTAAGAACCCCTCTCTTTCACATCTAAGGGTATTTGGATGTGATGTTTATGTACATGATTGTTACACAGCAATTTGTCACCATACCTGCAATTCCCATCCCGCACATTGGAGGGCTCATTCCGTGACCCACGAGCAGTGACATGACTTGAAACCACTTTCATGACATTCCTCTGAACATGAGCTTTCATTGCCCTGAAGACACCTCCTTGTGAAAAACCCTAAAAATGGCCTTTTCATCATTGGCGCGACTAGCCAGTTCAGTACCCGCGCCAATGGGGGAAATACTTCAAAGAGGGCGCGCCAATTGGCGCTCTGTCTTAGAGTCGCACTCGCACCAGCCATTTTAAGGAGTGTTTTTTAAAAATAAATGGTGGAAGTTTCGTCCTAACCAATCCATAAATTGGTATCTAATTTGAGTTGGGAGGTTTGGCTCCGGATCTCCATGTAGAGGAAGTGGTTTTCCACCTCTCATGGAAGCTTCCTTGAGGATAGGGCCAATCCCATGATTATAGGGATCCCAACTCTCCTTCCTCCATCTATAAAAGCTTGCTCATCTCCTTTGCAAGCTAGTCTCCAAGTTCCCAAGAGCCATCAGAGCCTTATGCTGCAAGAGCCTTGATTCATTCCCTTAAGGCCAAATCCAAGCAAGGAGATTATTGTCGAGACATCTGAAGAGAGAGGCTTTTCCTATCCCCGATAGGCTTTTTCGAGACGTGTTCCACTGGCGACCCTCCGAAGGAGAATTCAGCGTCAGAGCCAGGTTGTATCCTCCTTTGATTGATTAATGATAAGCGACTATTGGTTATGGTTCCACTCTTGTTGTTGATTATGATAATGAGTTATGTCTTCTCTGACTGACATATAGTTGCATATACTGGATTTTACGCTTGTGTTTGTTTTGTTTCTCGTGTGTGCAGGTGTCCGGTCACGGAGATCGTGAGGATCGTGATCTGCCAGAGCTAAGGAACGAGAGCGCTACTTTCTCTACAAGCGACATCGTTGGATTCCAGGTAAGCCTTCATTGCTAGTTGGTTTATTTGCAATTAGAACCCTGCATCATAGCGTGAACGATTGTTGTTAGACCCAAGTCCGGGTTAGTAGGGATCGCCTCCGTCCGCGTAAGGGGGATTTACCTCCACAACAATTTTAGACCTTAATTTGGGATCATGCCCGTAATTCTGCTACCTTGGAATTACCGGATGTTTCGAAATTAACTAATGATCCAATTCTGCACAATCCTTATTGGCCTCCGGTTCCTACCAAGGTACCCGGTGATTGCCCCAAGTTTGAGGGTAAATCTAGGGAGGACCCCCAAGCTCACGTGATGACTTACCATCTTTGGTGTTCGTCCAACTCTTGGGTGGATGATTCAATTCGTCTATGCCTCTCCCAACACACTTTTATTGGTGCTTCCGCTAAGTGGTATATTGAATTATCCCGTGGCATCTTTCATGATTTCAATACGTTAGCCATGGCTTTTCTGACTCACTTTCAGTTACCGGTTCGCTACGAAGCCGGGATGCACCTCCTGAATTCTTTGAAGCAGGACAAAGCCACCCACATTTCTGATCACATTCATGAGTGGCGACGTCATCGTAGACTGATCAAGTTCCATATACCTGATCAGATACGAACTCATTGGTTCACCACCTCCTTCGTTAACAAAATCGCCCAAGATATTGCTATGGGAGCATGTGTGACTTAAGAACAAGCCATAGCGCGTGCCCAATATCTGGATCTAGTATAATCTCAGTCTGGCACACTTTATGATATTTTTCTTAATGCTCCATGGTATGAAACCTCTAAAGCTCCACCTACCCCGGCGGTGGATGGTGTTATTGGTTCTGTGTCTCAGAATTCGAAGAAATCTTCGAATGGGAAGCAGAAGTCCAACTCATCCAATAATTCTGCTCGTCTTGCCCCTCCCAATTCTAGCAAAACTATGGAGGTTAACATCGTTCAGGCTAATCCTACGGAAAAAGCCTCCAAAGGAAAGAAGAAGGGCAAAGGTAAATCCAAATACGATGCCCCAAATCAAGAATCTTCCAAACCTCGTACCGAGGGCAGTTCCCAACGTAAACCGAAGTACCCTTGCCTCATATGTGAAGGAGATCCTTACACCAAGGATT
Organism: Pinus albicaulis; assembly: GCA_034641835.2. Classification (NCBI taxonomy): domain Eukaryota; kingdom Viridiplantae; phylum Streptophyta; class Pinopsida; order Pinales; family Pinaceae; genus Pinus; species Pinus albicaulis. The sequence continues at coordinate 1,278,488,432 of CM076575.1, read as the reverse complement.
TTCCACGACGATCTAAGGTTAGTCAACTTCTAAAAGGCTCCAAAGGGACTCCGGTAGTTCTTAAAGAATCGTTCCCGTCTCAGCAGACCCAGATGGTTGAACAATCTTCACCATCTGCACCATTTGGGTCCCAGGTCTTTATGATGAATGGCGTTGCACCTATCTCTATTGCTATGCATTCGAAGGATTACAACGAATCACATCAGACAGTTGGGAAGGCAATTGTGGACGGTCCACCTCCCCCACCTGTCTCCGGCCCATTGGAGATTGAGAAGCCTACTGCTGAACCTGTTGTGAGGCCACCTTATAAAGGTGTTCTAAGAAGATCTTCCTACAATCTGAATGCCATTGCTGCTCAACACTACAATATTGTTGAGGATTTGGCACAGGCGCCTTCTGCCATGTCTGCATTAGAAGTTCTTCAAAGTTGTCCTTCGCAACGGAAAGCTTTGTTGTCTTCAATCGGTGGGGTCGATCCCACTGATTCTAATCTTCTCACCTTCGACTTAGAGAACTTTACCCCCCGACTTCCACACCAGATCACTCTTGTTATTCAAGTTGGGATCAAGGGTCTTAACATCCATAGGGCCGTTGTAGATGAAGTTGCTTCTACTTTTGTCATGTCGTCTACTTACTGGAGGGCCATTGGCTCTTCGGCCCTTTCATCATCTCCTAATGCCCTAGAGGCATTCGATGGTCAAGAATCAAAACCCTTGGGTGTTCTCAAGATTTTAGTGATTACCTTACAGGGGAAGACAGTCAACGTAGAAGTAGAAGTGTTGACGCCAAGCTTAACTACAATATACTTCTCGACCGCAGTTGGACTCATGCCATGTTATGCGTTCCATCCACCCTCTTTCGACTTCTTAAGTTCCCTCGCGAGGGAAAAATCGTTATGGTGGATCAATTGTCTTTCTTCACCTCCACCTCTGAGAACAACGTTCCTTACGTGGATCAGATTCCAAATCCCCCTGACAGTGTAGGACCCGGTCTCTTCAAGGACCCCATCCTCATGAGTATTTTTCCCGCACCTCCACCGCACACCGCTCAAGTTAATATGATCTCTAGGTCTGACGACCCATGGCTCATCCCTTCGCCTGAGCAGGTGACTGAGTTTGGAGAATCGATGCCCTTAACTCTGGTAGAGATTAACTACTGTGAAATCGTCGCCGCATCTAATCCTCCCCCTCCTCAGCATGCTCCTTCGAGCTTGGATTTAGACATCTATTCTCAATCCCCCTGGCTCGGCGAGGCCGACTCGCCTGATCCTCTTAAAGATATTTTCCCTTCTGATGAAGCCATTTTTGAAACAATGTCTCTTGAGGAGCTACCTTGGAGCGATGGACATCATTGTTCCTCATTCATGCCTAGCTTGGGGGTAATGTCAGATTGTCTAGAGCGTTTTTCATCTCAGGTTCCCACTCCACCTCTCCAGACACCCATATTGACACATGAGGTGCCTTCAGAGGGAAAATTTAGCAACAATACTCAAACCATTCCAATCGACATCTCCGTTAAACCGGGGATAGTTGAGAACATACACGTGGGAGTGAATCGTTCCCCTGATGAGATACGAGTTTATACTGATATTTTTCAAGAATTCAGAGACGTGTTTTCTTGGTCCTATGAGGAAATGCGCGGAATTGATCCCAACATAGTAGTGCACGAGATTCCTACCTATCCTGGTGCGAAACCCATGTGCCAACGCCTACACCTGGTGCACCCTCGTAAAGCCGCTGCCATTAAAGCAGAAGTTGAAAAACTTCTAAACACGGGCTTCATTTACCCAATTCCCCTCACAGAATGGGTCTCCAACATTGTCCCCGTAGATAAGAAACAGGGTACTATAAGAGTTTGTGTTGATTACTGAGATATTAATCGAGCCTGTCCAAAGGACAACTACCCCACTCCTTTCATAGATCAGATCATTGACGAATATGCCGGGAGTGAGATTTATTCCCTGATGGACGGCTTTTCTGGGTATAATCAGATAAATATTCTACCCGCTGATCAACACAAGACTGCATTCATCTGTACGTGGGGTACTTTTTCTTATAAAAAGCTCCCGTTCGGCTTGAAGAATGCTGGAGCCACTTTCCAGCGTGCTATGTCTTATGCGTTCCACGACATACGCCATATTTTTTAGCCTTATCTGGATGATTTTCCAGCTCACTCAGCTCGGCGAGAGGACCACCCAGAACACCTCCGCCAGATTTTCCTTCGCTGTTGACGCTATAATATCCGGCTCAATCCTCATAAATGCGTCTTTTGCATGGATTCTGGATGTATTTTGGGGTTCATAGTCTCCAAGGATGGGATTCGCCTCGATCCCCTAAAGGTCGAGGCCATTGTCAATCTCCCATCACCCTCTTCGTTATATCAATTGCAGAGTCTGTAGGGAAAAGCTAACTTCCTACGATGCTTTATACCCAACTACGCAGAAGTGGCCAAAGGATTCACGCATCTTTTAAAGCAGAACGTTCCCTTTCATTGGGACGACATTGCTCAACAATCCTTTGAGAAGCTTAAGACATTACTTATTAATGCTCTGTTGCTTCGGCCTCCAAAAATCACCGTGATTTCACTTTATACTTGGCCGCCACCTTTAGCACCATAGCTATGGTTCTGGTGCAAGTTGACGATAATGGCAACGAACACGTTGTTTACTATCTATCACGGAATCTTCTCGACATGGAAACACGTTACGCTCATGTCGAGAAGCTAGCTTTAGCAGCTGTACAAGCTGTGCAATGTTTCAGCCACTACATCCTGCTGTGTACCATAGCCGTGGTTTCGGATTGCAACCCCATGACATATATTATTTCTTGAAAATTACTGGGGGGAAAATACTCCAAATGGATCATTATCCTTCAGGAGTTCTACCTAGAGTTTACTACTGCTAAGTTGACCAAATCACTGGTTTTCGCGGATCTTATTTGCTCCCTCTCGACAGACTCCCCTCCATCTCATTCTGAAGAACATATTCCAGATGAAACCATCTTCCTTATCAGCACCCGTGACCCATGGTATGGCGATATTATTGTGTATCTTCAGACGTCAACCTTCCGCTCTGAGTTGACCAAAGATGCCCGACGTCGGATTCGGCATCAGTCTCAATCCTACCGCATTGTAGGAGATACATTATACCGGGTTGGAGTAGATTTGGTGCTCCATCGGTGTTTGAATTTGGAAGAGGCCGAAAGAGTCTTAAATGAATGTCACTGTGGCGCCTGTGGCGGTCACATGTCTGGATATGCCACCGCCCAGAAGATTCTGCGTGTAGGTTACTTTTGGCTGTCAATCTTCAAAGACTGTATTGTTGCAGTCCGCAAATGTCACACGTGCCAGGTTTTTTAGCACAAGATGCGCGCGCCACCCCTCCCTCTGCATCTTGTCATTACCGTCGGCCCTTTCACGAAATGGGGCGTAGATTTCATGACGTGTAACCCTCATTCGGATGGGGGGCATGCATATATAATTGTCGTTGCCGACTACTTTATTAAGTGGGCCAAAGTGATGCCTACACTAGCCACCGACGGTAAGACAGCTGCCCAATTTATCTTCAACCACATCATTGCACATTTCAGGGTCCCTCAGGCCATTGTAACCGATCATGGCACTCATTTTCGAGATTATATGATGGCCGAGCTGACATCAAGATTGGGCTTACGACGCGATAGCTCAACGCCATATTACCCCCAGGAAAATGGCCAGGTTGAGGCTATGAACAAAGTTTTGGTCACAATGCTTCAACGAACAGTTGGAATTCATAAGTCCAATTGGCACCTCCAATTTTTCTCAGCTCTATGGGCATACCAGACGTCAGCAAAGAGTGCAACCGGATTCACACCATTCCAATTGGTGTATGGTCTGGAAGCAACTGTTCTAGTTGAGTGCGAAATTCCTTCCTTAAAGCTGGCTGTGGAACTTTTTCTCGATATTTCTCCTGAAGAAGAGCATCTCTTGTATTTGGAAGGGTTGGATGAAACCTGCCACTTGGCTACTTTAGTCATTGAAGCACAGAAAAAGTGGGTCAAAGCACACTTTGATCAATCTATCTCTCCACTTTCCTTTGTCGAAGGGGACCTTGTCCTCCTATACCACCAAGCGCACGAAAAACTCTGGGAAGGAAAGCTCCAACCCATGTGGCATGGGCCCTATATAGTAAAATGAGTATTGAAAAATGGGGCTTATGAGCTCATTGATTATGAAGGAGTTCCATTGGCGCAGCCTAGGAATGGGTTGTACCTTAAGAAATACTACGGTTGAAGTTATTTTTGATGTGGTGTGTGTACATAGGTGTGTATATTCATTTATGTGCATGTGTGGTGTGGTGTGCGATGTAAGTGCCTTTCTGCTGATCGGGTCTTCCTGATTGTGCAGATGTCCATTACTCCATTTGTGGGTTTCGCGGATGGTGCCTCCCGCAGTACCAGGAATCTGTCTTCACCAGCCTGGGTAATCTATGATCTTGCTGGTGAATTGGTTAACCTGCAAGGTGTGTGTCTGCGTCCTACTACAAATAATATCGCGGAATATAGTGTCGTATTGAAATTATTAACCTAGGCTGTAAACCTCGGCATTCGCAAATTACTTGTGTATCTAGACTCACAACTTCTAGTATTACAACTTAACGGGCATTATTTAGTAAGAAATCCATCCATTTTACGTCTGTATTTGCGTATTCGTTTGCTGGAGAGAAATTTTGACTATATTACATATCAACACATACCCAGACATATGAATACATTAACAGATGCAGTAGCTAATTTGGTTCTAGATAGAAATTTGCGCAATTTATAAACAAAACATCATCACATGTAAAAGATCCATCCAGAAATAGGTATGTATATATGTGTCGAAATGTTTACATAGTGTGCATCACATAAGATCAAAAAATATACATGTTTGTCTTAATACATCCGGAGACGACATGTATCTCAAAAATATATGCATGAAAGAATCCCTAGGTGTCTAATTTGCATGGTGCTCATGGTAACATGCTACCGCGCGCACTAAGCGTCTCAAAAGTCGGTGGAGGCGACTAGGCACTCCCACCGTATGTCTCTAATACGCCATCAGGACATCTGCCAGCTGGGCGTAGTATGGAATCCCCCAAGAAATTCCCTCAAGGTTCTGGATCAACTCTCCTCCCTCGGAACCCTCCGCCTGAGGGTCAGCTGCGAGTTGAGTTCTCTGTGCAATGGGAGACATACTGGCAGGTCTCTTTGGGCCGACATCTGCATACATATAAAAATGGTGTTAGAACGAACATGTATTACCAAAAAAAAATCATAAAAAATAAAAATAAAAAAGAGAGGTCATACCCAACTCCTCATCCCAGTCATCCCCCTCTGGAAGTGGGAGATTTGGGTCGCCAGTGAAATCGGTCCCGACATAGGGCCAATTCTCGACCACGATCAACTGACGCCGTAACCATCCAAAAAATTCCAGCCTCCAGGACATCTGTTGGCCTCCTCCTGACCTGGGAATAAGTGCTGCCCAGTGAGCCATCCTTGGCTCTCTTGGTATCGGCTCAGCAACTATGGCCCCTTGGCCCTGGAAGATAGGTAGTCGTTCCAGGATGAACGATACACAAATGGAACCGTACCCAAACTGCTTCAGTTTGACTTGCTTGCACTTTGTAAATTGCCTCTTGATATTTGTTGTCACTGCAGTAGCCCAATCAAACAGTTTTGGACTCATACACTCAGCGGCTAGTAGGAGTTGGGCCTTGGTTGCCTCATGTGGAGCTTGCGATCCTGCAGCTCATGTGATGGTGTGTAGCACTACTCTGAGTGCTAGATCCTAGACAGTGTGGATGTCCACCTTCCCGCTTCCTGATCCGGTTCGTGCTCCTGGGCACACCCTCACCATTACCTGCTCCATATTTTCCCTAGATGGTCTGCTGCCTGTTAAGATGGGCACCAGACCTCTGCGCGACAGTCCGGTTATGAAATATACGTCGGAAACCTCCAGTTCCAACAATTGGTCCCAAAGCTTAAACACTTCTTCATTTTCGTCCCATATACTGACCAAATATTGCAGTAGCTCTGGCTGAGCTCGTAAGAAGGGGGTGAGGAATAATTTCTTAAGTCCACAATTCCTAAGTGCAGTCATGCAGGCTTCATTCTCGATAGCCATTTCATCTTCCTCTCCATGTTCCCTCTCCTTCCATTCGATAATTATTTTTGCCTTTATATCTGCATCAACACAATCAAAAATACATTGTTAGAACTCTGGAACATTTGAAAATCCACATAGATAGCTCACATTTTCAAAATTTTGAGCGGAAAATTGCGTTGTGCCATTGGCGCGACTGTTTTCCTAACAGTCACGCCAGTTGGCGCGACCTCTTTGTGAAGAAATGTCCATTGGTGTGGGTCCGTGCTCAATACCCGCGCCAATGGAGCGAGCCCTAAAAATTCAAAACGCTTCGCCCGGAAGTCTAATACATAATAAAAACATATAAAAAATGGATTGGAATGGAGCTTAAGGAAACGCCTCTTACCTAGAACAAATGAGGATCCGGATGGTAAGCCCGGATTAGTTGCAATCACCGTCGGAAGATCGCACACAAAATGGACCACTGTTGCTCTCCAATGAGGTAAATAGTAAAATTAATTTTGTTTTTACCATTTGAGACTTATTTATAACTTTTTGAAATCTAATTAGGTTTTAAAAGTCATTTTTTATTAATATTTTAATATATTTTGTTGAAAATTGATTTTAAACTTGCCTTTATGTGCAGCAACAGGTTTTTACGCAACTTAAACGGTGACACGAGTTGTATTTTATACTTTTTCGGACTCGGTAAATACACGAAAAAAAGTCATTTTGGAGTCATCTTTCAGCTCTTTTCTGACTCTCTAAACATGAAAATATTGTCGAGGCCCTTGTTGTTTCGATCTCGTTAAAGTGGCCATGAAACGACATCTACCTAGTATACGTTTACCCCTTTTTCGGGCTGGGATAGATTATTTACGAAAAAGGAATACCCTAGCCTATTGCGACTAGGAGGTTTTCTCAGACAAAGTTTTCTACCTTTTCGGATCAGAGAAACTATTTACGAAAAGGGACCATTGGAGTTTACTTTTCTGCTGTCTTTTCAAACTCTCTAAACATGAAAAGACGTCGAGTTCTTCCTTTGTCAGACTCGTTAAACCCTGATGACATTGGATTCAGTCGAAATGACGATATTCGAGTTCCTCCTTCCTAGGGCTCGTTAAATGTACTAGGATGGACTTATATAGCAAGCATATGGTATCCTCTTCAAGCTTGTGTAAAAATAAAGAGGTACTCGCCAGAAATGGTGGGGAAAAATGGAACCAATATCATTGTCGTGTCGGCAGTATGTCGCTCTTGAACATGGCACTTGTCTGCATCCATGTCGGGTTGGGGATATCTCATCTCATTTACTTGCCTCCGTGGGTTTGGGTAATCATTTTTGACCTCTCATCTGCTCTTTGCCTCGTCGCCATGACCTCTGATCCGTTGATATCAAATACTGCCAAACTCACTGTCGTACCGCCATATGTTCAAGAGAAGTTGACCTCTACAAGCACCAACCTTCCTCTGATTCTCATCTGATCCTGATTCACAAAGACATTATGTTCCTCTGTCTCGCGTCGATGATGTGGGAAACACTATGGCCCGCCTTCGATCAAGGTCACTTCCTATCGACTTCAGCTCATTATCCAAGAAGCTGATCTAGAGACTCCCTTCTGGTACCTTGGAGCCTGCATGCCTCAATGGTAGGTTCTTCGCATTCGACGTGAGGTTTTCATCATTGGCCTCCGATTGAGTGATTCTGCGAGTATTCGATGTCGTCTCATTGTTCACATGCCGTAGATTGTACCTGTAGTACCTTGAGGACCAATGGCATTAATGGTGGTACCTCTCGCGTATGTTAACAGCTTTCATCATTGGCTGGTAATCAGACGATGTTTTTGCATGTTCGACTTCAGCTCGCTTATTCGCATGCTTGAACTTGTACTTTGCTCAGGTCGAGATGGAGCGCAAGACCTGGATTCCTATCTGTTATGATCCAGGCTGTGATTTTGTGGATTATTATGATTAGTTACATGACTCACTGATTGGATGGCTGTGACCATACCTGAGTCTATTTATCGATCCTCAATGGATGGTTGCGTCCATGCCTCGGATCTGGATTATTACATACTCTGTTATGGATGGCTGCGCCCATACCACGTATATATCATGTATTTGAGATATTAGTTGTACTTCTCTACGCAGGTTTTCCAACGACAGTGTTTTCAGTTGGACACGTTCTTGTAAAGAATTTCGCCCCTCTCTCTCTTTCGGGGCTCATGCTTTAGGGGGCATCTGTTACACAGCAATTTGTCACCATCCCTGCAATTCCCATCCCGCACATTGGAGGGCTCATTTCGTGACCTGTGAGCAGTGACATGACTTGAAACCACTTTCATGACATTCCTCTGAACATGAACTTTCATTGCCCTGAAGACACCTCCTTGTGAAAAACCCTAAAAATGGCCTTTTCATCATTGGCGCGACTAGCCAATTCAGTACCCGCGCCAATGGGGGAAATACTTCAAAGAGGGCGCGCCAATTGACGCTCTGTCTCAGAGTCGCACTCGCGCCAGCGATTTTAAGGAGTGTTTTTTAAAAATAAATGGCGGAAGTTTCGTCCTAACCAATCCATAAACTAGTATCTAATTTGAGTTGGGAGGTTTGGCTCCGGATCTCCATGTAGAGGAAGTGGTTTGCCACCTCTCATGGAAGCTTCCTTGAGGATAGGGCCAATCCCATGATTATAGGGATCCCAACTCTCCTTCCTCCATCTATAAAAGCTTGCTCATCTCCTTTGCAAGCTAGTCTCCAAGTTCCCAAGAGCCATCAGAGCCTTATGCTGCAAGAGCCTTGATTCATTCCCTTAAGGCCAAATCCAAGCAAGGAGATTATTGTCGAGACATCCGAAGAGAGAGGTTTGTCCCATCCCCGACAGGATTTTTCGAGACGTGTTCCGTTGGCGACCCTCCGAAGGAGAATTCAGCGTCAGGGCTATGGTTGTATTCTTCTTTGATTGATTAATGATAAGCGACTATTGGTTATGGTTCCACTCTTGTTGTTGATTATGATGATGAGTTATGTCTTCTCTGACTGACATATAGTTGCATATACTGGATTTTACGCTTGTGTTTGTTTTGTTTCTTGCGTGTGCAGGTGTCCGATCACGGAGATCGTGAGGATTGTGATCTGCCAGAGCTAAGGAATGGGAGTGCTACTTTCTCTACAAGCGACAGCGTTGGATTCCAGGTAAGCCTTCATCGCTAGTTGTTTTATTTGCAATTAGGAACCTGCACTATAGTGTAAACGATTGTTGCTAGACCCGCTCTGGGCTAGTAGGGATCGCCTCTGTCTGCAGAGGGGATTTACCTCCACAACAATGTTCCAAAGGAGAAACGAACCAAGTTGGATTATAAATATGAAAGCTGCATCTTTATTAGGTATAAGGATGGCTTAAAAGGTTACAAGCTTTGGAACCCAGAAACAAGGAAGGTTGTCTGCAGCCGAGATGTGGTGTTTAGATAGGTGAAAGATGTTGTTAAACATAAATTCCTACCAAAGGAACCTTAGAAGATTGAGTTTGAGCATAAGGAGGATGAATCAGACTCTACAACGGAAGAAGACTCAGAAGATGAAGAGCCACAAACTCCAGCTATTATAAGATCAGTTCAGGAAAGAAGGCAACTAGAAAGGTATACTCCATCTAATTTATGTTCAAATTTTTCTTTAACTATAACTGATGATGATCCGTGAACTGTCAGGGAGGCAGTAGATTCAGAGGATGGAAAACTCTGGAAGGAGGCCATGGTTGGTAGAGAGTACTTGAGTTTTAACCCTGTACATAAATTATCTGCAAACGAATCTTAAAACATAAAATAAATAATAGCGAGAGCATAAAACATAAAACAGATATACATAGATATTTTCCCCTGGAACCCAAATCGGGACGACCAACTTGATTTTTCATTATATTCCTTTTAGTGTTACAACACATATATATACATGCCGAAGCATACATAAACCCCAATCCATTAACCCTGGATTAGAACATAACCATAGTTCCCTTGACAGGATCTACAAAATACCAGGGGTTGAAAACCATCATGCCCCAAAACCATGTGCAAACCCATGCACAAAAAATCTGCTGCAGATGTACCCGAGAAAAATAAAGGACCAAAACGTTTTTATCGGGGCACTGCCTTGGACCCCGACGGGGAAGCTGCCCGCCCCCTGCAGGCTTTGTTGCTCTCGACGCAATGTACAGGGGGGCTCTCGCCCGCGGGCCCCGCGCATGTGACTAGTCGTGGAAATAATATAACACAAACCCAGCATAAATAGCATCCTTGCACAATGGGCATGGGATGCGAGGTGGAGTTGCCGGTGGAAGGATACATCGGGAAGAAATGGGTGTTAAGAAGACGATGAATGTAGAAGGCAAGGTGGAGAAATACAAAGCTCGATTGGTAGCAAAAGGTTATTCCCAGGTGCTGAGAATTTATTTTGGTGATATTTTTTCTCCTATTGCCAAGGTTACTTCTATTATATTAATTTTATCTGTTGTTGTTGCATTTGACTTTGAGGTAGAACAGATGGATGTGAAGACAACATTTCTTCACGAGGATCTAGAAGAGGAGATCTACATGAAGAAACCTGGAGGCTTTATGGTAAAGGGTAAGAAAGAATTGGTATGCAGGTTAAAGAAGTCTCTGTATGGGTTAAAACAGTCACCAAAGATGTGGTATCAGAAATTTGATACCTATATACGGGGACTTGGCTTCACCAGAAGCAAGGAGGATCACTGTGTTTATTTTAAATTAATTGGTGACCGTGTTATTTATTTGGTCTTGTACGTAGATGATATCTTGTTAATTGCAAATGACAAAGAAATAATCCAAGATTTGAAGACTCAATTGTTCTCCAAATTCGACATGAAGGATCTTGGTGCTACAAACTATATTTTGGCATGGAAATTAAGAGATATGGGGAAAAGAGAAAGCTCTGGTTAAACCAGAGGAAGTATTTCGAGACTATATTGTAGAGGTTCAATATGCAAGATAGTAAACCGGTGAAGGTTCCTATTCCTGTAGGTGTAAATTTCTCTACTGAGCAGTGTCCCAAGACACAAGAAGAAGAGGAGGATATGTCTCATGTTCCATATGCAAGTGCAGTGGGTAGCTTGATGTATGCAATGGTCTATACTAGACCATACATTGCACATGCAATGGGAGTATTGAGAAAGTTTATGTCAAAACTAGGGAAGGAGCATTGGACAGCAGTGAAGCGAGTTTTCAGATATGTGTGTCACTAGTGATTATGGTTTGTGCTACCAGGGAAGACCAGGATTGGAAATATTTTTGGACATTCGTGGTTTTGTTGATGCAGACTAGGCTGGAGATCTGGACCAAAGAAGATCTACAAGTGGCTCTTTCAAATACAGAGACAAAATACATGGCAGCGACTCATGCAAGCAAGGAAGTAGTTTGGTTGCAGAGACTGTGTTCAAGTATGTGGTTTGTGCAGTGAGCTATAAGGATAGACTGTGATAGCCAAAGTGTAATTTTCTTAGCTAATAACCCTGCTTATCATTCAAAGACAAAGCACATTGATGTTAAATATCACTTTGTGAGAGATATGGTTGAGGATAAAAGGGTGTTGTTGGTAAAGGTGGACACTTTGAAGAATGTTGCAAATGCATTGACGAAGTCTGTGAGCACTCAGAAGTTCTCTTGGTGTAGAGAAACAATGGGTGTTACAGAACCATACTGATGATTAATATCTCTTGTGGCCCCCTATGAAAATAAAAAAACAAGTGGGAGAATGTTGGGTATGTGTTATATTCTTTCCAAGATTAGTACCATGGCGGGTCACAGGGGGGCGGCAACCCCCACTGTCAAGGTCCGAGGCAGTGCCTCGAGAAATTTTTTTTTCAGTGGGTGGACCCACCCATGGTTTTGTGCATGGGTTTGCACATGGTTTTGGGGGACGATGGTTTTCAGCCCCTGGTATTTTTTAGATCCAATCAAGGGAACTACAGTTATGTTCTAATCCAGGGTTAATGGAGTGGGGTTTATGAATGCTTCTCCATGTATATATATATGTGTTGTAACACTAAAAGGAATATAATGAAAAATCAAGCTGGTAGTCCCGATTGGGATCCAAGGGAAAATATATATGTATATTTCTTTTATGTTTTATGCTCTCGCTATTGTTTATTTTATGTCTTTAAGATTCGTTTGCAGATAATTTTTGTACAAGGTTAAAACCTACACGCATCAGTTTTGGAAGTTATCACATGTATGGTTTTGTTCTCTTTAATAGATATAATATCGGTGTTGTCTCAATCATGGTTATACTACACTCTCAGTACTATGATGCTCTAAATTCTATCTCAGCATTGGTGAGAAAAGGTCTCAGTGCTAAAGAATAAACACAGTTTGGACAAGTGATACATATAAGTTACAGTTCGGTGCTATAATGGAGTCCACAATTAAATGCAATGATATCACAGTTCGGTGCAGTGCTATCACAATACAGAGAAGATGAGGAGATATCAATGTCATGATAATGTCTTGGTCCTAAGAATGTCAAAGAGAAAGAGGATTCAAGAAGAATAAAAGAGTAGAAAAGAGAACTAGTGTCTTGATCTTGGAGTGGCTAATAGGTCAAGGGTCTTGGTTTTGGTATTCGTAAATTGGAATGTCTATAAGAATAATTTTTGCGGGTTTTCCTCTCAAAGAGTGAAATTTTTTGGCCTTGGCTCATAGCCTACATTCTTTCTCTTGTATATTTATGTTCATGCATTGGTAACTGTTTGATGAAGAATAAAATTAATATCTACGTAAAGAAGATCCTAATATAAAGTTGTAAAAATCATTCACAAGAAGTTTCTGTTTAAAGAGAAATCACCCAACTATTGATGCCCTAGATTTCTCAACACTAGGTTACCCAAGACACAAACATTAATACATCAAAGTTAGATATACAACAATTTTGACTACATTAGGGTTTTAGTCATGCGGAAGAATATACACCTAAGGTTTCATTCCTAGAATCTTATTATAATTATTGCAATGGTTTTGCTCATAAACCCTAATTTACCAAACCCTAAAAATATAGGGTTTCGTTTATACATTAACAATAAACCCTAACTTATCAAAACTTTAAATATTTATGGTTTCTGTTTGGACAAAAAACATCAAATCGCTAAAAGACTAGGAATTTTGCTGAAACAATATGAAAACCCTACACACCAAAATAATATGATTTCTATACTTTATCAACAAGCCCCAAGTATATTAGGGTTTCCTTATTTAACATTGACACACCCTTAGCAACAAGAGGCTGGGGTTTTACCATGAACCCTCAAGGTTATGGTTTCACAAGATTGTTCAAAAGATAATATAACGAGGGTAGATTCAGTCTAATGATTAATCACCCTAAAAATAATATCTATGATTCAAAACATAGACATAAAAATGTTAGTAATATAAAGAAAATTTCAAAAGAATAATGATCATACCTTTTACATGAAGAGAACTTTATAACAAACTTATAGCCTAAGACACACCTTGGTTTTTTCTTTCACAAACCTTGTAGGACTTCAGTTCTTGAAGGGATTCTTTCGCAACATAACTTCTTTCATGACTCACTTCTTTCCTTTGAAGTATCTTCCATAGCCTTTATGTATTTTGCAATCTTTCCAACCAAGGAAAACATAAAGAAAATTTTATTAGTATACAATGCAAACAAATCTTGATATGAGAGGGAAACCAAACATAAGAGAGGAAATAAGGAACAAGATACTTATCTTTTAGTAAAATGGTGGAGGATCTTGTTGAAATTTTGGGGTAGCATCGGATGTGCTCTAGCTCCCAAATTTTGTGGAGGAGCTGGAGTAAATGAGATATCCAAGACCGAGAAAGCGTTTGGAATAATTCCATCAGGTTTAAGAGATATTAAAATAATTAATCTTTTTAATTAAGGACCCTAAGTCTAACTTAGGAAAATTAAAATATTAAAGTGAATTAAATTAAACATGTGATGAGAATAACTTAAGTGACGTGGATAAGGCAGCTTCTAATATTAGGCGTAAATTAGATATTATATCTCGATCGTTGGTTTCCCAACGAGAAAAGTATAAGAGAAGGGCTTAGGGTCATTTGGAGAACACACACATTGGCGAAGCACTGAAGCTAAGCGAAAATTCTAGGGTTTGGTTTGCTAAGAATTTCAGGAGGAGTTTGCAGTGTGGTGAGGGGTAGTATTGGAAAGGGGAAGATATAATCCCAGGCCAAGAGTACAACAGTGGTAGAGAGGCAACATACCGAGCAACGCAAAGGCATCCTAAAGCCACGCAATCCAGCAGAGGCCATGCAGAGGCAATGCAGAGGAAGCAGGAGCCACGCAGGGCTGATGGAGGCCCAGTCAAGGTAGTGCAGGGGCAACATAAGCCCTTCAGAGGTGACACAGGCCCCTCCAGAGCAGCGCAGAGGCTGACGCATGCCAAGAAGGCTGACGTAGAGGGATGAGGAGCAATGATGGGGTTTCTGGTGGGCCAGAAAGGGATCGAGTTCTATAAATCCCATTTGAGGGTGTGAATCGGCCATATTTTCTATCTCCGAGTGAAACAGGTATTGTTGTCATGATATTTTTCTACATAGGGTTAACCATTTTGGTGCCCAGATGTTGTTGTATTCAAAATATGCTTAATAATAAAACCCTCTAGAACTAGCTACAACGGTTTTCCCGCATTAGGTTTTTTCAAGGACATTTGTCCGAAAAATATGTGTTTCACTTTGTCATATGAGCGTGTTATTCAGTAAATGATCTGTATGTGTAGGTTGTTATTTGTATTTACTTCGTTGTTATTTTGAATATTCAGATTAATAATTTTTGTATTTAATCAAATAGGAGGAGTAAAGTGATAAATAACTGTAGGGTTTCTTAGATTAAGAAATTTTCACATGGTATCAGAGAGATTGCAGATCAAGCTAGATCTCTAGAAAATCCGCTGAAGTAATTTTTGCTCTAGAGAGAAGTTGAAGCAGCAGAGAATCCGGAAAGGGAAACACAACACCAAAAGGATACAATCCCAACAGAGGCTACGTAGGGGCTAACGCAGTCCCAACTGGGTGACACAGAGACAACGCAGTGCCTTCCAGAGGGATGCAGGAGCAGCGTGTGCTGCACAGGCACTGCACTGAGCCAGTATTCTCATGCAGAGGCCAGCCAAAGGGATGCAGTCTAGTGCTAAGTTACTTTGTATAGTGACGTGTTCCGGAAGTAGAGCTTCAGATCTTCAGCAGAGCTTTAGATCTTCAGCAGTTGCTGGTATGGTGGAGATTTTTTCGGTTCATAATCGTACCTAGCTAAGCTAACAAAGAGCGGGAGGAGAAAAACTGCTCAGCAAATTTTTTCCAAATAAATATGAGGATCGATCGTAGGGTGATCAAAGAGGGATGATTAATAGCATTTGGCATATTTCCAAGGAAGGAAATCAATTGTCAGAGGGCGAAGAGGGTTCCTTTCTCGCCAAGGAACCTAGATCCGAGTTTCTATTGAGGGTAGCAACAAAAGCGGGGAGAGGAGGATCTGTTCCGACAGATTATTTTGAGCATAGATCAGGATAGGTTGGATGGCCTGTCCAACTTTTCTATTAGAAAGGCCAAAATCTTGATAGTCTTGTAGGCATACGGTATACAAGAGTATGTAGACAGCATATTGGATACACCAATCGATGTGACTCTTCTGGTGAAGCATAATGAAGCTGTGACACATGCCAAGCGCTTCATTATGGACGGGGTTAAGGATCATGTGGTACCACACATAGCCGAGAAGATGACAGCTAGTGAATGCAAAAAGCCTTAACCACACTATATCAAGGGAAATTTGTCCAAACAAAGATTTTTTTGGAGAACCAGATGAGGTTGTTTATGATGACCAATGGAGAGGAAATCAATCCTTTCCTCTTCAGGATGCAGGCGATTCGGGATTAGATGATTGCCATGGGGGTCAAGGTGGATGATGATGTCATGGTGAGGACTACTCTAAATGCAGTCACAAAGGTTTGGGAAACATTTGTCCAAGGCATCTTGGGCAGGCAGGACCTTCCAAACTGGGATGACATGTGGGCTATCCTCCGACAAGAGGAAATCCGAAGGATGACCAAGAGACAAGCCAACTCCAGATCGAGCAAGGTGAAGAAGGAGGAAGAGGAAGATGTGGCCCTGGCATCTAAGAAGCAACAAGGGAAAAAGAAGCGTGATCTATCAAAGATCAAATGTTTCCAATGTGGTGAACTTGGACACTTCACCAGCAACTGTCCTCAAAGGAAGAAGGACAATGAAGTTTCTAGTTCAAAGGCTGCAGTAGGAGGCGATTGCTCCGACGATGACACAACCATGAGCACTCATGTACCTCAAGAGAAGAGGTGGGGTAATATTCATCTGTAGAGTAGCTACAAAGTGGTGTTGGGATCCTTGAGTAGCCCAACTCTTGGATCACATCCGTGCTAGGGGATCCTTAAGGCAGTAGCGAGAATGACTAGAGCAGTGGGTGCAAAGGATCACAAATGGAGCATAGGCAGAGTTGGACGTTAAAGAGGGATTAGCTCAATGCAGAGGCAACAATAGTGTATAGGAAGTAGCGAAGAGGGGCTAATGGGACTTGAAAAGCGTAGAAGAGGAATGCTTTCACAGTGCAAAGCTGCAATAGCGTAGTGGCTTCAGGGGGACATCACAGAGTATCAGTGTATGGAGCTTTAGTGATGATATGCAACCCAACTAACTTGTTTATCATTGGGCATGGATCCTTAGTTTCTTACTCTCAGCAACTGAGTTGCAGTGCAATAGTTGGCAGCACGATGCAACAATTTGAGAGGGAGATGCAATATGGATGTAACAGTGACAGTGGCAGAGTCATGGGTAGCAGTACAGAGAGCAGAAGCAGCGTAGTGATGAAGGGAAATAGGAAAGCATTAGCACAGAGACGGATTCCATAGATTAGAGCAGTACTTCGGGGTGGATTGTATTGCTAGAGCACATTCCTCATTAAGAGAGAGTGTTGAGATTTTGGAGTAGCATCGGATGTGCTCTAGCTCCCAAATTTTGTTGAGGAGATGGAGTACATGGGATATCCAAGACCCATAAAGTGTTTGGAATAATTCCATCAGGTTTAAGAGATATTCAAATAACTAATATTTTTAATTAAGAACCCTAAGTGTAACTTAGGAAAATTAAAAGATTAAAGTGAATTAAATTAAACATGCCATGAGAATGAATTAAGTGACACGGATCAAGAAACTTCTAATCTTAGCCGTATATTAAGGATTAAACCAAGACTATTAGTTTCCCAATGAGAAAATTATAAGAGAATGGCTTGGGGTCAGTTGGAGAACACAAACATTAGCGGAGCACTGAAGCTAAGATGAAATTCTAGGGCGTGGTTTGCTAAGAATTTTAGGAGTTTGAAGTGTGGCATGGGACAGTATTGGCAAGGGGATGATCTGATCCCAAGCCAAGATTACAACAATGGCAGAGAGGCAACATACCGAGCAACGCAGAGGCATCCTAGAGCCACGTAGTCCAACAGAGGTCGTGTAGAGGCAGCGCAGAGGCAACAGGAGCCATGCAAGGTTGATGCAGGCCCAATCAAGTTAGCGCAAGTTCAGTGTAAGCCCTTCAAGGGCGATGCATGCCCTTCTAGAGCAGCGCAGAGGGTTGAGGAGCAGCACTGTGGTTTTTGGTGGGCCAGAAAGAGCTTGAGTTCTGTAAATCCCGTTTGAGGGTGTGAATCAGTGATATTTTTTGTCTCCGAGTGAAACACATATTGTTGCTGTGATATTTCTCTATAGGGTGAACCAGTTTGGTGGCTAGATGTTGTTGTATTCAGAATATGATTAATAATAAAACCCTCCAAAACTATCTGCACTGGTTTCCCCGCATTGGGTTTTTCTGGGGACATTTGTCTGAAAAATCTATGTGTCACTTTGTCATATGAGAGTGCTATTCAGTAAATGATTTGTATTTACTTCACTGTTATTCTGAATATTTAGATTAATAATTTTTGTATTTAATTAAGTAGGAGAAGTAAATCAAGAATTAACAATAGGGCTTCTTAGATTAAGAAATTTTCACAGATTTCTCTTAATCTAGTTCTTTGAGGGATGCCTACACTTTAAATAATCCAAAAATTTTCTAACAAGATATATTATACCTACAAACTCTATAAATCAAAACATAAAAGAAAAAATAATGCAAAACTTAAGATAGAAAGATATGTGAGGGACAATATTCCCTAAGAATATTTGGCAGATAGATCTTTGATTTCAAATTCTGCAGTCTTGTTTCTCTTAGGTGGAACTTCATCAACAACATTTTCATATTATCTTTCTCTCTTCTTATTCCTTGGATCTTCAAGACAATGAATTTTTTGTGACCCATCTTATGACAGTTGTAGAATTCAACCTTGGATAGGTTAACTTTCTTCTTTGGTCCTAAGTCCTTGAAGGTTCCTTTCTTTTTGTGATGAGTATAATATACATTAGAGTTATTATCTTCTTCATCCTCCCTTTTTTTGTTTACTAATGATATTTGAGCTTCTTTTTTATTGCATTATACCACATTTGTTGAAATGTTGGAGTATCCTTCCAACTGCTAATTCCTGATGCAAAAGCACTCCAAGATTTTGGTAGACCTAGAAGAGTAGTAATTACTAGTTCTTTTTATGGTATAACCTCATCTATTTCTTGGATTTCATCTCTTATTCTAGATATCCTTACAAAACATGATGACACAATATTGTATCTTGTCATCCTTATTGTTCTTAGTTCATTCTTGATGCTAGCTATCTATCAATGTTCTTGATGGTGAATAACTTGGAGAGGGATTCATACATTGCTTTTGAAAATTCTATATTAAATATGTAAGGGATGAGATTGTCCTTCACTCCATATACAATTAATTTCATGTCCAAGATATTGGTTTCCTTGTATTTTTCTTTTCCTGCTTCATCCGTTAGTTCCTTAAATATTACTTGAACAAAATCCAACACTTCGTGTCTTGAGAGAATAAGATCCATTCTCTTCTTCCATGCCCTATAGTTAGAGGCTCCTTCTAGCTTGTTTTCTGACTTTACCGAGTTTTTCATATTTCTATCTTCTACTCCTTGTGACCTTTCTTGAAACCCATTTCTTATATTTATCATTTCAATATATCTTCACTCTGCCTTTTTATTCTTCTTCACCTTCGCTCTGAAACCATGTTATAAAATCGGAAATGGATTTTCTTATGTTGATAATTACTTGTGATATCTTTGTGTTTTATTAATTTTCTTATGTTCTTCTTGTATCTTTGTTTCATCAAGCAATGACTAAAAAAAAAAAAGAGCAAAAGGATCAATGACACCAGATGTAGGCACTCATTTAGGGCTAAAACCCCTCTATAGGGGAAAACCCAGTGAAACTCTTCCACTAGTAAATCAAATTGAGATAGACCAAGACCTTAGACCAAAATACCTTCCTCCTCCACCAAGTGAACCTTCCAGTGTGATTCAAAAAAGCTTCAATAGTCTCTTCTTGTCTATCAGCTACATCCCAACAAAAACCCAAAACTTCAATCCCTGACAAATTTAGAATTTCGGCCTAACAACTACCTAGAACTTTGACCCCAACAATTTCAAAATTTCAACCCAGCTACAATCCAAAAACTTCACACGTTTGAGAGGTAGATTGCCCAAGAATTCAACTTTGGTCTTCCAGATTTCCCGTCTCCAACAACTGTAGATCGAACTTGTTGAGTGTGTGAGTTCCAAATGAGTCAAATTGTTTCTTATATAGAATTCTTGTGTGAGGTCGAATTCTTCTAATGATTTCGACTTGTTCTTCTTGAGGCCAACTTGGTGGAAGAGGCCTAAATGATCTATTTTACATAAAAATATATTTATTTCATGATCGACAATGCCCAACATGGGTCTTTTACATTATGAGATGGACAAAGACACTTGACATAAACACTAGAAGCCTACAATGGAGGCTTTTACCTATAAACCATTGACCCAAGCATGAAACACGTGCTTTAATAAGCCAATTTCCTTTATATTAATATTATTTTTTCTTTCTTTTGACAAATACATTACATCATGACTCAAAATGGAATTATGAAGATTGGCACTAGTTACATTCTTCAACACTATGCAACTTTTTCAGTGAAAGAGTGAGTGTCATATTTCCTGGTTCACAACATAAATCAATCATAAGTTTATTCTTCAAAGTTATTAGAGGCTATCACTACTTTTCCTGTTTCACCCAACAAGGGGTTCAATTAAAAAATTCCTTCCATTTTGTTGACCTGGACAATTGCTCCCCTATGGTATTTTGTTGTGAAACCAGCTTCAAAAATAAAATAAAAGAGATATCAACGCTTTAGAAATAAGCCACTTCGAGGGGGCAACCTCCAATACATTACATGAATGAACAATTCTTGGATGATTCAAATTACAAAACCTCATTTCTATATATAGAAGTCCATGGGACCACAATGTAATCCTAGTGGGGCCACAATGTAATCCTAGCCGACCTAACAATAATAATTTAAGGGCACAATAATAACAAGATGGGGGTTACAAGGGTACAATAATAACAATAAGGGGGTTACACTAACAACAATAAGGGACTATACTAGTAATATAGGGACCTAACATGCCCCTCTCCTTCAAAAAAGTGTTGTCCTCAACGATTGAGTAGCTCTGGGTGCTTCTGTATAAAATTCTCATCCTCCCATGTAGAATCTTCAGTGGGTAAGTTCTTCCACTTGATGAGATACTCTGAAATTGATCGATTCCGTAGCTATTGAGTTCTTGTTTCCATGACCGCTTCAGGTTCCAATATGATTTTTCCTTCCTTATCAAGTTCTGGAAATATTGTTTGAACTGGAAGATTTTCACCTATAACCTTCTTTAAGCATGAAACATGGAAAACTGGATGTACTCGCGAAGAAGGAGGAAGCTCCAATTTGTATGCCATAGTACCAATCTTTTGCAACACCTTGTAAGGACCATAGTACTTTGGCGATAATTTATTATCCTTCTTAGCTTGCTTGAGGGACATTTGTTTGTATGGTTGTAGCCGTAAAAATACCCAGTCTCCTACATCAAAACTTCTCTCGTTGCGATGTTGATCTACCTGTTGTTTCATTCGATTTTGTGTCAAATTCAGATTATCATTTCAGAGTTTGAGAACTTCTTGTTGATGCTCGATGTGATCTTCCACTGCTTGAACCTTTAAATTTTCTCTTAAAGATGATGTGATGGATGGTGGATGATATCCATAAAGTGCCATAAATGGGGTCATTTTTGTTGCAATATGGAAGAAAGTGTTATACCACCATTCTGCGAGAGGTAACCACTTGACCCATTGTGTTTGTTTATTAGATAAAAAACAACGAAGATATCATTCCAAACATTTATTTACTATCTCAATTTGACCATCGGATTGAGAATGATAAGATGAGCTATGAGCTAATTGAGTACCCAAACGATAAAATAACTTCGTTCAAAAATTTCCAGTAAAAATGGGATCTTTGTCACTCACAATAACCCTTGGGTTTCCATGTAGCTTTTTAATTGTGTCCATAAATGTAGTAGCAACTGTACTTGCTTTAAATAGACGAGATAATGCACAAAAGTGTGCATACTTGGTTAGTCTATCAACTACCACCATGATGACACTCTTTCCTTTGGACTTAGGTAAACCTGTGATAAAAACCATTGAAATCTCCTCCCAACATTGACTTGGAATGGATAAAGGTTGTAGAAGACCCGGGGTCTTAATTGTCTCAACTTTATTCTGCTGACAAACCAAAAATTCCGCCACAAACTTTTGAATATCAGATTTAAGTCCATCCCAAATAAATTTTTTCTTCACCCTATGGTAAGTTTTTAAAAATCCAGAGTGTCCTCCTAAAGGAGAAGTGTGCAATTCCAAAAGAATCTTTTGTTTTAGTTGGGAATTCTTACAAATATATAAGCGATCTTTGTACCATAAGGAATCATTTTTCCAACTAAATGTATCAGATGTACTAGGATCTTGCTGCAACTTTTGAATGAGTGTCCATACATCTTTTTCCTTCTTCCATTCATCTCTTGCTTCGGTTATCCAATCTGGTTGGATAATAGAAATGGCACAAAGCAATGCTTCCACCTCTTCATTCTTTCTTGAGAGTGCATCTGCAACAACATTAAGCTTTCCTTTTTGTAGATTATTTCAAAGTCATAACCCAACATCTTTGTGACCCATTTTTGCTGCTCTTCTGACGATAGTCTTTGTTCCAAAAAGTGTTTAAGACTATCATGATCAGTTTTTACCTTGAAGTGTCTTCCCATTTGGTAAGTTCGCCATTTCTTTAGTGCATGCAGTATTGCTAACATTTCCTTCTCATAAATAGGTTTCTGTAAATACTTTCCTTTGATTGGACGACTTTCAAAAGCAATGGGTCTTCCTTCCTGCATTAAAACAGCACCAATTCCATTTCATGAGGCATCACATTCCACAATAAAGGTTTTTGTGAAGTCTGGCGTAGCTAAGACCGGTGCTAGGCACATTGCCTCTTTAAGATGTTCAAAGGCCTTAGTTGCTTCACGAGTCCATGAAAATGCATCTTTCTTCAATAATGTTGTTAGAGGTGCTGCTATTCTCCCATAATTCTTAACAAACTTGCGATAATACCCTGTTAACCCGAGAAATCCTTGCAACTGATTTATGGTTGTGGGGACTTTCCATTCCTTAATAGCTTTAATTTTGTTAGCGTCTACTTTAACACCCTCGTGAGATACAATATGACCCAGATATTCCACCTCTTGTACTCCAAAGAAACATTTAGATGTTTTTGCATATAATTGTTTCTCCTGCAATAGTTTGAGCACCCTGTCAACATGTTGAACATGATCCTTCCAAGACCTATTGTAGATTAGTATATCATCAAAAAATACTAGCACAAATTTTCTAAGAAAGGGTTTGAAAATGGAATTCATCAACCCTTGAAATGTAGAAGGTGCATTGGTAAGGCCAAAAGGCATGACCAAAAATTCATAATGACCCTCATGAGTTTGAAATGTTTTTTTTGGAATATCTTCAGTCTTCATTCTAATTTGATGATATCCTGAACGAAGATCCAACTTGGTAAAATAAATTGCTCCATGTAATTCATCCAATAATTCATCAATCACAGGAATGAGAAATTTATCTTTAATGGTGAGCTTATTGAGCTCCCTATAATCCGGACACATGCGCCATAATCCATCCTTCTTGTGTACCAATACTACAGGAGCAGAGAAAAAACTTTGATTAGGTTGAATTATACCCGCCTCTAACATTTCTGCAATCATACGTTCAATTTTTCTCTTTTGGACATAAGGATATCTATAAGGCCTGATGTTTGGAGGAACACTTCCTGGAATCAAATGAATAGCATGAACATGATCACAAATAGGTGGGAGTCCTTTGGAAGTTTCAAACACCTTGGAATGATTGTCCAAGACTTTTTGGAGATTTGCAGAAATAGATGATTTTGATGTTGGAACTTCTAGTGAGCATAATTGTGCAATTACGCCTCGTTGTTCTTTCTTTAGAAGCTCTGTCATAACATTAGAGCTTATTATCTTTCCCGGCTTTCCTGCAATACCCCGTAATTTGACTTCTTTTCCTTCTGAAAAAAATTTCAAAAAAGTTCTTAAAAATTAAAAGCTACCATCCCCAAAGATTGTAACCATTGTACTCCTAATACAACATCAACACCTCCCATAGGAATGGAAAGCATTGGACTATTCAATACATATTCCCCCATGGTTAGCTTGATATTATGGAATTTTCCAGAGCAATTTATAGTTCCTCCATTTGCAACCGTCACTTGACATTCTGGTGCTGGGTATAGGAAACAATTTAATTCCTTGGCTACCTCACAATGAATAAAATTATGGGTACTACCTGAATCAATCAACACTATTACCTTTTTCTTCTTGATATGTCCTTCTATCTTGAGAGTTTGAGGAGTGGTAATTCCTGCCAATGCATTACACGATATGGTCAAACTCATTTCTTCCTCTTTTAGGGTTGGTTCCTGGGGTATATCCTCTTCTTGTTCATTTTCTTCCTCTTCACAATCTATGTAAAATAATTTCTTCTAAGCACACTTCTTACCTTTAGTTTATTTACTATCACAACTGTAGCAAAACCATTTTGCTCTTTTTTTTTCCAATTGTTGTGGTGTCAACCTTGTAGGTTGTGGAAATCTAGGCGTAGCAACACTTCCTTCTTTATAGAAGTGAGTGGTAGGCTTCCTTATCGCCATAATTTTACATTCAATTTTTCTTGCCAACTGAATACCTTCTCAATGAATCGAGGTTCAAAATCACGAACTTCATGTTGGATGTTATCCTTTAAAAAGTACACATGAAGAGATCAATCATGTGTTCCTCTGAGTACTCCAGTTACCCTTATATTCAATTTTTGGAAGTCCTCGATATTGCTCCCCCCACTAAGCCCTTTTGTTTGAGATTTATCAATTGGCTAAAGAAGGTGTTGCTCTTTGTATCCTCATAATGTGCTATCATTTCCTCCATAAAAATTTACCAATTGACAATTTTTTTACGGAAGCAAAACCATCGATACCATACAAATGTATTTTGTTCTAGATGTAAAGTTGTAATGCGTACCTTTTCTGTGTTTTGCACATTATGGAGATCAAAATATTGCTCCATCTGTAGTATCCATGTTACAGGATACTTTCCATCAAACTTCCTCATATTCATTTTTGGAATATGGTGGTTCTTCATGCCAACATTAGAGTTTATGAAGTCACGATTAGCATTTATTTTTTTCTCATCATGAGTTTCCTCTACTATCTTTTCACCATTAGGAAACATTTCTTGTATCAACTTTGTCAAACCTTCCATGTCTGCTTTTAGATCATTCTTCATGTTTTCCATTTTTTCATCGATCTTAGCTTCCATGCCATCCATCTTAGATTTCGTGTCAGCTTCCATGCCATCTATCTTAGATTCCACGCCTTTCTTCAAACCATCCACCATAGTTTCCACACCTTTCTTCAAAATTTCCACGTCATTTTTTGTTGCTCTTTGCAAGAGCGAAATTTGTTACACTTGCTCTTGTAATTTTGATATGTCATGTTGCCATTCTTCGTCTTCATGAGTCATAGTAGAGTCTTCTAAAGGCTTAATGGGTGTTGAATTCTTTTTAAGGGCCATTTTAGAAACCAATACTGATATATGTTCTACAATATGCCCTTGGAATCAATTCAACTTGATTCTTCAAAGAAGACACATGCAATTCAAAAAAAAAAAAATACACACCTTTTACTTGCTTTTACAGAGCTCTATATTGAAATTGAATTATCTCTATAATTGAATATCCTAAATATCTGAAATTCGGCCCTGTAGTAGTCCTCTAAAGATTCTTTCAAATGCCACAGGTCTAACTTGATTTGGATTCTTCAAGACAAAGTTATGTCCAATGTCCCACAATGACCTAATTATGAACTGGTTCAGTAGAGTGAACTTGTACAACTTGACATGTGTCACTGTTTGCTCCTTTGGTTCTGAAATTTATAAACAGGAAACTAAGGTCCATGCACTTCCAAAGACTTTTTACAGAATTCCAATCCAATGCTCAGAGAGAGAAATATGAAGATTTTCCCACGATCACTTCTTTGAGATGAAATTAGAGAGCCTGAAAAAGACCTAACTTCCACAGATCATATCTCTGAAAATATTGTGAACCACGTGCTAAAATTGTGTAAAGATGTTCCTTAGGATCTGGGCTTCGCGCTCTAAAAATTTCAGCTTATAAACCTTCATAGAAAAAAAGTTATAGCGAAAATTCCGCGATGACCTATTTAAGTGAAATTCAGGAGCCTGCAAAAAGCCCTACCTTCCACAAATCATATCTCCAAAAATATTGCGAACAAAGCTCTGAAATTTTGCACACTGTTCCTCAGGATTTCGGCTTCGTACCCTAAAAATTTTAGCGTCTGAACCTTCGTAGAAAAAAGTTACAGTGAAAATGCCACGATGACATGTTTGGAGCAGCGAAACCCTAGAAACCAAAGCTCCGATACCAAATGTTGTGAAACCAACTCCAAAATAGAAAAAAAGAGATATCAACGCCTTAGAAATAAGCCACTTCGAGGGGGTAGCCTCCAATACATTACATGAATGAACAATTCTTGGATGATTCAAATGACAAAACCTCATTTCTATATATAGGAGTCCATGGAGCCACAATGTAATCCTAGTGGGGCCACAATGTCATCTTAGCCGACCTAACAATAATAATTTAAGGACACAATAATAACAATATGGGGTTTACAGAGGCACAATAATAACAATAAGGAGGTTACACTAACAACAATAAAGGACTATACTAGTAATATAGGGACCTAACATATTTACCATCATATTTCAGTAATTCATTTTATTTCAATTATAATCTCTGTTTTAGACTCTTGTGTGATATTTACTACCTAAAAATTTACTTTAATTTCTTATTTATGTTGCTTCTCACTTATATTTTGTGATTGTGGAGTTGATGTTTGTTTCAGGTAGGTTAAGTGTTCTGCGATTAATGCATCTACACTCTTGGTTAGTTGATCAATTATATTGCCCTAGAATTTAAGTGTCCTTGTCATTATTTTTTGTTCTTAATAAATTTTGTCATTGATTCTCAGAATCCTCTATTAATTTGTCGATTCTATCTCATTTTTTTATTTTTTATAATTTTTTATTGTTAACTCTTGTTGTCCTCCCCCCAACCCTGTCTATGCATTTTCAACGTTGTCGAGATAATATCTTAATTTTTTTTACCTCGCCTTTATATGAGTTGACTACGACATGTAGTTCGTCATTGGTAACCACCTTGGGGTTGACCATTTTCCTTGTGGACCCCATTTCCCTTTATATATATATATATATATATATATATATATATTAACTTATACCTCGCCTTTATATGAGTTGACTACGACATGTAGTTCGTCATTGGTAACCACCTTGGGGTTGACCATTTTCCTTGTGGACCCCATTTCCCTTTATATATATATATATATATATATATATATATATATATATATATATATATAAACTTATAAATATCTATAAATTAAGTAAAATTGACTATATTTTTTAATAATTAATTATTTATTGAGTTAGGAAAAAATATATATATTCATGCCCATATGGTTGTGAATGACAAATTTGCTCCATGCAACATATAATGCGGTAAAAAATGGCGGAAACAAGGGACAGGGGAACCAGTGAAGGATGGTGGAAACACAAGGCAGGGGACAATGGGACAAGGGAAAGTGTGGGACAACGTTGAGTGGCAGTCGACAACAAAAGCCAGTGACAAGAGATAGGCGGACAATAGTTGACCGAGTCGGCGAGTGACAAAAGAATAGTGCATCAATAGAACAAAACAATCAAGTGATATTAGGACATGACAATGGCGATAAAATGACAATGAAAATGTACTACACGATAGAGGTGTGGTGTATGGTAGCAGCCACAATAGCCACAAGTTGGCTCTAATACCAATGTTGCATAAATATTTCTTGATTATAATTGAAAATAAAATTATTTTATAATATAAATTATATTAATTAATAATAAATGATGAATAATGATATAATAACCCTCTTGATTGTTTACCCATAGCACTAATTGGTCATGAGATGAAATATATGTGCGTCTTGACTTTTCATTTAATTAATCAATTTATTATTATTTTTGTTTATAATTATGTTTATAACAACCCATTTACTCACAACTAAATCAATAGCCAACAACATTATCTTTTTCAATCACAAAAAAAGATGAATTAATCGTCATAAATTTTGAAATACAAACACAACATTTTTCATATAGACTCTAGTCTTTACATATGCATAACAACATTTGCAAGACATTTTGTCAATTCAAAGTCCCATGGAACATTTACAATCATTGAAACAACAAGTTCGTCCATTCATCCTCGAGTTTATACAACCCATAATACTATAACCTTGATCTCTAATACCACTTATCAGATATCTTTATGTTAAGTGATAAAAACAAGATTTTTCTTTTCTTTTCTCTTTTTTAAAAAAATACCACTAATATTAATGATTTTTTTCTTATTTATTCCACAACAAAAACAAACCACCAAAACAAATCTCTACTTCCATTCATAATAAACTCAAAAACATTAAAAATGAGTAAACACACTCTTGACTTCACCAACCTGCCCACTACACACTTTCCATGTTCTAACATCATTACTAAGAAATATCATAATAGGGAAACCACATATAGCAGGCAGAACATAAAGGGATTGGAAAGCAAGACATAAGAGAACTCCCCTGCTTTACTGAACTCCCATGCTTTACTGATAAAAGGAAAGATTCATACTCAAATATTATAATTTGTGACTTAGACCCTCATAAAGCAAGTCAATCCCAAATTCTGAAAAAGGAGAAAAAAAAAAAAGATAGCTAGCATGCAAATATATGACTCATGCACAGATTTAATATTGGTAAACAACTTTCATGGAAATCCAATGTCTGATATAGTGCCCATTTTCAACTTAAAATAAAATAAAATAAATACATACAAGCTATCAATAAACAACCATCATCGTATCTTCCCCAAAAAAAAAAAAAACTGGGCCAGATCTGATCATGGGCAGAAAACTATATGCCAAAATTCAAACAAAAATACACCCACGATCAATTTTACAGCATCATCCATTTCTAGACTGCAATGTACAAGAGTTTGATTGGTGCTACAGCAGAAAAGATGTTCTCTATAATATTCTCTGCCATATATTCTTTCAGCATTTTACCCAACATAGCAACTGTAGATGCCAATTTAATGAACTCGTTCACAACATAAAATGAACTATAAACTTAAATATATGGCAGCCTATAAAGTAGACATAGAAGTGAGAAATCTTACTAAAATACAAAATGCAGAAAACGCTAGTGATGCATGTGCAAGAGAATGGCATGGTTCTGTCGGATTTTAAAATGAATGAAAATTTCCAGTAACCAGAATTCCAAGAACACTAATATTTTGCATATTGGTTAGCAATCGCATTGAATTTTGTTACCATGGATATTATTTTCTGTCGGATTTTAAAATGAATGAAAATTTCCAGTAACCAGAATTCCAAGAACACTAATATTTTGCATATTGGTTAGCAATCGCATTGAATTTTGTTACCATGGATATTATTTTATTAACTAAATTTTTATCTGAAAGTATAAATTTAATATGAGACCAAAAATAATAAAATGAAAGAAATTATATTGCATAGTGAAACGGTGCAAATACTCTAGATTTTCTTATTAAAACCGTTTGGAAGGATGGATAATATAGTTATTTCTTGTTTGCATGAAATAGAAGCAAATACCATCTTAAATTTTCTTACATTGTCTACTCACAACTGGCAGTTATCAGTTTACACAAAATCTTGTAGTTGTCTGGTATACTAGGAATCTCCATTTAGTAAAAACCGCGACAGTTTCACATCACAACAGGTTTACTTAATTCTAGACATAGAAGGTAACAAGGAGAATAATCGTTTCTATGTAAAGATCAAAAAATATTTTATGATGTTCTAGAGCAATGAAATATCTTGAGCCAAAATTTGAATAAATATATGTCAACTCTTACCATTCCCTATAATAGCTTCTGAGGGATAGGATGGATGACCTGTGGTGAAATCAAATAGTGGTATGGAACTCCATTAATGTATTGTAAATGTACTTCCATCAAATGGCAAGCATATTCCATCTACAATGCATTGCAAAGCTCATAACAGAAGGTACTTACAAATCAGGTTACACTCCAAACGTATTGTTTGGGTAGAAAGAAAAGACTAGATGAGAATGAAAATTACAAACATGAGCAACCAGAACCCAAGGATATCTACAAGTGTAGAGAAAGAAATGAACTTGATTAGAGATGAAAATGCAAGTGTAACATCCTAGCACTTAATCTCGTTGATATTGTAATCGTAATTAACTATGTTATTGATCTCTGTATGGGCATGTAAATGTCAATGAGAAAAAGACCTAGAATAATTGTAATTATAATATAATGCCATTGATAATGAGGTGAAGCCTTGATACGAACCATAAGAAGCCATGAGGAAGAGGGAATCCAACAAGGGGTTTTGGATAATTTAATATTTCCTAATGAATTAAGAGTTGTGCCGAAGGGTCATGAGATCTGAGATGTCAAGTTTTTCCCCAAATAATTATCTGGTGGGAAGGTACTGTAATAAATGCCAACAGTTATGAGAGGAGTGGATCAGTAGTACCAAAACTACTTAGAGGTATGGGCAGCCTACCACAAGAAGACTTCTAAGGTCTAAACAAAAGCTTTTAATTTGACCTCGATGGACAGCCCTGACAAAAAATATGTCAAGGAAGTTGAACTGTGAAAGAGACGAAAAGATATAGGGAAGTGGATGCAAGAGAGGAGTAAAAATACTCATTCACAAGAGTAGAGATGAGAAGAGAAAAGTGCATTGCAAAGCAGTGCAGAGAGATGAGAGGAGCCTCTCATGTAAACCAAAAGAAAACTTTGTGCGAGATTGAATCCGTCAAGTTCTATGAGCGAGGTCGAGGATTGAGTCATTAGCCTAATCCAGAGGGTTGAATGGATTGATGAGGATTTTTTCTATGCTATGCACAAAGATACTGGGAGTGTTGAGGGACTCTTGGCTAAGCAAAGGGATTCTTTCGTACTCTGCAGGCTCAAAATGGCACGTTTACTAAGGAAACTTGATGGCATCCATGCAGCAAAGTACTAAAGAGAGGCACCAAGGGACTCTTGGCTGAGTGAAGGGCTCTCCTTGTGCTATGCAAAGCTTCATTGTGACCGCATTGTGAATGAGAACAAGCCCTAGCTCTAGAAACTGAAAGACTCCATACTAACTTCTAAGTGGATAAGGAGAGTGGCCTTCATCCTTACACCATTGGTAACCTAGGAGAGATATTTTTTTCCCTTGGATGTTTGCTATGCAGAGCAGCTGGGAGGCCATGTAATGTCTCTAACAAGAAATACCAGTGATAGAAAAGGAAAATATCAACATGCAACACAAAATTTTAACTCATGCATAGACAACAATATGAAACACTAGAAATTGCACCAATTTGAGCCATTTATTGACTGAACAAGATGGACTACCAATATATGGAAATAGATGAACCTAAGCTTGCTACAGCAAGGCAAAAACCTTGGTGGAGATGAAGGCACCCAAAAGATGAAAATGGCGTTGCTACAAGATCCGCGCCCAACTAGAAGGAACTGTTGCAACTGCTGGAAGTGAAATACTAATTTGGCCCTCCAAGCTGCTCAAAAAATTCAGCGAAATTAACCATAGTCTCTACACCTCAAACCCTCAAAAACCCGACAAGGAATTGGGCTACTTTCAGCTGCTCCAGAAAGCCCTAAAAATGCGCACTTCCTCTCTCTCTCTCTGGTGTACGCATTGTTGAAGGAAGATGGTTCCTACAAACCCAAAATCACTCCGAAAAATCACCCCAAAAACTCCTCTGCAAATCCCTCCAGCAAAACCTCCAAATCCCGGCAATCACTTACTCCAACTCACCCAACTTTGCCCCCTTGCGCAGGTCCAACCAGTGACCCTATGCGCACAACCAAAAACAACAGAAATACTCCTCCAAGCTCCCTTCACCTCAGGCCTACAAAACACCTCAAATCTCTAGCAAATACTAAGGCAATCACCTCCCGAAAATCCTCGAATACAGTGTGCCATGTGGCTATTTCTCCCAAGGAGTGTGTACTCCTTCTGCGCCTAGTCTGTTCCAAATGATGGCCGAATACACCTGCAAATCTCGCCGGAACAACTTTGAAATATAGCAATAGGATCCCCTAGGGTGGCACTCGAAGTCCACCAAACAAAGAGGTGAGATTTACACCTAGAAACCTCTTGTGTTGAACAACACGAGTTCTATGAATTTGGCAAAAGTCCCAAAAGAGATCCTCCACCTCTATTTATCTGTCATGCCCCTCCTCTCTCCATGTGGGCTCCACAAATCAAACTCCCTTCTCTTTTCCATCCCACAAGTGTGAGTTCTCCTAAATTCCACTTACTTTTTAATTTTCCTTCTTTTCTTATGTTTGGAGCCTTCTTTTATCAAAATGTCAAGTGGGGTCCACTTGACCCACTTTTCCTAAGTCAAACATGTAAAAATATCAAAATTGTGAAAAAATGTATTACGAAGCAAAACATGTTAAGTGGGAACATCATAGTCCTCCCTGCCCAGATGTTGCTTATCCTCAAGCAACTGTAGTGATGGATGATGAAGTACATGTTCTCCTTCCCAAGTGGCATCCTTAAGTAGGTCCTTCCATTTCACAAGAAGCTCCTGGATAGTCCTATTCTTGAGCCCTCGCCTCCAAAATGGCCTTTTGTACCAAAACCAAATGCCCCTCAACATCTAAGGGTCGTAACTCCATGGCAACAGTCACCTATTGTCCCATGGCCTTTTTCAGGTACAAGACATGAAACACGTTGTGCACTTTACTCCCTAGAGGGAGTTCCAACTCATATGCTACCGCTCCAAGCTGCTTAGTCACCCTATAGGGACCATAAAAGCATGGATTGAGTTTCTCAACTCCCTTTTTATTCAAAGTGGGTTGTCTGTATGGTTGGAGCCTTAGGAAATCCAAGTCCACAACCTCAAATTGCCTATCAATCTTGTGCCAACTAGCGTACATCTTCTATTGATTTTGGGCGGTCTATAAGTTATCATTGAGAATTGTAAGGATCTCTTGGCTCTACTAAATCCAATCTTTGGCCCTTGGGGCCCTATTGTCTCCAAAAATCATTTCACAAACATTCAAAGCATCGTAACCATAAAAAGCACAAAAGGGAGACATACAACAAGACATATGATGCGTGGTGTTGTAGCAATACTCCCCAAGCCGTAGCCACTTCTCCAACACACGATGTTGCCCTGTCACATAGTTTTGTAAGTACCCCTCTAGCCATTTATTCACGATCTCGATCTTCCCATCGGTCCGGGGATGATAGCTCGTTTTGGGTGTGACATCGATACTCAATAACCAGAAAATTTCCTGCCAAAATGCTCCCATAATTAGGTTTTCCTTATCACCACAAATGGTCTTAAGAAGATCATGCAACCTTAAGATATCTATGAAGAAGAGGTCTTCCACTTGTGATGCTGAATATTGGCTAAGATGGCGAAAAATTGGGTGAACTTTGTCAATATATCCACCACTAATTGAATACAATCACACCCTTGTACCACTGGTAGCCCTGTGATGAAGTCCATGGATATGCTCTCCCACTTCCCCTTAGGAATAGGGAGAGGTCGGAGTAGACTTCTTGGATGTATCAACTCCCCATTATTCCTCTGACAGACATCACACTCCTGCACATGTCTCAAAATATCTCCCTTGAAACCCCTCCAAGTAAAGCACTCCCAGATAGCACGATATGTCTTG
This sequence comes from Pinus albicaulis, assembly GCA_034641835.2. Lineage (NCBI taxonomy): Eukaryota > Viridiplantae > Streptophyta > Pinopsida > Pinales > Pinaceae > Pinus > Pinus albicaulis. The sequence continues at coordinate 1,278,454,835 of CM076575.1, read as the reverse complement.
AGGAATACCTGATGCCCTACTAAAGGGGAGTCATGTGTTGCCTGCATGATCCTCTCTCTCAACTACGAACCTGACACCAAGTATATCCTCCTCTTGTAATAGATCACCTCATTCATCACTCTGTACCTATCATCCTCAAAAGTGCCATCCAAGATCTCACAAACTTGCATGTCCTTAGAGTTCTCTACTAGCAATTGTGCTCTCCAATCCTAGAAAATACTCATAAGTGAGAGTGTCACGGGCCTCCTGGATACACATGGGCTTCACTCAATGAACCTCTAACATATCACGTGCGATCATAGCATATTAAACAATACCCTTAATTTGAGTACATATTGGAAAATGCCTCTAAAAATCACATTATTTAACCCCCTACCAATATAAACCCAATACACCTTTCCAATTTAAAAAGCCCCTACTTTCACTATATATTGTAGGTATCCATTTTTTCATTAAATTTTTTTATATCCCTTTATATTTTTTCATTAACTTTGAGCTCCATTTTTTATACCAGCCAATATAAAAACCCTTTACCCCCTATATATCCTGCAATATATTATGTCATTTTTTCCTCATTATATATCCCCCAATATGAACCCACGTGGTATAGTATTTCTCTTGCAGTGAAGCCCCTGTGCCTGGATAGAGCATTGACTACCACGTTCTTCTTTCCCTTGACATAATCTATATCAAATTCATAGGCTTGGATCTTGTTGACCCACTTTCACTGCCTCTCATTGAGCTCCTTCTGCTCCAAAAAGAATCGAAGACTGTTATGATCGGTCTTCACTCTGAATCTATTTCCCACCAAGTACCGTCGAAACTTGGCCAATGCGTGCATAATTTCTAGCATTTCCTTTTCATATATAGCGTACATCCTCTCATAAGGAAGGAGCTTCCGTCTCTCAAAAGCTATAGGGTAGCCTCCCTGCACCAAAACAACCCCAATGCCCCCTTCGGACGCATCACACTCCAAGACAAAGGGCTATGTAAAATATGACAAGGCTAACATTAGGCAACTTCCCATAAGCCTCTTGAGGTGCTCAAAGGCCTCTGGTGCCACATTAGTCCACTCAAAAGCCCCTGTCTTGGTTAGATCTGAGAGGGGTTCTTCCAACGATGAAAATCCCCTCACAAACTTCCTTTAGTAGGTGCAAATGCCCCAAAATCCCCACAACTTTGTCACATTATGTGGCATAGGCCAATCCAGAATGGCCCTGATCTTCTCCTGTCATACACGCACACCATCCTCATTGATCACATGGCCAACATCTCTGTCAATCCAAACTTGCATTTGGACACCTTTCTGTACAACTGTTGCTCCTCAAGAATACATAGCACCTCCTCCAAGTGTCTCAGGTACTCCTCCCAAGTCCTATTTTAAATCAACATATGTCATCAAAGAATACCGGCGCAAATCAACGAATTTTCTTGTGGAACAAATGGTTCATGAAATACTGGAATGTAGTTGGGGTGTTGGTTAGCCCAAAGGGCATCACCAAGAACTTAAAGTTCCCATAGTGGCACCAGAAAGTTGTCTTCGGGATGTCCTACTCTCACACCTGAATTTGATGGTATCCCGAGCGCAGATCTATCTTACAGCAGTATTTATATCCTCTAAGCTCATCCATCAACTCATCTATGCATGGAATTGGGTACCAATTATTCAACATCTTCTTATTCAATTCCCTGTAATCAATGCACATGCGGGGGGTCCCATCCTTCTTCTTCACCAACACCATTGAAGAAGTGAATGGACTAAAGATGGGCTTGATGTGCCCCAAAGCCAAAATATCATGTATGGGCCTCTTAATCTCATCTTGATAAGCCTTGGGATGTCTGTAACGTGTGGTGATGGCCATACGTACTCCATCCTCTAACTCAATTGTGTGATCAAATCCTCTGTCTGGTGTTCGACCAAGAGGGATGTCTCCAAAGACTGCTAGGTACCTGTACAATAACACCTAGAATTTCAAGATGCGGTGGTCGTGGCTGTGTCCCTGCCTCCAGGATCCTGAGCTCCACTTCCCACTCTATATCCCCATGTCATAGGTTAGCCTCCATCCGAAGTGCTAACACTGTCTGTGGTGGGTACGAATGCATGCCCCTCAACACAACCAACTTCCCATCTAGTCCCGTGAACTCCATCTCTAGGTTCCTCCAATCAGTAGTGACTTGCCCCAAGGAATAGAGCCAATGTACCACATTGATGTCTGACACATAAACCACAAAGAAATGATCGATCACTGAATAATTTACCATAGTCACAGTCAGACTAGGGACATATCTGGTACGTTGCATGGTCCTATCTCCCGGTACCAAAACTGAAAAACCCTCGAAGCCTTCCATGTGTATCCATCTCCGCTCCACCATCTGTGCATAGCCCCACCATCCACAAACACTGCAACGTGTTTCCCTTGCACTATTCCTCCAATCCTCAGTGTCAAATACTTGGGGACTCCCCTCAGTGAGGCAATGACTCCTCTAGTGGGTCGGAAAGGGTCTACTCTAGGTGGGGGTGATGGGCATCCTCCTCCACCTCCTCCAATAGTATGCAGCTCATCATCTCCTCCATCTTCCTCCTACTCAACATCAACCTCTAGATCACTATTTGAGAACACCTCTTTATAGTGGGCCTTGCCCTTGGTGCACCTATGCCCTGGTGCCCATGGCTCTTGACAAGCGAAGCATAAACTTCCTCCTTTGGAAGTCTCTCCTAGTCTTCTCATCCAACTTCCCACACCCGTGAATCTCCCTCTGCAGTGTGGGGTCTAGTGCCTTTACCTCTCTGTGGAAAAGTGGGCCGAGTGGATATTGGTGCTCTAGTCTTGGGAATTGCATCTTGCAAATCCTGAGTGTGGCTCACTCCATCCTAGAGAGTAGCAGGTTTTCTAGAACTCGCTAACCCACGTTGTTGTGGAGATAAATCCCCTTGGTGGACAAAGGCAATCTCTCTAGCCCTAGAGTGGGTCTAGCAACTTCAGATACTTTCTAATGAAAATCTTTCTTATCTAATATTCAAAATGTGACAAGAAAGGAGATAGAGGTACCTTTTCCTGATGCTATGTTCGAACTCCTTGATGGTGGCCTTGATCCACGATCCTTTTAGGCTCACTCCTTGCTACTGGTGGCACAGAAAGAACTCCAGATAACAAGAGGCAACAACAAATGTAATCCAATACACAATAATTATTAAAAATTAGATATCTAGTATATCAAGGAGTACCAGAATATTTGCACAAATGATTAGACAAATATAGAAAGAAAACATCAGATGTTTTATTAATGAATATAAAAGGGAGAGCTTACAACCCAAGCCTTGATGTTGGAGGCCTCCCTTTGGTGAAAATATGTGTCATTCACCAAAGCTCTAAAGAATTCCTTCTCCCAAACAACTTAGGCGTTATCATAGTGCAGGAATGTAAAGGGAACGAGAGTTCAGATAGGCCCAACAATGACCAACCAATAATGGAAGGATGGGGACCAATTTATATGAAGGGAGAAGAGGTTGGGAGCCCATTAAAAGAGGATGAAGGTCCACTTTCTAAGGGATTAAGCCCCATGGATGAGATCCAGGCTCTAAAATCAGAGAGCTCGACCCTATCACCACCGTTTAACAACCAACTCGCCGCCCTAGAACTTCTAGAGGTCGAAGCTTCTCCTCCATTTGAGGAAACACTGCCAGAAGGGGATCAATGTGATTTTCCAAGAAATAAGGGCGCTGACAACGCTAAACAGAACTATCAACCTGCCATCAGTGCGGGCAGGAAACTGGAAAACGCGTTGACCGAAAAAACTAGGGTTTTGACCAAGCTCCTTCAGTAATATTCCAAGGCAGTTTTCTTTGAGTCTTCAGGGTATGTCTTTACATATTTTTCCATGGTGGAAACATTACACAGGGTCTGTCATGGGGCACTTCAGGATCAGGGATGGGAAGTGAGCATGGTGACAAATTTCTGTGTAACAGATGCCCTCTAAAGCATGAAGGCAGAATGGGGAATGATGGTTGAAAATTATTTATGAACCAAGGCAAAGAACTCTAATCACCGCCAGGAAACCTTCCTGTAGGTTTTAACCCTGTACAGAAAACATAAAATAAACAGTAGCAAGAGCATAAAACATAAAACAAATAAACACAGAAATTTTCCCCTGAATCCCAAATCGGGACGACCAAATTGATTTTTCATTATATTCCTTTTAGTGTTACAACACATATATATACATGTTGAAGCATACATAAACCCCAATCCATTAACCCTGGATTAGAACATAACCGTAGTTCCCTTGATCGGATCTAAAAAATACCAGGGACCGAAAACCATCGTACCCCAAAACCATGTGCAAACCCATGCACAAAACCATGGGTGGATCCGCCCACCAGAAAATAAGGAGCATTTTTTATTTTTTTATTTTTTATTATTATTATTTTTTTTTCGGGGGCGCTGCCCTAGACCCCGACAGGGGGGGGCTACCGCCCCCCCTGTGACCCCCCCGCACGTGATTAGTCGTGGAAAGAATATAACACATACCCAACATTATCCCACTTGTTGTTTTCTTTTCGCAGGGGGCCATAGGAGAGCTTAGTCATTAGCCCAGTTCTGCAACACCCATTATTTCTCTACACCAAGAGAACTTCTGAGTGCTTACAGACTTCGTCAATGCATCTGCAACATTCTTCAAAGTGTCCACCTTTACCAGCAATACCCTTTTAGCCTCAACCATATCTCTCACGAAGTGATATTGAACATCAATGTGCTTTGTCTTTGAATGATAAGCAGGGTTCTTAGCCAAGAAAATTTCACTTTGGCTATCAAAATCTATCCTTATAGCTTGCTGCACCAACCCCATACTTGAACACAATCTCTGCAACCAAACTGCTTCTTTGCTTGCATGAGTGGCTACTATGTATTCAGCCTCTGTAGTTGAAAGAGCCACTACAGATTGTCTTTTACTCATCCAACTCACTGCACCTCCAAATAGGCTAAACACATACCCACTTGTAGATCTTCTTTGGTCCAGATCTCTAGCCCAATTTGCATCAAAAAAACCACGAATTTCCAACACTCTTTCCAATCCTGGTCTTCCATGGTAGCACAAGCCATAATTACTAGTGCCACATAAATATTTGAAAACCTGCTTCACTGTTGTCCAATGCTCCTTCCCTAGGTTTGACATAAACCTACTCAATACTCCCACTGCATGTGCAATATTTGGTCTAGTACAGACCATTGCATACATCAAGCTACCCACTACACTTGCATATGGAACATGGGACATATCCTCCTCTTCTTCTTGTGTCTTGGGACACTGTTCAACAAATAGCTTTGTACCTACAGGAATCAGAACATTCATCGGTTTACTATCCTGCATATTGAACCTCTGCAATACAGTCTCGACATACTTCCTTTGGTTTAACCAAAGCTTCCTCTTTGCCCGATCTCTCTTAATTTCCATGCCCAAAATATAGTTTGCAGCACCAAGATCCTTCATGTCGAATTTGGAGAACAGTTGGGTCTTCAAATCTTGGATAATTTATTTTTCATTTCCAATCAACAACTTATAATCCACATACAAGACCAAATAAATAACATGATCACCAATTAATTTAAAATAAACACAGTGAACCTCCTTGCTTCTGGTGAAGCCAAGTCCCCGTATGTAGGTATCAAATTTCTAATACCACATCCTTGGTGACTGTTTTAACCCATACAGAGAATTCTTTAACCTGCATACTAGTTCTTTCTTCCCCTTCACCATAAAGCCTTCAGGTTGTTTCATGTAGATATCCTCTTCCAGATCCCCGTGAAGAAATGATGTCTTCACATCTATCTGTTCTACCTCAAAATAAAATGCAGCAGCAACAGATAAAAGTAATCTAATAGAAGTAACTTTGGCAACAGGAGAAAAAATATCACCAAAATCAATTCCCGGCACCTGGCAATAACCTTTTGCTACGAACCAAGCTTTGTATTTCTCCACCTTGCCTTCTACATTCATCTTCTTCTTAAATACCCATTTGCTCTCGATGGGCTTCCTTCCAACCAGCAACTCCACCAGATCCCATGCCTCGTTTTTATGCAAGGATGCCATTTCATCAACCATGGATTCCTTCCAGAGTTTTCGATCCTCTGAATCTACTACCTCCCTGATAGTTCTGGGATCATCATCAGTTATATTTAAAGCAAAATTTGAACAAAAATCAGATGGACTATACCTTTCTGGTTGTCTTCTTTCCCGAGTTGATCTTCTCACAGCTGGAGTTTGTGGCTCTTCCTCTTCTGAGTCTTCTTCTGTTGTAGAGTCTGATTCATCCTCCTTTAGCTCAAACTCTAATTCTCGTGGTTCCTAGACTTCATGTTTAACAACATCTTTCACCTCTCAGCACCACATCTCTGTACACAACCTTCCTTGTTTCGGGTTCCAAACCTTGTAACCCTTTAAACCATCCTTATACCCAATAAATATGCACCTTTCACATTTATTATCCAACTTGGTATCTTTTCTCCTTTGGAACATGTACATATGCATCACATCCAACGATGTGAAAGAGAGGGTTTTCACGTCCATACCTCATGTGGAGTCTTATCCTCCAACGCTGATGAAGGTGATCTGTTAACCAAGTAACATGCAGTCTCCACTACCTCTGCCTAGAATTCTTGTCCTAACCCGGTACCACTGAGCATGCTTCTTGCCTTTTCCATTAGTGTTCTGTTCATTCTTTCTGCAACTACATTTTGCTGAGGTGTGTATGGAGTAGTCTTCTGCCGTGTTAAACCACACTTCTTACAGAACTCTTCAAATTCATTCTTGCATAACTCCCCACCATTATCTGTCCTCAGCACCTTTATATTCTTCTTTGTCTAGTTTTCCACCAGAGCCTTAAATTCTTTAAATCTGTCAAAGACTTCATATTTATTCCTCAAGAAATATATCCATGTATTCCTTGAGAAGTCATCTATGAATGAAACATAGTACACAGACTTACCCAGTGATGGAACCGACACAGGTCCAAACACATCACTATGCACAAGCTCTAATATCTTGTTCGCCCTCTTAGCACCAGAAGGAAAACTCACCCAATTCTGCTTCCCATATACACAATGTTCAAGAAATCGAAATCCAGAGAGCTATTAGACATACCTTCTACCATGCCATTTCCATGTAGTATCCGAAGGCCCTTCCTCCAATATGTCCAAGCCTTTGATGCCATAGCATGGTCTTTTCTATAGATATCGCTAGGCTTTTCGCTCCACTTTCAAGAACCACATAACTATTTCACCCAACAATAACAGTGTTGCCCTGAAGCTTGTACAGAGTTCCAATCCGAACTCCCCGCATTAAGACCAGTGCTCCCTGAACCATCTTACAGGTATCTTTCTCGAACACTATTTTTACACCTGCATCATCCATCTTGCTTACAGAAATCAGATTTTTGGCCAATGTAGGAATGTGCAAAACACTAGGAAGTGTTCTAATCCTTCCACCTTGCAACTTCAGCTTGACTTTTCCACATCCGAAGATTCTGGCCTTCCTATGATCCCCTAGGAAGACATCACTTCCATCATATTTCTCATACTTGTAGAACCACTCCCTATGGGGAGTGAAGTGAAAAGATGCACCTGAGTCAATCAACCATGACTCATGATCTACATGTGTATTTGAAGAAGAAGCCAAATACACATCCCCACCTTCATCCGAGGTGGTTTTTTCCTCTGTAGAAGGAGCATCATCAAATCCCTTTCCTTTATCAAGAGCCTTAGATCTGCAGTCCTTTTTGTATTCCTTTCTGCATTTCCATCACACCTTTACAAATTTTCCAGGAGATTTAGATCTCCCACTCGCAACCTTATTCTTATTTTTGTTATGGGACCTTCTTCGTACATATAAGGCATCTCTATTCTAACCCTCCATATTTCTTCGTATCATTTCCTCCGATAGCAAGGCTGAGACAATGTCATCAAAATTCAAGTTAGTTGTATTGCTACGTATTGCAATAACCAAATTGTCCCACGAGTCTGGTAGAGAACACAACAAACTGATGCACTTATCTTCATCTGAGATTTTAATATCAACAGATGATAGCTAACTTACCACAATATTGAAGGTGTTTAAATGCTCTGTCACCGAGTCTCCATCCTTCATCCTCAGGTTATACAACTTTTTCCACAAGAACAATTTATTCACCAGAGACATAGATTGGTACAAAGTCCCTAGCTTGTCTCACAAAGTTTTCACCGTAACTTCCCAGATACATTCGACAATACTGAATCTGAGACACATAATCGTATTGTGCTATTTGCCTTCTGATCCAGCTTCTTCCATTCTTCATCTGACATTGTCGTTGGTTTGGTACCCAGATCTACAACGATCCACTGATCTTTATCCACCAATAGATCCTCCATCTTGAGCTTCCACAGCTCAAAACTCTGACCATTAAATTTCTCGATCTCTATCTTCCCGCCGCTCGCCATCTTCTTTCACTGCAAGAATCGATCCCGCAGATCTCCCACTGAACAGGGTCTACCTTAGGCCTGAGCAAAAAACCCCTCAGCAGCAAAGGCATCCCCTTGAAGCTAAAACTGCTCTGATACCAAATGTAGGTTTTAACCCTGCACAGAAATTATCTACAAACGAATCTTAAAAACATAAAATAAACAGTAGCAAGAGAATAAAACATAAAACAGATAAACACAGAGATTTCCCCTGGATCCCAAATCAGGACGACCAGCTTGATTTTTCATTATATTCCTTTAAGTGTTACAACACACATATATACATGTCGAAGCATACATAAACCCCAATCCATTAACCCTGGATTAGAACATAACCGTAGTTCCCTTGACCGGATTTGCAAAATACCAGGGGCCGAAAACCATTGTACCCCAAAACCATGTGTAAACCCATGCACAAAACCATGGGCGGATCCGCCCACTGGAAAATAAGGACCAATTTTTTTTTATTTTTTATTTTTCCGGGGCCCCCTTGTGACCCCCCCTGCGCGTGATTAGTCATGGAAAGAATATAACACATACCCAACACTGCCAAATTAAACATAATACAATATATGACATCTTTGGTATGAATATTCCTAACCACATAACTCTGCACTAGGCATCAAAATTCAAGTTAGTTGTATTGCTACGTATTGCAATAACCAGACTGTCCCACGAGTCTGGTAGAGAACACAACAAACTGATGCACTTATCTTCATCTGAGATTTTAATATCAACAGATGATAGCTAACTTACCACAGTATTGAAGGCGTTTAAATGCTCTGTCACCGAGTCTCCATCCTTCATCCTCAGGTTATACAACTTTTTCCACAGGAACAATTTATTCACCAGAGACAGAGATTGGTACAAAGTCCCTAGCTTGTCTCATAAAGTTTTCGCCGTAGCTTCCTAGATACATTCGACAATACTGAATCTGAGACACATAATCGTATTGTGCTATTTTCCTTCTGATCCAGCTTCTTCCATTCTTCATCTGACATTGTCGTTGGTTTGGTACCGGATCTACAGCGATCCACTGATCTTTATCCACCAATAGATCCTCCATCTTGAGTTTCCACAACTCAAAACTCTGACCATTAAATTTCTCGATCTCTATCTTCCCGCCGCTCGCCATCTTCTTTCACTGCAAGAATCGATCCCGCAGATCTCCCACTGAACAGGGTCTACCTTAGGCCCGAGCAAAAAACCCCTCAGCAGCAAAGGCATCCCCTTGAAGTTGAAACTGCTCTGATACCAAATGTAGGTTTTAGCCCTGCACAGAAATTATCTACAAACGAATCTTAAAAACATAAAATAAACAGTAGCAAGAGAATAAAACATAAAACAGATAAACACAGAGATTTCCCCTGGATCCCAAATCAAGACGACCAACTTGATTTTTCATTATATTCCTTTAAGTGTTACAACACACACATATACATGCCGAAGCATACATAAACCCCAATCCATTAGCCCTGGATTAGAACATAACCGTAGTTCCCTTGACCGGATTTGCAAAATACCAGGGGCCGAAAACCATTGTACCCCAAAACCATGTGTAAACCCATGCACAAAACCATGGGCGGATTTTCCCACTGGAAAATAAGGACCAATTTTTATTTTTATTTTTATTTTTTTCCGGGGCCCCCCTGTGACCCCCCCACGTGATTAGTCATGGAAAGAATATAACACATGCCCAACACTGCCAAATTAAACATAATACAATATTTGACATCTTTGGTATGAATATGCCTAACCACATAACTCTACACTAGGCATCAAATAATACATGAACCCACGGCATGGTCGCAACCATCCATCTAAAGAGATCATAGAAATAGATCTGCGGCATGGACATAACCATCTGTATAGATAGGATCATGTATACAATCATGAATACTCAATAACTCCCCGCAACCCTGATCAAAATAAGATGTGATCTAGAGTCTTCACCGCAATCTCAATCAACCCAATGTACGAATCTAGCCATGCGAATATATGTGTTGACATCGAACATGGTAGAAACCACCTAATTACTGGCCTATCATGAAAACCATTAATAGGCACAAGAGAAACCACCAATAATGACAATGGCCCTCAACGTACAACAACACAATCAACAAGTGTGAATAAATGTGTTGAGGTCGAACACTTGCAGAATAATTCAATCGAATGCCAATGATGTGAACCTGTCGTTGAACACAAATAACTTGCCATTGAGGTAGGCAAGCTCCAAGGTACTGAAAATAATTTTCTAAACCACCTTCCTAGATAATGAGCTAAAGTCAACAAGAAGTGATTCGTCAAAGGAGGTCCATAATGATTCCCACATCATCAACAGGAAACAACAGATATCTCAAGATGATAGGAGTGATGCAGGATTGTAATAGAGGAGGTCAGATAAGCAAAGGATGTTTGATTATAACACAAAAAGGACTTCTTTTGAACATATTTGTGACACGACTACGGAGTGTGACAACATTTCACTCAAATGGTATCAGAGGTCATGATGAAAAAATGGTGATCGAATAGGAGGAAAATGGACTTCCCAAACCCGCAGAGGAAAAATGACGAATGAAGGATATCCCCAACCCGACATGAATTTCTTTTCAAGTTATGAGTCCAACGAAAGGGTAACTCAGTAACTTTTAATGTTTAAGGAATTTGAAAAGAAACGGAAAATAAAGCTCCATCATGTCCCTTTTCTTAAATTGTCTCTCGAATCCGAAAAGATAGCAAATAATACTAGAGAAAATCGTTTGACCATGTTTGATCAAGGTATTCCTTTTTCGTAAATAGTGAATCCCAACCCGAAAAAGGGGTAAATGTGTTAAGACTACGTCAATTCATTTACTTTAACGATCTTGAAATGACAAGTACTTTGCATTATTTTCATTTTTAGAGAGTCAGAAAAGAGCTGAAAGTTGATTCTAGGGGGGGGCCTTTTCTGTTTCTTTTTACCGAGTCTGAAAAAGAGATAAAATAAAACTCGATTGCATTATAAATAATCACCAATAGTGTAAAGGTCCTATTACTGCACAAAAAATGGCAAACATCACTTATATCAAGGAAAAGTAATAAAATAATGGCGAAAATATCTTCAAAAATCTGTAAATAGATAAAAAGTAAATTCATTTTCACCTTTCTATTTTGAGTAAATTATAGAAGTGAATTTTACCCCTTTTTCCTCTGAACTTTAGATCAGTGGCGCAGTTGATCCAGGACACCATTCAACAATCCGTCAACTACAAGTAAGAGCTCAAACTCTCCTCTTCATTTTAATTTCATTCTTTAGTTGTTTAGCTTAGAAATTTAGAGATGTGGGGAAAATTTCAAATTTGAAAATCGATCGCGGTTAGCGCGGATTCTAGCTATCGGACCCGCGCTGGTCGCACTTAACCTGTTAGGGAAGTGTGCTGCCAGTGCTGAATTAATTCGGAAAGTCGTGTTAGCCGTGGGGAAGAATTTGAAATGAGAAATCCACCCATTTCCAATGGATTATTTCAAAAAATACTCCAATGAAAGCTCCTACAATGTCAATTAAACATGTTTTGCAGGTGATTTCAGCAGAAATGGTCATCGAATGGAAAGAAAGAGGCCATGAGGTGGAAGATCACCAATCTCTCCAAGACTCAAATTATGTAAATTCATTGTGTAATTGCGTACTGCTGAAATTATTCCAAACATCAAGGCTGAGAGCTCAGCTGGAGCTACTTCAGTATTTGATTGGACTGTGGAACGTAGATCACCAAATATTCATAATTGGATACCAAGAAATAGAATTAGATTTCATGGAAATCTACTTCATTACAGGATTATCCAAGAGATGTGAGAGAATCTAACTCTCTGAAGCTTGTGCCAGAGATGAGAGTACCAGTATGCTCATTCAGAGACATTGTCCTAGGGCTAAGAAGACTGAGAGCAAGAAGATAGAGATATCCTCTATCAGGTTTCTTCCCTTGTGCACGATATTACATTGCATGACTCGAGTGGTTGGAGCCTAGGCGTTGCATAAGGCAACGAAATCCAAATTCCAGTATGCGGTGGACTGTTTGGCTCATACTATGTTCAACTATTGCGAGGGGTTATTAGCTAACATGAAGAACCAATTGACCAAGTGCAAAACAGGTCGGATGAAACATTTTGGGTATGTGTCCATATTGGTTACCTTATTTTTAGAGAGGGTACCTTTGTTTTAGTATTAGAGGTTGTAGATACATGATCCAGACCCAAGCGACATGAGGCTGATGAGGTGGTGTGAAATCATGCCTCATTAAGGCGGGGGCCAACAGATGCATTTTTCGACAGAGTTTTTTAGCTGGTTGCGCCATCAACTCATCATGGTTGAGGACTATGCATATGTAGGCATTGAATTTAGGGGAGATCTAGATCTTCCCATTCCGCCTGGCACATAGTGGACTGCTGCAGGTAAAAAAAAAAGTTAACATTTTTTACTTTTTGAATGTTTTTGTCATGTATTCTGAGATCTAAAATTATGATGTTTTTACAGATATGGTTCCTCAGAGACCACTATACATGTCATCGGTCATGAGGAGTGTTTCTCACCCATTAGAGGACATTCCCTATGAGGAGGGATCAAACCCATTAGCTGAGATAGAGAAAAACTTGGTAGGCCTCACGAGAGGCATCCTAGAGTATGCTACATTTGATGATATTCCTCTTCGCTTTCAGAGGCATACGATCGGGGTTCCAGGAAGACTGCGTCGCTTACTCTAGCGTGTGATCTGAGCAATCACCTGCTATCACAAGCACCATGTGGGCGGATAACAACCCTCTATTTACATTTTTGTACTGATGTAGGTTCAGAGAGTCATTTTTATCACATAACACATATTTTTTTAGGTTTTGATGTAACACACTTGACAAACTCGATATATATATATATATATGCATGTTCTTGCAGCTACTTTTGTATCATAACGATGTATTGGTTTTTACATGTTGTACAGATGTCTATCTAATACATGATTTTCTAATGTATCTATTGATGTGTTTAAACATCTTGGAATATGTTGATATGTAATAAAATCAAAATTCCTTTCCAATAATCAAACACGCAAATATATACACAAAATTTGAGGATTTCGCACTGAATAATGGCTATTTAACTATAACACAACGAGTTGTGAGTATAATTTAACAACCAAATATCCAATACTAAGAAATAATTTTATTTGTTCGACCAAAACAAATACCTTGCAAATTAATCAACTCGCCATCAGGGGAAAAGAGTGCCCATGCTGCAGAAGACAAGTTCCATGTGCTATGACAAGCACCATTAGCAAAACTAACGTAATGAATCGACATCATCTACAAACCAAGTGGAACACAAGGTGAGCAGAGGAAACATGTTTGAAAATCAAACAATCACACCAAAAATCCAATCAAAGCACACTAATGAATAAAATGCTAATGTACAAAGCATCACACTCATGATCAAGCGTAATACTTCTTCAGATAGATCCCATTTCAGGGCTCAGCCAATTTGTTGCCTTCATAATCTGCCAGCTCATAGGTACCTCTTTCCAATACACGTTGAATGATATAGGGCCCATGCCACATTGGCTCAAGCTTCCTGACTCCAGTTTATAATGGGCTTGGTCATCAAGCAGGACCAAGTCACCTTTAGAGAAAACACAAGGATTAACAGATTTGTCATATTGAGTCTGAACTCCTCTTTTTTGTGCTTCAATTACTAAATCAGCAAGTCTTCAGGTCTCATTAAGACACTCGAGGTAAAGAAAACATTCCTCTTTTGGCAAAGTACTAGGAAGTAGTTCGACGGCTAGATTCAAAGAAGAAATTTCACACTCGATTGGGAGGGTGGCCTCTAGACCATACACCTATTGGAATGGTGTACATCGATTTGCAATCTTAGCGGAAGTTCGGTAATCCCACAGAGTTGAGAAGAGCATGAGATGCAAATCTTGTTTATGTTTCCCAATGGTTTGTTGAAGCATGGTTACCAAGACTTTGTTAACAACTTCAACCTGGCCATTGGCCTATGGATAATAAGAAGTGGAGCTATCGTGATGTAACCCCAACTGAGAAGAAAAATATATCATCATATGATTTCGAAAATGAGAGGCATGATCAGTGATGTTATTTTTCGGAGCACCAAACCGATCTATGACATGATTAAACAAGAATTGTGACACATTTAGACCTTCACTATCATATGTAGGCATCTCTTCATCCCATTTAGTGAAATAATTGATGAAAATGATAATATAACCATTCCCCCCCCCCCCCCCAACCGACTGAGGGTTACAGGTCATGAAATATATGCCCCATTTCGCAAATGGTCTGGCGATCACAACTGGGTGCAAGGGTGAGGCTGGGGTGCGCTCCTTCCAAAAGTATATTTGGCAGTCATGGCATTTTCTGACTGCAACAATGCAACCTTTAAAGATATATAGCCAAAAATATCCTGCACGAAGGATTTTTGGGCTAGCATATCGTACATGTGACCACCACAGTGCCCCGTGAGTGGCGTCATTATGAACTTTCACTTTCGAGTCAAACATCAATGGAGGAAGAAGTCAACACCAATGCGATACAAAGTGTCTCCAATGATACGGTAGGGTTGGGACTGGTAATGAATCTACCATCACTTAGATTGCGATAGCTCTAGTCGAAAATTTTGGGTCTGGAGATAAATGATGATGTCTCCATACCATGGATCAAGAGTACTAATGAGAAATAGTGATTCATCTATAATCGAGTCTTAAAAAGGAGTTGGATCAACCACGGTGGGAAGATTACAGATCAACTCGATAAAGACAAGGGATTTATTAGACTTAGCAACAATGAACTCTAAGTCGAAATCTTGAAGGATGACAGTCCATTTCGAGTACTTTCCCCCAAGAAACTAACACATGATAATGTAAGTCATCAAGTTACAATAAAAAATCACCAAAGTTTTATGCAGGAGAATTTAATGACGAAAACGTTGAACATCATGGAAAACAACCAACGCGAGTTTCTCTACATGATAATAGAAGGTCAGCATCAAAGAGATTGTGCGTCAAGTAGTAAAAAATATTCTCTTGACCATCGTCATCATCCTAAACCAGCACCATATCGATAGGGTTGTCTGTGAAGACCAAATATAGCAAGTAGTCACGGTGATAGTTGGGAGGATGCAGCAGAGGAGCACTGATGAGGGCTCGTTTCAAAGCATTGAAAGAGCTTTGGAAAATTTCGTCCCAAATGAATGGGATTCCCTTTTTAAATATGTGATTAAAACCTTTGGCAAACTTGGCAAAATTCGGTACGAAGTGACGGAGG
Organism: Pinus albicaulis; assembly: GCA_034641835.2. NCBI lineage: Eukaryota > Viridiplantae > Streptophyta > Pinopsida > Pinales > Pinaceae > Pinus > Pinus albicaulis. The sequence continues at coordinate 1,278,439,032 of CM076575.1, read as the reverse complement.
AAATTGGATTTCCCCTACAAGATTTGTAGTTGATGAATAGACGAGGGAAAAGGAAAGTTGATGATTGCCTCTACTTTAAGAGGATCGAATTGAATGCCTTCTTTGGACACCACAAAACCCAAGAGTCGACCAGATTCAACGCAGAAGACACACTTATGATGGTTCAACCTGATATTATAGTGCCAACAATGAAGAAATATGGCTCTGAGGTGTTCCGGGTGATCTCGACATTTTGCATAATGAGCAGGAAGGTCATCGAGGTATGGTTGAAATATGTGCTTGATGTCATGAAAATCATACGACATAGCTCACTAGAAGGTGGCTCTAACATTCTTTAAGCCAAAAGGGAGCTTTTTATAGGCAAATTTTTCCCATGGACAGATAAAAGCAGTTTTGTGTCGATCAACTGGAGAAATGTTGATATGGTTATAGCCAGAAAAATTGTCCATAAATGAAAAAATCTCGCTCCCGACGCACTTGTCAATGATTTGATCGATAAAGGGAGTGGGGTAATTATCATTAGGACATTCTCGATTGATATCATGGTAATAAACACAAACCCAGATGGTCCCTTGTTTCTTATTAACGGGAACACTATTGGATACCCAATCTGTCCATGGTATGGGATAAATAAAACTGACCTTGAGAATTTTTTCAACTTCACCCTTTATGGAAGCAACCTTTCTTGGGTGCACAAGATGAAGTCATTGGTGAAAAAGCTTTGAGTCTAGATAGGTATGGATTTTGTACAGAATAATACACCAATGTAGATCTTGATCTCATCAGGGGAACAAGATGCACCAATGTGAACATTCTCGACGATCCCTGGTTTGACAGGGATGTTGATTGGAATGGTTGGAGAAATGTTTCCCATGTTCCCTTCAGACAACACTTCATGAATCAAGATGGGATTCTGAAATGGGCTAGTTAGTACCGATGAAGCATGGGATTCCAGACAGGCGGAGATGTCACCTAGGTTTTGGAAAAATGAGGAATGATGATGTCCATCATCCCATAGGGTTTCGTCAAGATACATTACCTCCACAATATTTTCATTGGTGGGGAAAGTCTCATTCAAAGGATCATTGGAGTCCGAAGAACAAAACCAGGGAGACTGCACATAAGTGTCTAGAGAAGAAACCAATCATTCATTGGTTTCGAATGCAGCCTTAGGAGTCATAAGAATACTTTGATACATTTTTTCATTAGGGCTCAAAGGCATAACGTCACCAAAGCTTTCAAGTTGGTTAGGTCTGGGAAAAATCCATGGATCGTGACCAGATGATATCATATTGATAGTGGCAACATTTGGAGGCGGGAGTGGAAAAATTCCCATAAGAGATGAGTATTTGAATAGAACTGGCCCAATGTTCTCATAGGGAGTAGTGGTATTCCCAACATATGGAATGTTTCCTGTTGAAGAATCAGAGGAAATGAAAGCTAACAGATCAACATTCATGATTTTTCTGTAGAAATTATATGCACTAAGCATGCATATGTCCTATATCCACCTGATCTCACACTATTTGACTTTATGCAAGATACTGAATCTATTCCACTTGTTAATCTTTTGTGGAAAAATTAATTGCACACACATGTGAAGCATAAACAAAAATAATCAATCGCACATAACACAATTTTTAATCGAGAAAGCCTGAAGCTGAAAACCCCAAATATATATTATGTAACATTGAGATCATATGAAAATCTCATTTTACAACTTAGTGCATCAAGCTCTCAGTACAATCAATTGTCACACACTAACATAGAAGAAATCTGCAAATCCATGCACCAATCTCAGCCCTCCTGCTAGCTTGCCTCCACTGCGCAATCCAAGCTGATTACAAAGACCAATTCGATGCAATCCCACTCTCCTTGACTACGTTATTCTCATTGGCATCTCCAATGTATATGTAGATGCAATTCATGCATCACTATAGTCACAACAGATAGTATATCTTGCCCTTTCACCTATCTCTCCATTGGTCTCCACTGAAATTGCCATGCACTGTAGTTAACTAATGTATTGTTCAGTTGATTAACGAGTTATTATTTTTGAATTAATTAACTAATTAATTCACTCCACTCTCACTAGTGTATCATTCAGTTAGACTAGATACAACTAGCTCAATTGAGTCTAACTGAGTTAAATTGAATACAACTCCATAACTACTTCTTCCAACTGTGTCATAACTCTACCACTTGAGTTCTAACTGAGTCCTCCATGCATTAGCTCCAGAAAACCCTTAGGAATTGTGTAATTCCTTCTGTCAGCTGATGTGCCACATCTGTGCACTAAACTCAAGTGCTCCAAGAGAATAAGTTGTTGTTTAGAGTCTGATTATTATTAAGAGCTAATAATAATCGACATGAATCTATTTTTAGATTGACGATCTATAAATAGACTTAGCCCAATCTTCTAAAAATAGAATTTCATCTATTTTTCACATTTGACCAACCATCTACAAATAACATCCGGCAACTTATAGAATATGCTCACCATGTCTAAAAATAGACATACACCTAAAAATAGTCTATGTGGGCCCCACCTAGTTTAGGTGATTATTTTCCAACTATGATCAAGGATAATGTTTTAGGATGCCTCCTTCACTGTTTCTTGCTGCAAACTTCAAAATTTTCCTTAACGAGGAAAGCAGAGGACACGGAAAAGGGTGGAGACCACACAAACCATGGCATGAGTCCAACTACGTCCAAGAAGGAGGTTATAATTCAAGTTGGCGTCTACCACCTCAACTTCTAAATTCACCATCTTTCCCTCCAACAAGATGGGCACATATTTGAGAATACCATATGGCCAATAACCTCTATCGTCAAAATATTCCAAAGTGTTGGAGGGCTGGCTCAATGGAGGAGAGTCGATGGTTTTCCAACAAACAATAAACATGATGCAAGTCGAAGCACCTTCATCAAAAATAGTCTTATGAATGCTTTTCCCCATCACGATAACTTGAATAAGAAAAGATACCTCAGATGGGAGGCGAGGAAAGAAGTTCTCAAGATCAAAACTAATGAGATTGGAATCTACCGGATTAATCCCTCCAATAGCAGATAGTAGTGCCTTCCATTATGATGGACACGACCGAAGGACTTCCAAAGCCAACATCACCGAAGGCGCTTGAGCTAGATTCTTTACAATATTGTAGTGTTGTGTATCCCTTGCATTCGGATTGTAAGAAAATTTCCAAAGAACACCTTAAGGGGGTGGTTGGGCGATGGAATCACTAATAGGTCTCTCAATCTGGAGAGAGGTAGAACTAGGAGGTGTGGAAGAGGAAGGGTGATCTGTGACTTTCGGTTCCATAGGAGCTTTGGATGGATTGGTGTATTCTTTCAATATTGTGGTAATATAGATAGGTTTCATTCCAACCATGAAAACTTGGTTGTTTCCAGACGATTGGGATTGATCTACCATTTGCATCTACTGAGAAGGTGAATGCTCTTTTAATATTTCCGGAGTCTTGGGTGCACCTTTTAGAAGATGGGAAACTTCGGCACGCTGAGGAAAATCCTTGGTGTAATGATCATCATAAGATATTAAACAAGGATATTTGGGCTTGCGCATTGAAGAATCTATTATCTTTCTATAATTCTAAGATAATTTGGCAAGAATAATTATATAGGACAACATCAAAACCGCTTTGGAGTCTAGAATCTAGCCCTCCTAGACTCAGAGAGGGATCTCTCTTTCAGATTTAGCTTTGTTTTATGGATCTAATATTAGGCTATTTATAATAATAGTAAAGATTTCTTTTTGATTGTGTTAGTGTCAGTTTAGTCATATTTCCATCAGTGATCAAAATTGCTCTTTTTCATTTGCATATTAGGAGTCTCACACCGAATAAATTTCACCATTCCGCTAGGTCATGGATTCATTGATGGTAGTAATTTTTCATCAGTTTTCCCTCATGTGGTACTTGCTGATTCTCCTCTCTATGGACTTCAGTCATTAGTCCCTTCCATTCTCAAAATCATATTATTAGGTCATAGGGTTGGTCTCATTAGTTTCTAGGGTCTCACCGTAGTCAAATTAATGAGTCAAGTGTCAATAAATATCAGCAAGGTCATGAGGAAGTCAATAAAATCAAAGTCATAGCACCTGGGAAGATCAAAGGAATATTTTATTCAGCTTGATGTAATTTTCAACTCAAAATCATGTTTTGAGGTGAAAACATGATATTTTGCCTTTATTATCATTCATTATGTAATTTCATGTCAGCATATGTAATAAGTCACATTTCAGAAGCTGCCATCTCCACAAAGTCATCACCCTGCCTTTAGAGAATTTTTCCACATCATGTTCAACGTCAAATCATGTTTTAAGTAGATCCAGTAGAAAGAGCCCAGAAAGAGCTTTCCAACGGTATACTACACTCTTAAAACTGACTCCTGGAGTGAAATTTATGCCTAAGTGAAGTAAAAGTCTTCTATATCCTTAATCTTCCCCTATTTCCCATTTCCCCCTTAAACTTTATGTTTAAAGTTTAATATTTTCTTTATAAATACCTTTTCCCCCTCTGATTACAAAAATTACATTATAAAACCAAATGCGAAATAATCAAACCACTTCCCCTCCATACCATAGGAATTTATAATAAAATTCAAAGTTTATTATAGTCCCCGCCGTTCCCAAACCACTTCCCCACCATCCTTTGAAACCTTATAATAAAATGAAAGGTTTATATTATATAAAACCCGCCGACCCAAGTCCTTTCCATCGCAATCGCAACGTTTAATATTTGCGTTCCGATTGGCCCATCGCAAAACTCTGATGCGATTGTATTGGCCCGTCCGATATACATCCCCACCGTCAATTTGATTCAAGATCCGACGGCCCACATACCATCGAAACCTTTGATTGATCTCCTCCGATTTAGTCCCTCCCGATGAAAAAACTCCCAATTGTAAACCCCCGACCACATCCTGACCGCCGATCTCATCGTTCGATCCGACGACCCTCAGCCAATCAGACCATCCCAATCAGCCTTTTATATTAAACTTCCCCTCCGCCTTCCTCTGATCTCCGATTCCGATTGACCCTTTGACCCACCACTTTATATTCCGCCCCGTTCATAATAAAAGGCCTCCCCCTTTGTAAAATCAATTTTTTTATTATTTCATATGTACAAAAGTTTTCCCCAATCGCATTGGAAAAGTTCAATGTGTAATATGCCCGCCGCAATTTCCCTGATGCTGATTGCGATTATAATCCCCGGGTCTCACCATAATAAGCCATTCGCTCTTACTTTTGGTGTCCCGTGTTTTGATAGTTTGGAACATAAAAATACAAGGCAAAATCATAACCAATATTTAGAGTTCCAGGATCTAGTCCTCCTGTTCTTAGAGTGGGATCTCTCAAATGTTTGTTTGCAAAGGTTTATCTTGTGTGCTTTGAGTATTGGTTTTAGACTAGTTATTAAGTGTAGGTGTTTGTTTGTTTGTTTGGTTGAATTGATACAACAAAACATGAAAGGTCTAGGAAAGATATATAGAATGGAGAAACATCTGGTTCATTGGGCAATGGTGTCAAAAATAGGTCATGACATACTCATCAATGGATATGGGATATCAGAGGGAAAATCTAACTTGGCCATAGGATCCTTTGGTTTTGGAATGAGATGGACATCAATGATTTGGAAAGAGAATTTTAATTCTCAAACAAAGGGAATTTGAAAGCACAACTTGAACAATAAAGAGCTATTTGATAGACAGGGCTAACCATAAATTCTACAAATCAAAGCTTTAAGCAAATAATGATTTCAAAAAAAATTTTAAAATGAAATCTAAGATTCGGGGAACACCCTATTTCCTCAAATATTTTATTTCAAATGACTTAGAAAACATAAAATATTCACTAATAATTGCAGTCACAGAAGAGGGAACACCTAACACATCTATGATCACAACTATAAAATACCTTTAAGACAACTGTTTAAGCGAGGACAAAGGGCAAGATCAGAACAGACCTCCTTGACTTACTATAAAAAAAAAATACTTCAAAGGGACACTTCAATAACAGTCTTTAAGTAGCAGCAGACAAGAAGGGAGAACCATAAATCATGCTGAAACCAACTGTTGGAACTATTAAGGAAATAAACAAGCATGAGGATTAAAGAGAGATATTAAAGACTCTAAAATACCTCAGCAGAAGAAAACATGAAATAGTGAAGGATGAACAGGTCTAAGGTGCTTCCAGGAGTCATTTCTTAGCCTAAAACTTTCAACCTACTGTAGTAAGAAATCATGGAACAAAATGAAAACAGGGGAAAACATTAAACAGTTCAGAATACTTCACCAACAGGCAAGCTCATGGATCCAATGATAAAGCCTTCACAATAACAAGCATGCAACAACATCATCAGGACATCCAAGACTTCAATTTCTTCTTCAACTTCAACAGACTATGTATTATTTCAAAAAGTTTCAATATTACAACTAGTGATCAACCAACAACCAACCCCTCACTCATCTTCTGCAGTAGTATATATAGAAGAATGAGGAGGTGAGATCTGATAAAAGATCTCCAAATACAATTAATACAGACTTAATGGCTTCTTGGCCTTTGGGGGGCTCAATGAAGAAACTTACATAGGTGTCTTCTGTATTAAATGATTTACATAAAGATTTAAGCTCAGAGGGAGCTCTTTCTGACCTTTGAGGATCTGTATGGTGTCAAAGTAACTCTACTGATATTTTTTACATTAAGTTTGTCTGTAGAGTTTATCCTTTGGCTGCGTTGCAAGGCAGACATCTGGTCTTGATCAATAACTTCGGCCTTTGATTGACTACTTTGAGGCACAGTGGAATTTCAGTAGTTGGGAGGAATCAATTTGACTCAGCTGTGGCAGTGGAGACTTTCTGTCTAATAAAACCCTTTTATTTCTATTCGACTGTGTTTTAATTGGAAAATTAGGCTGTTGATAATCAATGGTTGGCCTTAATACTTATAAAACTGTTTAAATCTTCCATGTTGGTGCATTTCTGTCTTCGACCTTGATAATCTTTGATTTGTGATTGACTTGCTGTGTTCGTTGGTGTGCAGTGCTGCGCAGAGGTGAGAAGGCATCAATGCCTCACGAATTATTGATAAAACGTGGATTTAAAAACCTTATGAATGATTTCCTCTGGTGAATCGAAGGCAGGAGGATCGTCACCCTCTGCCTTTAAATTTTCTTCAGACACAGTGGAAAAAACCATTAAACCTGCAAAATATGAACAAAAATTATAAAATCCATGCATATATAGGTTTACTGCTTCAAAAGGCACGTGGAGAGAGCATGGCCGTTGGATGGCATCATCCAACGGTCGAGATTGATTTAGAGGAGGTCAAAGGAGAGCGGAGGAGGAGATTAAATCGGGACCGTTGATCGTGCAGAGATCAACGGTCGGGAGCGAGGGTGACTAAACAACGTGAAGGGGTCACGTTATTTATAAAAATAAAATAAAAAATGGGAAAAACGGTTTAAAATCTTTGTTTCGAGAAAAATGGTCGAAAATCAATGTCGGGAGTTGGGACGATCGTGGGCCGTCGGATGAGAGCGGCCCATACGATCAACAGTGGAGAATAGGCGTCCATGAACCTTAGAAACATGCCCGGACATAAAATTTGTTAATAAAACTATGTTGAACAAAGTCCCCGGGTCCGGAAATGCTGACTGGACGAGGAATTAGGGCTATGGAAGGTGGGCCGTCGATCTGCAGATCAGATCGATGGCAGAGATCTATTAAATATCACGCCGAGTCCACGTTAACTGTCGAGCATCTTCGGTGAACGATCGTCGTCGGATGGGCGACCTCAGATCAGACGGTGGTTGTCAATATCGCACCGGGTCCACGTCCGATATTTAACGCGCGATGGACGGCGATTTTGTGAACAGTGCCCAGGACACGTGTCGGCCAGCGTATGGAATCGCTGTCGATCGGGAGAAAACCACCCATGCTCAAAAGCGGTGCGATGAATACCGCGTGGTTTCACGGCGGTGAGTGGTTGGCGGGGACCACCAAGGAGATGGATTCCGCATCGTCCGATCTTCAGATTAGATCGACGGTGCAGAGTGATTTAAATTTCACACCGGCGGTAATTTATAAATATAAATAAAGCCGAAAAATAAGTATAAACAAAGTTTTTAATATTTTCGGGGTGGGATAAAAATATAATATGGTTAGGCACCCGTCTGCGGGGCTACAGGTTATATGGAAAACCATATGACCGGGGGGCTGTGGATGAAGGGCTAATAGGCATGGGGTAATGCAATAAGCGCTTAGAGGATCAACGCTCAGTTATGGCGCCTGGGCGTATGGAAGAAAGGGTTAAAGACTTAGCCCAAGGGGGATTAAGTCTAAAATACATAGAAATATGATTTTTTTATGGATTTTGAATGATTTTCAAAGGTTTTGGGGGTTTTTGATAAGGCTAAGAAAGGGTCTTAAGCTTTATAAAAGGGTTTTGATGAAGGGGAAAGGGGAAAAGACATGAAAATGAGGGATTTTCATGGGAAATGGAGGGAGAAGATGAGGTCAGTTTTGGAAGGAGGGGGAAAAGGAAAAAGGTACTTGCAGCAGTATTCTTTCTTGGGAACCAACAGGATTTCTGAGTGTGAAATGAGCACAGTAGTGAAGATTTGGACAAAGGCATGAGGCCTTCATGAGTCTTCAAGAGCCAACACTTTTTGCAACAAAATTTGTTCCTTGAAGGCTTAAAAAAGATTTAGCCACCTTTTGGTATAACAAATTTTATAGGTGGTTAACAGTTGCTCCACTTGGGGATGGTGCCTTTTTGAAGGCATCAAGAACTTCAGACTTGCATTCTCTGGGAGGCTGATCAGTTGCCTCATCCATTGGGCTGCCTTTCTTTCTGTGGATGATCTTCTTATGCTCTGAAAACATATTAGCAGCCATGAAAAACAATGGATCCTTCATCAACCAGCATGTCTACCTACCCAATCCTACTAATCTGACATTTTTTCTTCATTAGAGTGCACTTGGATTGGCAAACTCTTTTCACAACATTTTATTCTTTTGAAAGCATAAAACTAATCTAATTCTACTCCTTATTTCTCCCTGAACTCAGATTAAACAGTTGAGTTCAGATGCTTCTCTACCTATTCTATTATCTGTTGGGATTAAACTGTCCAACAAACTTTCATTCTCTAAATTCTACAACAGAAATTTTAAAAGCACTCAAGTCAGGATTGAACAATCTAACTTGATGCTGGTCTATGGCATAAGAACAAACTTCACATAGACATTATTTTGTAGAAAAATTGAAACAAAATGGAAGGCTTAAGATCTGAAAATTCAAAGCATTTCCTTCATCCTTTTACAGCTCTGTTTTGACTCTTATGTGAGATGTTTCTTCCTTGTTCTCTGGTTCAGATTTTGAGCTAATTAGAAGTAGATTTACATCTTTTCTGACTAAAAAATGAAACAGATTTGAGTCATTTTCTCTTTGAAACTTTAGGTTCAGATTTTGAGCATATTTGAACCTTTAATTTCTATCCTAAAATATCTACTGATAAGCCAAGATTAAACAGTTGGGAAAATCGAATTCACTATCCTATCAGCAGAAAATTTAAAGCTAATTAGCCAAGATTAAACAGTTTGACTAACTAGAAGTGTGTTTTTCAGGAGTGGCATTTAAGCTTGCACACTTTCAAACTTGTTTCTCTTTTTTGGTATGGGGCTATACCTTTCTTGTTTTCACAGTCTGCCCTCTTTTCTTTCTTTTCTTTGTTTTTTGTATTTTTGATTTTTCTTCAAAGAAGAAAACAACAACTAACTACATGCTCAGAATTGAGCTTTATTGACATTCCTATCTAACCTAATCTAACTTGGAATATTTACATGTTTAGCTAATGAACTCTCTTTTTCAGTACAACCAATCCAGTAAATGATTCCATGATTGGTCCTTCTTCATCCCTTTGGGCAGGCTAGACAAACAGGGCCACTCCCATTCTTTTTGTTTTTTAGCAGTAGTGCTAAATAATCCTCTTGCCTTTGGTAATATACTGCTCCTAATAACCTTTATCCTTTCTTTAAATATTTTCAAGAAGTGAGCATAGGGATCTTGAAATAATGCCTGGTTAAGAGTATTTGGAAGACAGGGTTCTACCAGGATCATTTCTTCTTTCTTCACTGGATCAAGGTAAAGATTCTTTTGGGAAAGAACCTTTTCTTCATCTTCATTATTATCTGAACTGGAGGACTCATCATATATTGCAGTGTTGTGCTCTTGTAGTCCTGGTATGCTCTGATTCAGTGGACTGTACTTTGTGAAGATATCATCATGTTCTTGAGCAGGGGTATCTTTTATTACCTCAATCCTCTCAGGAGAAGGCCCCTTATCTTGATCCTGCTCAAGAAATTCCTCTTCCTTTTTAATCTCAACCTTACAACTAATAGATTTCTAATTCCCAATTATGTGAAAGCTATTTCTGATGGATTGGATGGGTTGATTGCTGCTTTCAAGATGATGATAATGAATTTCATGACACCAATCCACTGCTGGTTTCCCTGCATGATTAGTTTATGTTTGGAGCTCATCATCATCATCAGATTGATCAGAAGTTGAAAAATCATTAGTATACAAAATTTCACCAATCAAACATATTGGGTTATCATTTTGTTCCTCTTTGAGCTTTTCTATAATTGTGTTTTTGGATTCAAGACAACAAGGTTCAGTAAGTAGATGAATAGAAGTGTTTTGGTCAAATGGAGGTTTGGAGGTTGGCTGTCTGTTTAATATTAGATCAATCTCTTCTTCTGTTAAGAGAGAAGGAATTGCCTTTTTGCTTAGGACAAATGTACAACGGTCTTCTTGAGCCTCTTCTAATGGATCTCCATTTGAGTTTGTAGGGGAACTTTGAGGTTTCTCTTGTTTTTCCTGGTCTATCTCAGTTCTGAACAACTCCTCATGATTTTTGTGACAGTTATTCAAAATATGGGATTCAGGAGTTGTTTTTAATAGATTATCAGGATGCCATTATTCTTTAATCATCTGAAATGAGTCATGAAATAAAGGCAGAGACTCTGGTTGTGTTGTCTCTTCTCCTATTTCAGATTTTGTGGGTTCAAAATGGCTTATGTTTTCCTCAAGGCACTGCTTACTATTTGTTTTTGCAATTTGGTCATGAAGTTCCCTTAATAGCATTGTACAAGATGTAGGTAGGTAATCAGGAATTTCCTGACAACCTTCTTCATTGTTTTCTTTGTAATCTTGTTCATTATACACATCTTGTAACGTTTAGGTTTGTTCTTGATTTGAAAGGAGCATGGGTTGCTCTATATCATCAATATTCAAATTAGCCTCATTCCTTTCAATTCTTTTCCCAAGAATATACACCATCTTTTCCATCATGACCAGCAATTTTTCTTTATTGTTTTCTCTATAGTATTTCTCACCTTCTTCTATAAAGTCTTGATCATCATCTATATATTGCTCATTGTCTAGGTCTTGTAATGGTTGAGTTTGTGTTTGATCTGGGAAAAGCATAGGTTGCTCTGGATAATCAACATCTATATCATCCTCATGCATTTCTAATCCTTTATCAAGTATGTACACTATTTTCCCAATTAGTTCCAATAATGTGTTTAGTTTAGCTTCTCTGTCCATACTTGGATCCATGTTTATAATAAGAGGTCACTGTATCTCTTTAACCAGTTCAGAGTCCTTTACCAGTGGAGTTATTAGGTATTTTGGGATTGTGGAGTTGCCAGGTGGAAGATTTTGAAATTTGTTGTCCACCAACAACATGATTGGGTTTTCTCAATGCATTCCCAAGGGAGTATACAAGGATTGGTAGGTTAATAGGCCTACTTGAGGCCAGTGGAGTCACCAGGTGAAAACTTTTTAGCTTTTGTGAAGGTAAAATGTTTTATGGTTCCACCACCATGTTTATTATGAAGCCAAACTGAGTATTTTTGGTTTTTCTGAGTTTCTATGGTTGTTTGAAAGACTAATGAGTTTATAAGAGCTTTCTAGGAAACTATGAACTTAGTCGTCCCACCGTGATTTCCATTATGTTGGTGTCCCGTGTTTTGATATTTTGGAAAATCAAAAGACAAGGCAACATCAGAACCAATCTTTAGAGTTCCAAGATCTAGTCCTCCTGTTCTCAGAGAGGGATCTCTCAAATGTTTGTTTGCAAAGGTTTATTTTGTGTGCTTTGAGTATTGGTTTTAGACTAGTTATGAAGTGTAGGTGTTTGTTTGTTTGTTTGGTTGAATTGATACAACAGAACATGAAAGGTCTAGGAAAGATATATAGAAAGGAGAAACATCTGGTTCATTGGGAAATGGAGTCAAAAAGAGGTCATGACATACTCATCAATGGATATGGGATATCAGAGGGAAAATCTAACTTGGCCACAGGATCCTTTGGTTTTGGAATGAGATGGACATCAATGATTTGGAAAGAGAAGTTTAATTCTCAAACAAAGGGAATTTGAAAGCACAACTTGAACAATAAAGAGCTATTTGATAGACAGGGCTAACCATAAATTCTACAAATCACAACTTTAAGCAAATAATGATTTCAAAACAACTTTTAAAATGAAATCTAAGATTCGGGGAACACCCTATTTCCTCAAATATTTTATTTCAAATGACTTAGAAAACATAAAAGATTCACTGATAATTGCAGTCACAGAAGAGGGAACACCTAACACATCTATGATCACAACTATAAAATACCTTTAAGACAATTGTTTAAGCGAGGACAAAGGGCAAGATCAAAACATACCTCCTTGACTTACTGTAAACAGAAATACTTCAAAGGGAGACTTCAATAACAGTGTTTAAGTGGCAGCAAACAAGCAGGGAGAACCATAAATCATGCTGAAACCAACTGTTGGAACTATTAAGGAAATAAACAAGCATGAGGACTAAAGAGAGAGATTAAAGACTCTTAAATACCTCAGCAGAAGAAAACATGAAACAGTGAAGGATGAACAGGTCTAAGGTGCTTCCAGGAGTAATTTATTAGCCTAAAACTTTCAACCTACTGTAGTAAGAAATCATGGAACAAAATGAAAATAGGGGAAAACATTAAACAGTTCATAATACTTCACCAACAACCAAGCTCATGGATCCAATGATAGAGCCTTCACAATAACAAGCATGCAACGACATCATCAGGACATCCAAGACTTCAATTTCTTCTTCAACTTCAACAGACTATGTATTATTTCAAAAAATTTCAATATTACAACTAGTGATCAACCAACAACCAACCCCTCACTCATCTTATGCAGTAGTATATATAGAATAATGAGGAGGTGAGATGTGATAAAAGATCTCCAAATACAATTAATACAGAATTAATGGCTTCTTGGCCTTTGGGGGGCTCAATGAAGAAACTTACACAGGTGTCTTCTGTATTAAATGATTTACATAAAGATTTAAGCTCAGAGGGAGGTCTTTCTGACCTTTGAGGCTCTGTATGGTGTCAAAGTAACTCTGTTGATATTTTTTACATTAAGTTTGTCTGTAGAGTTTATCCTTTGGCTGCGTTGCGAGGCAGACATCTGGTCTTGATCAATAACTTCAGCCTTTGATTGAATACTTTTAGGCACAGGTGGCATTTCAGTAGCTAGGAGGAATCAATTTGCCTCAGCTGTGGCGGTGGAGACTTTTTTTCTGATAAAACCCTTTGATTTCTATTTGACTATGTTTTAATTGGAAAATTAGGCTATTGATAATCAATGGTTGGCCTTAATCCTTATAAAACTGTTTAAATCTTCCATGTTGGTGCATTTCTGTCTTCGACCCTGATACTCTTTTATTTGTGATTGACTTGCTGTGTTCGTTGGTGTGCAGTGCTACGCAGAGGTGAGAAGGCATCAATGCCTCACGAATTATTGATAAAACGTGGATTTAAAAACCCTGTGAATGATTTCCTTGGTGAATCGAAGGCAGGAGGATCGTCACCCTCTGCCTTTAAATTTTCTTCAGACACAACGGAAAAAACCATTAACCCTGCAAAATACGAACAAAAATTATAAAATCCATGCATATATAGGTTTACTGCTTTAGAAGGCACGTGGAGAGAGCGTGGCCATTGGATGGCATCATCCAACAATTGATATTGATTTAGAGGAGGTCAAAGGAGAGTGGAGGAGGAGATTAAATCGGGACTGTTGATCGCGCAGAGATCAACGGTCGAGAGCGAGGGTGACTAAACAACGTGAAGGGGTCATGTTATTTATAAAAATAAAATAAAAAATGGGAAAAACGGTTTAAATCCTTTGTTTCGGGAAAAATGGTCGAAAATCAATGTCGGGAGTCGAGACGATCGTGGGCCATTGGATGAGAGCGGCCCATGTGATCAACGGCGGAGAACAGGCGTCCATGAACCTTATAAACATGCCCGGACATCAAATTTGTTAATAAAACTATGTTGAACAAACCCCAGGTCCGTAAATGTTGATTGGACGAGGAATTAGGGCTATGGAAGGGGGGCCATCGATCTACAGATCAGATCGACGACGGAGATCTGTTAAATATCGCACCGGGTCCACGTTAACTGTCGGGCATCTTCGGTGAGCGATCGCCGTCGGATGGGCGGCCTCAGATTGGACGGTGTTTGTCAATATCTCGCCGGGTCCACGTTCGATCTTTAACGTGCGATAGATGGTGGTTTTGTGAACAGTGCCTAGGACACGTGTTGGCCAGCGTATGGAATCGCTGTCGATCGGGAAAAAACCGACTGCGCCCAAAAGCAGTGCGATGCATATTGCGTGGTTTTCGCGGCAGTGAGTGGTTGGCGGGGACCACCGGGGAGATGGATTCTACACCGTCCGATCTTCAGATTAGATCGACGGTACGAAGTGATTTAAATTTCACACTAGCGGTAATTTATAAATATAAATAAAGCCGAAAAATAAGTATAAACAAAGTTTTTAATATTTTTTGGGTGGGATAAAAATATAATATGGTTAGGCGCCCGTCTGCGGGGCTACAGGTTATATGGAAAGACGTATGACCGGTGGGTCGTGGATGAAGGGCTAATAGGCATGGGGTAATGCAATAAGCGCTTAGAGGATCAGCGCTCGGTTCTGGCGCCTGGGCGTATGGAAGAAAGGGTTAAAGACTTAGCCCAAGGGGGCTTAAGTCTACAATACATAAAAATATGATTTTTTTATGGATTTTGAATGATTTTCAAAGGTTTTGGGGGTTTTTGATAAGGCTAAGAAAGGGTCTTAAGCTTTATCAAAGGGTTTTGATGAAGGGGAAAGGGGAAAATACATGAAAATGACGGATTTTCTTGGGAAATGGAGGGAGAAGATGAGGTCAGTTTTGGAAGGAGGGGGAAAAGGAAAAAGGTACTTGCAGCAGTATTCTTTCTTGGGAACCAGAAGGATTTTTTAGTGTGAAATGAGCACAGTAGTGAAGATTTGGACAGAGGCATGAGGCCTTCATGAGTCTTCAAGAGCCAACACTTTTTGCAACAAAATTTATTCCTTGAAGGCTTAAAAAAGATTTAGCCACCTTTTGGTATAACAAATTTTATAGGTGGCTAATAGTTACATATAAATCACTTCACCCCTTTTTAAAAGCACCGAAACCTTTTGTTTTTGTTTTTCACCTATCATCCCTTTGGCTTGTTCTATTACCCATCAGACCTATGCCAATCGCATCAGAGCTTTTGTGTGACGTGTTCCAAATGCTTCCAACCCCCGATCCCGATTGTGATTATTAAAATGCCCCCACAACATATCATAAAGTTATGTTATATGTTGTATTCCACTCCTACCCCTTCCGATTCCGATTGCAACGTGGACCCCACCTCCATTTCCTTTTCCCATTCAAAATCAATTTTCTCCCTTCACTAAAGGCATAGTTTCGTTTCAAAGCATTTTATTAAAAAAAGTTAGTGTTATTCAAAAAAATAACGGAAAGCAAAGCGACAGTCAAAGGCCGAGAAAGCTTATATAAAACAAAGATTGCTACAGCAGCAGTAAAGTAGGAAATCTGTTTTCGGATTACCTATTTTCTTTCATCCATGTATAACAGTGAATTTTCAAGTGGTCAAAAGTCTTATTGTTCCTTATTTTTAGAGGCAAATTGTTGGTTCTCTTTTCCATATTCAGATTTCAGTTCTTGAGCTGGCAAACAGTTTCTCTTTCTTTGGATCTATGTTCCCACAAATCTGGTCTATTTAATGTAATTCTAAATCATTTGTAAATCAATCTGTAACTCAGCAGTAGGGGAATAGTGTGGAAAGAAACGCTCTGTGCTCCATTGTACAGTTTGATAGGGAATTAATAAGAGATGCAGCTCTGATTTGTGGCATCCATGTGGTATGAGATTTAGCATTTGTTTCTCTCCTTTGTTTCATATTTAAATTGTCATGTTTCACCTCTCATCCATAAACATTTCCTTTTGAATGCTTTCAAGATAGAAAGGTAGAATCCATTTTTATGCTTTGCCTTGGGAAATCATTCATACTCTGTGTTTTTCTTCTGTTTGAAAAGGATCCATTTATTGTGCCCTTTTCAGATCCTCACCAGTCTTTCCATTCCATCCTTATTTAACCTTAATTGCTAAAATTTCCTGCCTATCTTGCCCCATGAAATACCCTGTATCCTGATTTAATTTCCCAGTTTCAAACTGTCCCATTTTGTCCCACACATCCCTGAAATTCATTTCATTTATTAAAATTTCTTTCACATCATTATACCTAGCCTAATATCAGTCCATTATAGCATTTTATTGAATATCCTTTCACGGAGAGAGCCCTCTCCTGTCCTTGTAGGGCTAGCTACAAGGCTGAGCATGGTTCAGTTATTACCCTGTTTTGCCCTTTTTAGCTTGGGGTCCAGATCAAGTGCTAACATCTCTGGCGACTCCATTGGGGATTTTTCGATCTGACTGTTTGTGAGCTTATATTCTCGGCACTGAACGTGTTTATTCTATTTTGAAGAAATATTGAACAGAGGCTCTGTAAGAGGAGCAACGTCATAGTCAGGCCCGATGTTATAAAGAGTATTGAGAAACTCTGTCTAAGGTTAAAAACCTTGGTTACATTGAATGCGGCGCTTTTAAAGAAATCTCTGTTGTTGAAGTAAAAAGCTTGGTTTCATTGCCGGCGAAGAATTAACATCAGTGGGACCCAACAATGAGTTAATGCAAGGAGTTAAAGTGCTAAACCACAGTCAAAACACGATTTATTTACCACCGGTGATTTTCAGAAACAGAAACCGCCTATATCACACCGCTTTTGCCCTGGAGCAAAACCACTTCAAAAAAACACGATCTAGTGAGATTAAGGCACGTCATCACCCAAAAACCACCCATATCGCACAAATCTCAGCTGTTAAACTTCGGCCTTTGAAAAAACAAGATATTCAGGAGAAGTGTCCGATCTGGAGAGCCTTAGATCTGACAGAAATCATGCGCTGAAAAGCATAGGCGATAATTGAGGTAAGATCTGGCAGATTTTTCATTATTATATGTTTATTTTATTCATAAAAAATCAAAAAGTGGATGCGTGGGCCCCTGTCGAATGAAATATATGGTGCACTGGTAGCATAAGTGTGTTCTATAGTATAAAGTTCAAAGGTTGGTGTTTTTAAAGGATCACGCCGTTGTTATATCATTTTGATATTACGACTGGATAAAGTCGCTTAAATATTTTTGAGCGTATCATATATTTGCTTGAGAAGGTTTGAAATATCATTACAAAACAAGTATTGTTAAAGCGCTTCAGAAGGGAATATAACTACAGCCACTTATTGCACAGTCCTAAATATATTTCTACCAGAGTATAAAGTCAGATCACCCCAGTAAATATTCCTCTTGTAAATTCCTCGGTTCCGGAAAATGATTTTCAGAGTCTGCTAGGCTGAAACATAATTTTATATAGTAGAAATTTACACACATTGGCTTCAAGAAGATACACAAGGGCTAATCCAGATCCATATCCTCCCCCTGTGTTTGAGAATCCCAATCTGATTCCAAGAATTGTCAGAAGACAAGAAGGATCAATAAGTCCCAGACCTATCTTCAGATCCCATACTTGGCCCAGTGAATGGTTTTTTGTAGAAGATATTTCTTTTGATGAGAGTTTTGAGCTTTCTTTATTTAGAAATAAGTCTAAAACTGCACTTGATGACACAGTTTTAGATCTAGAATTCCTTGTAGATATTGAAGTTCAAAGAGCAAATTCCTCAATTGATGATTATATTCTGAATTCTCCTCATTCATCTATCACTATAAATAATATCCCCGAGCCTTCAGAATCATCAGGAACAACATTCCCTCCTCCTAATTCACCAACATTCCCATCATTCAATCCTCAGTTGTCATCCCCTCTATCAACACCTCCCTTAAATCCTAGCAACACAAACACTGTTGTAAATGCACCAAGAGCCATGGCTGCCCGGTATGCACCCCTAGTTTTGCCTCAGGTTCTGAATGATATGCCTGCTGACTATCAAAGTAAAATTCCTATTTTTGATGCCACTCAGAGCATTACAGCCCAGCAGCATGTTGATAAAATGAATGACTTTTTTGATCTACATGAGGTAGAAGCATAGAATGTAACTACCAGGTTGTTTGTTCAAATATTTGAAGGAGAATTTAGAAAGTGGTTTAGAGCTTTACCAACAGGCTCTATTCACACTTTTTAGGAATTACACACACATTTTTTAGACCGGTGGGAGGTAAACAAGAACCCACTTTAAATTTTGTCTAAGTATGAAAATATTAAAAGAAATGTGGGTGAAACTGTATAGGACTTTTGTTTGAGATTTAATGTTGTATATATTTTTATTCCAACTAACTTGAAACCTCCTATGGGATTAGCCTTGCTGAAATTTCCAGATGGTTTCGATGCCGATATGGCATATCAACTGCGGGAGAGAGATCCCACTACCCTGGAAGACATGCAAAAGATAGCAATAAGAGTAGAATCGAATCTGCTAGCTAAAAGAGCTCGGACCAGAGCGGAAAAGAGAGTCACAGTGAAAGAGGAAGCCTCTCCTTCAGACAAAAAAATGGAAACTCTGATTCGAACATTTGAAAAGATGGTTGATCGATTAGCCATTTCGGATAGGCCTGAACCTCAAATTAGAAATCTGAATTTCAGAGGGCAACAACCACAGTTCAGGATTAAGCAGAGAGAACAGAGAGCACCGAACCAAGCAGTGCCACCACAGCAGCAAATCAGAACTCCATTACAGCAAAATTACGTTCAAGGAATAGACACAGATGAGGATGATCCTGTGATTGAAGCCAATCGTTTTTTCACAGCTGATGGTGCGCCAATTTTTCTCACTTAAGACGAAGAATACACAGTGGAAACTCTAGTCATTCAAAAGGATGAATATTTCATTTTGGCCAATGACACAGTATTAGAATAATAGTCCGATGACTACCAGAGACGGTTCATGAATGCCTTGTCAGCACAACAAAGGCAATATTATCTGAGGAATAGAGACGTTACAATCAGTACCATTTAGAAAAGAAAAGAGCTCCAAATGAAGAACGATGCTCAGAAGAAAGGAAAAGAGTCGGTCGATCCTTCCTCCAGCAAAGCACCTACTGCGATTAACACAACAAATGAAAATAATCAACAGAGTACAGTAAAGGAGCAAGCAGAGAAGAAATATCCTCTAGTTAAAGAGGTAGAAAGGGCTCCTTCTTTTAATTTGGAGAATGAAATTTCTAAACTGAAAGTGTCCATGCCCCTTGTTGTAGAGGTAAATCCCCTCTGCGGATAGAGGCGATCCCTACTAGCCCAGATCGGGTCTAGCAACAATTGTATCACGCTAAGGCGCAAATTCCTAATTGCAATAGACCAAATTGCGAAGAAGGCCTACCTTAAGTCCAACGCTGTTGTTCTTAGAGAAGGTAGCGCTCCCGTTTCTTTGCTCCAGTAGATCACAATTCTCCCACTTGTCGCGATCGAACACCTGCACACACAAGAAACACAACGAACACACAAGCTTAAACCCAATATATGCAATTATGTATCAGTCAGAGAAGATACAACTCATGATCACAATGTATGAACAATACGAGTGGAACCATAACCAAATTCGATTATCATTAATTAATACAAAGAAATATACAACTTGGCTCTGAAGCTGAATCTTCCTTCGGCGGGTCGACAGTGGAATATGTCTCCGTAAAGCTCGTCGGGAATGGGACAAGCCTCTCTCTTTGGTTGTCTTGACAATAATATCCTTGCTACTGATTTGGCACTATGAGGACTATCAAGGCTCTTGCAACATTATTTAGGCTATGAAGGCTCTTGGATACTAGCTTGCAAAGGAAAATGGAAAGCTTATATAGATGGTGGAAGGAGAGATGGGATCCCTACAATCATGGGATTGGTCCTATCCTCAAGGAAGCTTCCATGAGAGGTGGAAAACCACTTCCTCTACATGGAGATCTGGAGCCAAACCTCCCAACTCAATTTAGAGATCAGTTCAGGAATTGGTTGGAGTTAATCTTTCGCCATTTATTTTTAAAAAACACTCCTTAATAAGCCTGGCGCGGGTACAAAACTGAGACAGTGCGCCAATTGGCACACCCTCTTTGGAGGATTTCCCCCATTGGCGGGAGGGCTGAACTGACTAGTCGCGCCAAGGCAAAAGGGCTATTTTTTGGGTTTTTCACAAGGAATTGTCTTCAGGGGAATAAATTCCCTTGTCCAGGGGGATGCCATGAAAGTGGTTTCAGGTCATGTCACTGCTCACAGGTCATGGAATAAGCCCTACAATGTGCGAGACGGGGAATTGCAGGGACGGTGACAAATTGCTGTGTAACAGATGCCCCCTAAAGCATGAGGCCTGAAAAAGAGAGAGGGGTGAAATGCTTTACGAGAACGTGTCCAACTGAAAACACTGCCATCGGAAAACGTGCGTAGAGAAGTACAACTAATATCTCAAATACATGATATATGTGGTATGGGCGCAACCATCCATAACAGAGTATACAATAATCCAGATCCAAGGCATGGACGCAGCCATCCAATAAGGATCGATAAATAGACTCAGGCATGGTCGCATCCATCTAATGAATGAGTCATGTAACCAATCATAATAATCCACATAATCGCATCCTAGATTCTAATAGACAAAATCCAGGGTCTTGCACTCCATCTTGACCCGAAAAAAGTAAAATTTCAAGCATGTGAATAAGTGAGCTGAAGTTGAACATGCAAGAACATCGTCTGATTACCAGCCAATGATGAAAGCTGTTAACAGATGCGAGAGATACCATCAATAGTGACAATGGACCTCAAGGTACTATAGGTACAATCTATGGCGTGTGAATCAATGAGCCGGCATTGAACAGCCGTAGAATCATTCGATCAGAGGCCAATGATGAAAACCTCATGTCGAATGCGAAGAACCTGCCATTGAGGCATGCAGGCTCCAAGGTACCAGAAGGGAGTCTCTAGATCAGCTTCCCAGATAATGAGCTGAAGTCGACAGGAAGTGACCTTAATCGAAGGTGGGCCATAGTGTTTCCCACATCATCGACATGAGACAGAGGAACATAATATTTTGTGAATCGGGATCAGATGAGAATCAGAGGAGGGTTGAAACTTTGCAGAGGTCAACTTCTCTTGAACATATCGATGGCACGACAGTGGATTTGGAAGTATCTAACATCAAAAGATCAGGGGTCATGATGACGAGGTAAAGAGCAGATGAGAGGTCAAAAGGGATTACCCAAACCAATGGAGGCAAGCAGAAAACGAGATGAGATGTACCCAACCCGACACGAATGCAGAAAAGTTCCATGTTCAAGAGCGACATACTGCCGACATGACGATGATACTGGTTCCATCTTCCCCACCATTTCTGGTGAGTACCCCAATTATTTTTGAAAACAAGCTTGAAGGGGATAGCATATGCTTGTAATATAAATCCATCCTTCGGACGAATCCATCCTAGTACATTTAACGAGCCCTAGGAAGGAGAACTCGAATATCGTCATTACGACTGAATCTGATGTCATCAGGGTTTAGCGAGTCTGACAAAGGAAGAACTCGGTGTCTTTTCATGTTTAGAGATTTTGAAAAGATAACAGAAAAGTAAAATCCAATAGTCCCTTTTCGTAAATAGTTCCTTAGATCCGAAAAGGTAGAAAACTATGTCTAAGAAAAACTCCTAGTCGCGATAGGGTAGGGTATTCCTTTTTTGTAAATAATCTCTCCCAGCCCGAAAAAGGGGTAAACGTATACTGGGTAGATGTCGTTTCGCAGCCACTTTAACGAGATCAGAATGACAAGCTACTCGTCAATCTTTTCATGTTTAGAGAGTCAGAAAAGAGCTGAAAGATGACTCCAAAATGACTTTTTCGTGTTTTTACCGAGTCCAAAAAAGTATAATATACAACTTGTATCACCGTCGAAGCTGCGAAAAAACCTGTTGCTGCACATAAAGGCAAGTGTAAAATCCATTTTTCGACAAAACATATTAAAATATTGAGAAAAATGACTTTTAAAACCTAATTTTGACTTCAAAAGTTATAAATATCCCACAAATGGTAAAAACATATTTACTCTTACTTTATCCTCATTTGGAGAGCAACAATGGTCTTTTGTGTGCGAACTTGCGGCAGTGATTGCGACTGATCCAGGACACCATTCATATTCACGTCAGTTGCAGGTAAGAGGTGCTCCCTTAAGCTCTGTTTTGATCCATTTTTTATGAATTTCCATTGTGCATTTGATCTTTGGGGGGAACCCTTTGGAATTTTAGGGCTCGGCCCATTGGCGCGGGTATCGGGCATGGACCCGCGCCAATGGACTTTTGCTCACAAAGGGGTCGCGCCAATGGTGCAACGCGATTTTCTGCTTTAAATTTTCAAAATGTGAGCCATCCATCTAGATTTTTGAATGCAATAGAGATCTAACAAAGCATTTTTAATCATGTTGATGCAGGTATTCAGGCATAATGGTTATTGAATGGAAAGAGAGGGAACATGGAGAAGAAGACGGAATGGAAATGGAAAACGAAGCTTGCATGAATGAACTCCGGAACTATGGTCTCAATAAATTCTTCCTCACACCATGCTTACGAGCTCAACCTGAGCTATTACAGCACTTGGTTAGTATATGGGATGAAAACGAGGAAGTGTTCAAACTTCGGGACCAAGTGCTAGAACTTGAGGTCTCTGATGTCTATTTCATAACCGGACTGTCGCGCAGAGGCCCAGTGCCCATTATGACCGGCAGTAGACCTTCTAGAGAGAAGATGGATCAGGTAATGGCGAGAGTGTGCCCAGGGGCATAGACAGGATCGGGAAGTGGGAAAGTGGACATCCACACTATCCGCGACCTAGCACTCGGAGTAGTGCTTCACATTATTGCGTGGGCTACGGGATCGCACACACCGCATGAGGCAACCAAGGCGCAACTCCTACTAGCCTCCGAGTGCATGAATCATACATTGTTCTATTGGGCCACCGCAGTGACAACCAACATCAAAATGCATCTAAAAAAATGTAAGAAATCCAAGCTGAAATAGTTTGGATACGGTTCCATTCTGGTGTCGTTCATCTTGGAATGACTACCCATTTTCCAGGGCCAAGGGGTAATAGTTGCCGAGCCGATACCGAGAGAGCCACAGATGGCTCACTGGGCAACACTTATGCCCAGGTTAGGAGGGGGCCAACAGATGTCCTAGAGGCCCTATTTCTTTGTGTTGTTATGACGTCAACTGATCGTGGTCGAGGATTGGCCCTATGCTGGGACCGATTTCACTGGAGACCCAGATCTTCCGCTTCTGGAGGGGGACGACTAGGACGAGGAGCTAGGTATGACTCTCTTTTTTTTTATTTTTATGTATTTATGATTTTTTGTGATACATTTCCATTCTAACAACAGTTCTTATGTGTATGCAGATGTTGGCCCAGAGAGGCCCGTGGGCATGTTGCCCATTGCACGGAGGACCCCCCTTGCGCATGACCCTCAAGCTGAGGGTGGCGAAGGGAGTGAGCTGATCCAGAACCTGGAGGGCATTGCCCAGGGGATCCCGGACTATGCACGGCTAGCAGATGTCCCACTAGCTTACCAGCGACACACTGTGGGGGTGCCTAGTCACCTTCACCGACTGTTGAGGCGATTGGTGCGCACGGTAGCATGTTAACACGAGCACCACGCTGATTAGCTATCTAGGGATTTTATATGCATATTTTTTGAGAGACATGTTGTCTCTGGCTGTTGTTAGACAAACATGTATATTTTTTGACTTTATGTGATGTACACAAACTGCAAACTATTCGACATATATATCTATATATCTATTTCTGGATGGATCTTTTTACATGTGATGATGTTTTTACAAGTTGTGCAAATGTCTATCTAGAACCATATTAGCTACTACATCTGTTAATGTATTCATATGTCTAGGTATGTGTTGATATGTGACATAATCAAAATTTCTTTCCAGTAAATGAATACGTAGATATAGACATAAAATGTATGGGTTTCTAACTGAATAATGACCATTAAGCTGTAATACTACAAGTTGTGAGTCCAGATATACAAGTAATTCACGAATACCGAGGTCCACAGCCTCGGTTAATAATTCCAATATGACACTATATTCCATGATATTATTTGTATCAGGCCCCAGACACACACCTTACAGGTTGACCAACTCACTAGCAGGATCGTAGATTACCTAGGCTACCGAAGATAGATTCCTGGTACTGCGGGAGGCACCATCTGCGAAACCAACAAACGGAGTAATGGACATCTGCACAATCAGGAAGACCTGATCAACAGAAAGATGCTTACATTGCACACCACACCACACATGCACACAAATGAATATACACACCTATGTACACACACCACACCAAAAATAACTCAAGCGTAGTATTTTTTAAGGTACAGCCCATTCCTAAGTTGCGTCAACGGAACTCCTTCATAATCAATGAGCTCATAAGCCCCATTTTTCAATACTCGTTTTACTATATAGGGGCCATGCCACATGGGTTGGAACTTGCCTGCTCCAAGTTTGTCGTGCGCTTGGTCATATAAGAGGATGAGGTCCCCTTCGACAAAGGAACGTGGAGAAACTGATTGATCAAAGTGAGCTCTGACCCTCTTCTTCTATGTTTCAATGATTAAGGCAGCCAAGCGGCGGGTTTCATCCAGCCGTTCCAAATATAAGAGACGTTCTTCTTCAGGAGAAGTGTCAGGCAAAAGTTCCACAACCAAATTTAAAGAAGGAATTTTGCATTCAACTAGGAGAGTTGCTTCCAGACCATACACCAATTGGAACGGTGTGAATCTGGTCGTACTCTTTGCTGACGTCCGGTAAGCCCATAGAGCTGAGAATAATTGGAGATTCCAATTGGACTTATGAATACCAATTTTCCATTGAAGCATTGTGACCAAAAATTTATTCACAGCCTCAACCTGGCCATTTGTCTGGGGGTAATATGGCGTTGAGCTATCATGTCGCAAGCCCAATCTTGATGTCAGCTCGGCCATCATGTAATCTCGAAAATGAATGCCATGATCGGTAACAATGGCCTGAGGGACCCCGAAATGTGCAATAATGTGGTTGAAGATAAACTGGGCAACTGTCTTACCGTCGACGGTTAGTGTAGGCATCGCTTCGGCCCACTTAGTAAAGTAGTCTACAGCGACAATTATATATGCATGCCCCCCGGCCTAATGAGGGTTACACATCATGAAATCTATGCCCCATTTTGCAAAAGGGCCTACGGTAATGACAGGGTGCAGAGGGAGGGGTGGCGCACGCATCTTGCACTGAAAAACCTAGCATGAATGACATTTTCAGACTGCAATAATATAGTCTTTGAATATCGACGGCCAGAAGTAGCCCACACATAGAATCTTATGGGCGGTGGCATATCCGGACATGTGACCACCACAGGCGCCACTGTGACAGTCATTCAAGACTCTTTCAGTCTCTTCCAAGGTCAAGCACCGGCGGAGTACTGAATCTACTCCAACCTGGTATAAGGTATCTCCCACAATGTGGTAGGGTTGAGATTGATGCTGAATCTGACGTCGGGCATCTTTGGTCAGCTCAGACCGGAACATTGAAGTTTGAAGATACACAATGATTCCACCGTACCATGGATCATGAGTGCTGATAAGGAAGAGTGTTTCATCCGGGATATGATCCTCGGAGTGAGATGGGGTGGAGTCTGTCGGGAGGGAGCAAATGAGATCCGCAAAAACCAGTGATTTGGTCGACTTAGCAGTGGTAAAATATAAATCGAAATCCTAAAGGATAACGATCCATTTGGAGTAATTTCCCCCCAATAATTGTCGAGATAGAATGTACATCATGGGGTTGCAATCCGAAACCACGGTTACTGTATGCAACAAGATGTAGTGGCGAAACCGCTGCACAGCTTGCACTGCGGCTAATGCCATTTTCTCGACGTGAGCATAACGCATTTCTGTGTCAAGAAGATTCTGTGATAGATAATAAACAACGTGTTCATTTCCATCATCGTCATCCTGCACCAGAACCATAGCTATGGTGCTAAATGCGGTGGCCAAGTATAGAGTGAAGTCACTGTGATAGTTTGGAGGACGAAGCAATGGAGCATTAACGAGTAATGTCTTGAGCTTCTTAAAGGATCGTTGAGAAATCTCGTCCCAATGAAAGGGAACATTTTGCTTTAAAAGACGCTTGAATCCTTTGGCCACTTTCGCGTAGTTCGGGATGAAGCGTCGTAGGAAATTAGCTTTTCCCTACAGAATCTGCAATTGGTTTAACAAAGAGGGTGATGGGAGATTGACAATAGCCTAGAATTTTAGGGGGTCAAGGTAAATTCCATCCTTGGAGACTATGAACCCCAAAAGAAGGCTAGAATCCACGCAAAAAACACATTTATGAGGGTTAAGCTAGATATTATAGTGTCTACAGCGAAGGAAAATCTGGTGGAGGTGTTCGGGATGGTCTTCTCGCTGAGCTGAATGAGCTTGAAAATCGTCTAGATAAGGCTGAACGATATGGCGTATGTCGTGAAATGCGTAAGACATAGCATGCTGGAAAATGGCTCCAGCATTATTTAAGCCGAACGGGAGCTTTTTATAAGCAAAGGTACCCCACGGATAGATGAATGCAGTCTTGTGTTGATCGGCAGGTAAAATATTTATCTGATTATACCCGGAAAAGCCATCCATCAGGGAATAAATCTCACTCCCAGAACATTCATCAATGATTTGATCTATGAAGGGAGTGGGGTAATTGTCCTTAGGGCAGGCCTGATTAATATCACGGTAATCAACGCAGACTCTTATAGTACCCTGCTTCTTATCTACAGGGACAATGTTTGAGACCCATTTTGTGAGGGGAATCAGGTAAATGAAGCCCGCGTTCAAAAGTTTTTCAACTTCTGCTTTAATGGAAGTGGCTTTATGAGGATGCACTGGGCGTAGGCGCTGGCGCACGGGTTTCGCACCGGGATAGGTAGGAATCTCGTGCACTACTATGTTGGGATCAATCCCAGGAATTTCCTCATAGGACCAAGTGAACACGTCTCTGAATTCACGGAAAATTTCGGTATAAACTTGTATCTCATCAGGAGAACAAGTCACTCCCACATGTATGTTCTCGACTATCCCCGGCTTGACGGAGATGTCGATCAGAGTGGTTTGAGTAATGTTGCTCAGGTTTCCCTCCGAAAGGACCTCATAAGTCAATATGGGTGTCTAGAGAGGTGGAGTAGGAACCTGAGATGTAAAACACTCTAGACAATCAGACATTGCCCCCAGGCTGGGCATGAAGGAGGAACGATGATGTCCATCGCTCCAAGGAAACTCCTCAAGAGACATTGTTTCAACAATGGCTTCATCAGAATGGAAGATCTTTTTAAGAGGATCAGCTGAGTCGGCCTCGCCGAGCCAAGGGGATTGGAATAGATATCTAAAGCCATGCTTGAAGGAGCATGTTAAGGAGGAGGAGGATCAGATGCAGCGACAATTTCACAGTAATTAATCTCTACTAGAGTTAAGGGCATCGATTCTCCAAAATCAGTCACCTGTTCAGGCGAAGGGATGATCCATGGGTCGTCAGACCTAGAGATCATATTAACTTGAACGGTGTGCAGTGGTGGTGCGGGAAAAATATCCATGAGGACGGGGTCTTTGAAGAGACCGAGTCCTACACTGTCAGGGGGATTGGGGATCTGATCCACGTAAGGAATGTTGTTCTCAGAGGATGAGGTGAAGAAAGACAACTGATCCACAGTGACGATTTTGCCCTCATGAGGAAACTTAAGAAGTTGGAAGAGGGTGGACGACACACATAACATGGCGTGAGTCCAACTGTGGCCGGGAAGAAGATTGTAGTTAAGCTTGGCGTCAACCACTTCTACTTATACATTGATTGTCTTCCCTTGTAACATAATCGAAAAAATCTCGAGAACACCCAGGGGTTTTGATTCCTGACCATCGAATGCTTCTAAGGCATTGGGAGATGATGAAAGAGCCGGAGAGCCAATGGCTTTCCAGCAGGCAGATGACATGACACAGGTGGAAGCACCTTCATCCACAACGACCCTATGGATGTTGAGGCCGTTGAGAAGATTAGAATCAGTGGGATCGATTCCACCGATCGCAGACAACAGAGCTTTCCGTTGCAAAGGGAAACTTTGAAGGACTTCCAATGTGGACATAGCAGAAGGCGCCTTTGCCAAATCCTCAACAATACTGTAGTGCTGAGTGGCACGGGCATTTGGGTTGTAGGAAGATCTACCTTTAGAAGGTGGCCTCACAGCGGGTTCAGCGCTAGGCTTCTCAATTTATAAAGGACCAGAGATAGGGGGGGGAGGTGGGCCATCCACGACTTCCTTCCCAGCTGCCTAGCGTGATCCAGCATAATCCTTCGAACGCGTAGCAATTGAGATAGGTGCAGCACCATTCATCATAAGGACTTGGGACCCAAATGGTGTAGATGGTGAAGGCTATTCAACCATCTAGGTCTGCTGAGATGGGAACGGTTCTTTGAGAACTGCCGGAGTCCCTTTGGAGCCTTTGAGAAGTTGACTAATTTCAGATCGTCGGGGACAATCCTTGGTATAATGATCTCCTTCACAAATAAGGCAGGGGTACTTCGGTTTATGTTGGGAACCGTCATCAGTACGAGGTTTAGAAGACTCTGGTTTAGGGGCATCGAGCTTGGATTTTCCTTTGCCCTTCTTCTTTCCTTTGGAGGCCTTTTCCGTAGGATTAGCCTGAACGGCGTTGACCTCCGCGGTTTTCCCAGAATCTGGAGGAGCGGGAAGAGCAGAATTATTGGAAGAATTGGACTTCTACTTCCCATTTGAAGATTTTCGAGAATTTTGAGACACAGAACCAATAACACCATCCACCACAGTGGTAGGTGGTGCTTTAGAGGTTCCCGGCCATGGAGCATTAGTCAAAATATCATAAAGCGTTCCAGACTGAGAGTACACCAGATCTAGGTATTGGGCACGCGCAATGGCTTGTTCTTCAGTCACACATGCCCCCATAGCAATATCTTGAGCGATTTTGTTAACGATGGAGGTGGTGAACCAATGAGTTAGTAGCTGATCAGGTATATCAAACTTGATCAGTCTACGACGACGTCACCACTCATGAATATGATCGGATATGTGGGTGGCTTTATCCTGCTTCAAAGAAGTCAGGAGATGCATCCCAGCTTCATAGCGAATTGGTAACTGGAAGTGAGTCAGAAAAGCCATTGCTAAAGTATTGAAGTCTTGAAAGATGCCACGGGGTAACTCTACATACCACTTAGCGGCAGCACCGGTAAGAGTGCGTTGGAAGAGACGTAAACGAATTGAATCATCCACCCAAGAATTAGACGAACACCACAGATGGTAGGTCATTACATGAGCTTGGGGGTCCTCTCCAGATTTACCTTCAAACTTAGGGCAGTCGCCGGGTACCTTGGTCAGAACCAGGGGCCAATAAGGATTGTGAAGAATCAGATCATTGGTTAATTTAGAAACGTCCGGTAACTCCAAGGTAGCCAAGAATGGCAACAGCGGATTAAAAGGCATACCAGGCCCTCGATAAGGACCTGTACCTGTACTCCATGCTGGTTGAGTGTATCCTTGCCCCCATGGGTTCTGTCCCAAAGGATTCTGACCATAGGGGGTATAGGGTGTATAACCAGTCTGATATGGCTGTTGGTAACCAGTGTACAGGGGTTGATAACCAGAGTATGGACCTTGATTATATGTCGGCCCCGTTTGAGTAGTCTATGGATTTGGATGCTGAGTATAGGTTTAGCCGGGTTGTGTAGGTTCACCTGGCTGATGTGGGACACCAGGCTGAGTCGGATGGGCCGGTTGGCCAGGTGGTGGAATGGGGCCAGGTTGTGGTTGGTAACTGGTTTGACTTGCAACAGGACCATAAGATGATCCTGGCTGATGTGCAGCATTCGAACCAGGACCGTACAACGGCCCCAGTTGGTACCCCGATTGACCTGTGGGTCCTTGAGTTTGCCCTGGTTGGACCACAGGGTGAGGCTGGATAGGTTGAACCGAAGGGTTGTAGGACTGTCCTTATGGACCGTATAACAATCCCTGGTGGCCCGAAGGATAGCCTTGTTAGGGCTGTCCTTGCGGGTCGTAAGGATAACCAGGTTGGCCCGAAGGTTGGCCCTAGAAGGGTTTCCCTTGCGGGTTGTAGGGTTGCCCAGCCTGGTTTGATGGAAAACCTTGACCATGGAGATAAGCCTCTGGAGCGAGTAAACTTAAAGGGTTTCCCTGCTCATCGTATTAATATGGAAAAATGTAAACAAGGGTACCATCTTGTGCATAATACGAAAAATATGGGCGGTTGGGATATTGAGAGGATTGTCCGACCTCGAGGTTTGATTGTTGTAGGGACAATTGATACTCCTTAGGAGAAATGTTGTCTGGCATAGCAAATGCTATATAGATGTTTTCAGGAAGCGATGTGGTCCTTACAGACTGAGTGGTAACAGTGGGTGTAGATGCGGCCACACAGACAATGGACCTGACAGGAACTGAAGTGACCTGAGGGGATGATGTGATGAGTGTCCTTGGAGACATTCCTAATGAAGGAATAATTGGCCTCGTAGAGGGAGTTGATATCCTCATAGAGGCAACGACGGTCATGATCTAACTCAAAGATCTATATCCCGCTGGAAGTGAGGGACTGGGCGAAGACATGACAAATAACTCGGGGTTTTATTATGGGAACAACTGGTAATATTCACCAGACGTGGGGATTTCCTGACCAGGAGAATGGCTGGATGAGCCCATGTCTAAACCTGCCGCTAGATCTACTAGAAGATGGTGAGGAATAGGAGGAATAACAACATCTATTAAAGGCAAACCCGATGTAATATGAGGGAAATGTTACCCTACTCCCAATCCAGACCAAGTGTCGGATAAGGGCCAATTGAACTCAACTGGTCCTCCAAAGGGAAGCTCAGACAGAACCAATCCCCCGTCGGGAAACTCGGAAACAATGGGCTGCTGTGGTTCAACAGAGGATTGCGAGACCTCTGATGAATCGTCCGTATATGGACTACCAGTAGATGAAACTGAGGGTTCCACCACTGTGACAGTAATGATAAAAGGAAAAGATCAAACACAACACATGGGCTGAAAAAATCAAGGCACACAATCAAACGACCAACAAGCAAATTCTAACAGGGCGTGTGATTGCAGGTGATTTATTTTACCACATTGAAACTTAGAAACTTCGTTGTTTCATGTTTTAAGAGTTGAGAAATGGATGAAAGGTGACTCTATCTCTTTCAGTTTTGAAGCAAGCGTGAAAGGGCAAGCGCTTGGTGATCTTTTCAAATTTAAGGAGTCAGATAAGATCAAAATGACTACTCAGGAATGCTAGGCAAAGGGTGTACCAAATAACCGTGAACTGCAATATACACCTTGGTTTCCAAAATGAAAGAGAAATCAACCAAGGACTTGACGTACGTGCAGGCAATCTCCCCGAATGTTGTGTCTGGTGTATCAAGGGTATAGGGCAGCAAACTCGGCTTCCTATGGATAAAGGATAGAAACCTAGTGGGGTCTCCCTTTATATACTCGACGGTACGGGGAGCACAAGTCCGTGCTAGTGCTGTCTAAAGCCAAAAGGCGAACGATAGCTACTAGTTTTAACGACGTCGGAACACATCTCTAGCCTAGACCTATAAATGTTTCGTTAATGTTTTAATGCTGCCTTAGTGTAAATTGAATAAATTTTAATGTTAATCTTCAATTATGTTTCAATTTTCAGGCTCTAGCAAGTGTAATGTCTCGAAATCTCCTAAATGCACACTACATGCCACAATATATCATTTCATTCGATGAAAGCTAATTACGAGAGAGTTAAGAGCTTTTCACACAATAACAAAATGACCAGAAAACAACCAGTGATGTCTCTAATGTAGTTAATGGAAACTAAAAAGATTTTCTTGCAGAGTTATAAATCACTAATAACATAGAAAATATTTAATTTGCATTAACTAATCAAGAGCAAAAGAGATTTTTTGTATTTTCAGTGTTTGAGAGCAAAGTGCACTAAAAAAATGAAAACTAATGAAATGAACAATTTGAGAAGCGAAAGAAAAAGATTAAAAGCAAGCAAATTTCACTCAATGCAAACACACAATCGGAGCTTAAATCGACAAAACAATCCCTCAAAACTAAGAGAATCCCAAAGACTCAAATGAACCATGTAATCTAGGCCCAAAACGAGATAAGGCAGAATTCGAATGAGGAAGAAACCAATCACTCAAATAGCGATAGAAAACCACCAACCGAATGCAGAGAAGCAATCACATAGTTGACTGAACAGAGAGAAACCACAAACTCCCACGGGAGGCTCGACACACCATAGCACCTAGATTCCCTAGGGCTAGAATGCGAAATCGATAGATAAGGGAAAACAACTAAAGGATGAAGGCCACAATTAGTCAAACAAGGCTCCAGAACACTCAGGCAGTCGTAAAAATGGAACCAAAATCACAGATCAAGCTTAGAAAGCTCAAAACAGAGCAAACCCTAGCACCTTACAAAATTGGTGTGACTGTCAGGCTGAATCTAGCACCAGAACAGGATTGGCACGGGTAATACACTGGCAACATGTGCCAATTGGCGTGACTGTTAGGCTAATACCTGCACTAGTCGAGTTTACTAAGCAAAAATAAAAAAGAGCAATCCAAGAAACAAACTAGTGATGGTGAAGCTAATGAAAAGCCAAACACATGAAAAGAGCTAGCCAAAAGAGCTGATCAAGAAATCAAAGTCAAGAATCAACTGAAAAGACAAGACAATACTCCAAATCAACGTCTCCCCAGCAGAGTCTCCAATTTTTTGTAGAGGTAAATCCCCTCTGCGGACAGAGGTGATCCCTGCTAGCCCAGATCGGGTCTAGCAACAATCGTATCACGCTAAAGCGCAAATTCGTAATTGAAATAGACCAAATTTTGAAGAAGGCCTACCTTAAGTCCAACATTGTTGTTCGTAGAGAAGGTAGCGCTCTCGTTTCTTTGCTCCAACAGATCACAATTCTCCCACTTGTCGCGATCGAACACCTGCACACACAAGAAACAAAACGAACACACAAGCGTAAACACAATATATGCAATTATGTATCAGTCAGAGAAGATACAACTCATGATCACAATGTATGAACAATACGAGTGGAACCATAACCAAAGTCGCTTATCATTAATTAAAACAAAGAAAGATACAACCTGGCTCTGACGCTGAATCTTCCTTCGGCAGGTTGACAATGGAATACATCTCGGTAAAGCTCGTCGGGAATGGGACAAGCTTCTCTCTTCGGTTGTCTTGAAAATAATCTCCTTGCTCCTGATTTGGCTCTATGAGGACTATCAAGGCTCTTACAACATTCTTTAGGCTATGAAGGCTCTTGGAGACTAGCTTGCAAAGGAAAATGGCAAGCTTATATAGATGGTGGAAGGGGAGTTGGGATCCGTACAATCATGGGATTGGCCCTATCCTAAAGGAAGCTTCCATGAGAGGTGGAAAACCACTTCCTCTACATGGAGATTCAGAGCCAAACCTCCCAAATCAATTTAGAGACCAGTTCAGGAATTGTTTGGAGTCAATCTTCCGCCATTTATTTTTAAAAAACACTCCTTAATAAGCCTGGAGCGGGTACAACACTGAGACAGTGCGCCAGCTGGCGCGCCCACTTTGGAGGATTTCCCCCATTGGCGCGAGGGCTGAACTGACTAGTCACACCAAGGCAAAAAGGCTATTTTTAAGGTTTTTCACAAGGAATTTTGTTCAAGGGAATGAATGCCCTTGTCCAGGGGGATGCCATGAAAGTGGTTTCAGGTCATGTCACTACTCATAGGTCAGGGAATAAGCCCTCCAATGTGCGGAACGGGGAATTGCAGGGACGGTGACAAATTACTGTGTAACACCCCGCACTGAGTTGGTGAAAAATAGTGCGTATAAAAACCAGGTGTCTAGAATTTTGCAAATAGACTTTGTTCCTGATATGGTGAATGTAGAGGATGATTATCTAGAACTCATATTTGGTCCAGCAACTGAAGATCAATCAGAAGAAAGTGTAGTCCCTCCTTTTTACCTAAGTCTCAGAGTACATGAGTTCATCTTGCATAATGCTATGCTGGACTCTGGGGCCTCACATAATTTGATGCCCAAAGCCATCATGGAGAAGTTAGGACTTGACATTACTCGTAAATATCATGATTTGTATTCCTTTGACTCAGGTAGGGTCCATTGTATTGGTCTTATCAAAGATTTGGTAGTGTCTTTAGATCAAATCCCAGCCAAGAATGTCTTGATGGATGTATTTTTTGTCGATGTCCCACCACGGTTTGGGATGATCCTATCTAGGTCTT
The DNA here is from genome assembly GCA_034641835.2 of Pinus albicaulis. Taxonomy (NCBI): domain Eukaryota; kingdom Viridiplantae; phylum Streptophyta; class Pinopsida; order Pinales; family Pinaceae; genus Pinus; species Pinus albicaulis. The sequence continues at coordinate 1,278,404,188 of CM076575.1, read as the reverse complement.
GGGGTGAAAAACTTAAGGGAACCATGCAACTTGACTTCTCTTATGCCACCATTCCCGTGTTTGGCCAATTGAGAAAGCTACATAGGGAGAATAAAATGAAATATATGATTACCAGCAAAGAGAAGCCAGTAAATCATCCTATTAATGCTGTCCACACAGATTTGGAGTCCTTTGTCCTATATTCAGATGGTGGTTTAAATGATGAGAATGTTCAGTTGGTACAAGTAGATGAAATAAATGAGATTTCAGAGAACTTTAGGGAAGTCCTCAAACAGGAAAAAGACAAAGCAATAAGAACTTCTAAGTCTCCTGCCTACCAGCATCAAAAAGGCAGTGAACAGCCAGAAATCAGCCAAGGTAAAACAGAGAAAGAAACAAAATTCCAGCATCTACAAGAAGAATAAGAAGGCCTATGGAGCATGGATTTTGATGGAGCTATTGGTAAGGATGGAGCTGGTATTGGAATATGGATTAAGAGCCCTATTTTCCAGCCTGAAAAGGTCCCTAGTAATGTTAGAGTATGTGCTTACAAGTTGGCTTTTGACTGCTCTAACAATGAAGCGGAGTATGAAGCATTGATTGCAGGTCTCAAAATTCTGAAGAAGCTGAATGCTAAAAGGATTTCTGTGTATGGCGACTCTGAGTTAATAATCAAACAGGTCAAAGGAGAGTACCAAGGAAAGCATCCGAGATTGAGGGCATACAAAAATGCAGTCCTGGATATCTTGAAGACATTCCTAGAGTACACCTTGACAACAGTATCCAGGATGCAGAATCTTATTGCTGATTCTCTTGCCACTATGGCAAGCAACTTGAAGATTTTGATGAACTCTAGCAATAAATTTGAGATCTATGTCAAACATAGGTCTGCTGTTCCTTACAATTTAAGGTATTGGCAAGTGTTTTGGGATGACAATGAGATCAATGCTTTTTTGCAGAGTGATGGAAAATTCAAAGACACTCCAATAGAAGGTGAGTATGAGGTTGATGATTAGGAGATGGAAGCAAACCAGATGGACATATTGCAGCTGAAAGATAATGTAATTCCTAGAGGTCTCATACCTTTAGAGGAGCTTTTTGATCAGGATGATGTTGCAAAGAAACCAATCTTGGTACCCACTGAAAAAGGAGTTGAAGATGTGAATCTTGGAACACCTGACAAGCCCAACTTTGTGAAGTTGTCAAAGGCATTGTCCCTTGAGGTAAAGCAAAAGTATATTAAATTTCTTTCTGAATTTTTTGATGTGTTTGCCTTGGATTATTCAGCTTTGAAAGTGTATGATAAGAACATAATACAACATACTATTCCTATCAAACCGAATCAATCTGAAGTTGCTGCCATCCATCGAAAAAGAGGTAAAAAGGTTGTACAAAGCAGGTATCATAGTTCCATTAGATTTTCTGACTGGATTTCAAACTTGGTCCCGGTATGTAAGAAGACCAGAGAGATAAGATTGTGCATATATTTTCAGAATTTGAATAAAGCATCCTTAAAGGATAATTATCCACTTCCGAAAATGGACCATATTCTGCAGAGAGTAGTTGGAGCATCTAGGATGTCACTACTTGATGGCTACTCAGGCTACAACCAAATATTGGTGCATGAGAAGGACCAAGAAAAAAATGCCTTCACAACACCCTGGGGAACCTTCTAGTACGCTAAAATTCCATTCGGACTGAAGAACGCTAGAGCCACTTTCTAGCGAGCAATGGACATTACTTTTGCCAACGAAAAAGATGTTTTTCTTGTTGTTTATTTGGATGATTTGACAATATTTTCTAGTTCAGATGATGAGCATTTGCACCATTTGAGAGTTGTTTTTCAGCGATGCAGAAAGTTTGGGATTTCTCTCAATCCAAAGAAGAGTCTCTTTGCCATGGATGAAGGAAAATTGTTGGGGCATATCATCTCTAAAGATGGTATCTGCATTGATCCATTTAGAGTGGAGGCAATTCAGCTCATAGACCTTCCACGAAACAAGAAGGATATTCAAGCTTTTAATGGTAAGATGAATTTCTTGCGTAGATTTATACCCAACCTGGCTGAACATCTAAGAGAAATGACTAACATGTTGAAGAAGGATAGCACTGTAAAGTGGAGTGAAGAAGCTATCAAGTCATTCAATCTGGTAAAGTTTTCTTTTTCCAATGCCCCAGTCTTGATTAGTCCCGACTATACTCAATATTTTATTATTTTTTCATTTGCATCGGAGTATACTATGGCTGTTGTTTTAATGCAAAAGAGAGATCAGGTTGAAAATCCAATTGCCTTTTTCAGTAGAACTATTAGAGATGTTGCTTTAAGGTATAATATTATTGAAAAGAAAGCATTGGCTCTTATAAAGGCATTGAAGTATTTTAGGGTCTATATTCTGCATTCACATACTGTATCATATGTCCCTAACGCAACAGTGAAGGATGTACTGATGCAAACTGATCTAGAAGGTCGAAGAGGTAAATGGATAGCAGCTATGTTGGAGTATGACTTGGAGATCAAGCCCACGAAGTTGATCAAAGGCCAAGGCTTGGAAAAATTGATGGCCCAATCAAATCTGCGTGCCCTGGATATAAACCTCATTACAAAAATGTCAGAGGATGAAGAAGAAGCTTTGCTTGTTCCAATTTTAGATATTTTTCTGCAGTCCCCTTGGTATTCAGATATTGTTTATGTCCTTCAATATCTTTCACCACCTTCAGGAATGTCTTAGAGTAAAGGTAGATATGTGAAACTTAAATCTGTTAAATATTGCATTTTAAACAGTGCTCTGTATTGGAAAGATCTAGGAGGTGTTCTTCTCAATTGTTTGGTTGAAGAAGAAGCTCAGAAAGTAATGCATGACTTCCAAAGGTGATTGTGACAGTCAATTGTTTTGGAAGACTATAGCTAACAAGTTATTAAGAGTAGGATATTATTGGCCCACGTTATTTTCTAATTTATATAAAACAGTGATGAATTGTCATGAATGTCAAATTTTCCAAGGGAAGAAAAAATTGCTTCCTCTTCCTTTGAAACCAGTTTCAGTGAACGCTCCCTTTCAGCAGTGGGGACTCGATTTCATAGGAGAAATCCATCTCAATTCCTTAGCACAACATCGATGAATCCTAACAGGTACGGATTAATTTACTAAATTGATCGAGGTCATCCCAGCAAGGCAAGCTACAGACACGGTAATTATTCAATTCCTAGAATCAAATATTTTATCTCGTTTTGGTTGCCCTTATTAAATTATAACAGACAACGCAGCAACGTTCAAGTCAAAGAAAATGGTGGAGTTCTGTGATAAGTATAATATTGTGCTGGGCCATTCAACAACGTATTATCCACAAGGCACACTAGAAAATTTGGTGGAATTTCCGACGGCCAATTCGTCGCTATTCCGACACATAGTCGTTGCAAGAGCGACAGTTCGAGGACGGGAAAAACGTGGTTTGCCATCCCGTCACAATTCCGACGCACTTAAAGAGTGTCGCACTACCGACACTTTTTCTGTTGCTTCCAAACAAGCATCGCTCTTCTGACGTTTCCCAAACCGTCACGCTTTCGACGTTTGTAAACTGTCACACTTCCGACGAAATGTGGTCCGACGTTTTGAACGTCGCTCTTCCGACATTTGTAAATTGTCGCAATTACGACAAATGTGGTCCGACGTTTTGAACGTCGCTCTTCTGACGTTTGTAAACTGTCGCAATTCCGACGCAATGTGGTCAGACGTTTTGGACGTTGCTCTTCCAATGTTTGTAAACTGTAGCAATTTCGACGAAATGTGGTCCGACGTTTTGAACGTCACTCTTCCGACGTTTGTAAACTGTCGCAATTCCGACGAAATGTGGTTCAACGTTTTGAACGTCGCTCGTCCGACATTTTTATACTGTCGCTCTTCCGACGTTTTTAAGCTGTCGCAATTTCGACGCTTACAAGGCATTGGTATACCGACGACAGGTTCAATTTTAAAAAAAAATGAAACTTTAAAACAGGACAGTAAATCTCCAATATTTGTTATGAATTGTGGTCGTTCCAATGACCGTGAAATATTAATGTAATAAACCACCCTGCAGCGCTTCGACTGTAAACAATAATTTTTTTTTCACAAGAGAAAAAACGTTGTTTTAAATATATTATATGAAGTAAAATAGTCCATGAAGTCATTACATTTTCACATCTGAAGATTGGAACCCAAATATCCATCCAGAAAAGTGGATGTCCCACCCCAGAAAATGATAGAAAAATACCCCATGTCACATACAGGGACATGATATAAACCCCAGTAACGGTCCACATGGGGATTATCGAAAATATGAGAAAGCATCCAAATATGCCTGAGGCATCTATAAGAAAGTGAAATAGCAGTATGTAGAATAGTAAAACGCGAGATAGAGTACGACGTCCATTGTTCCAAATACAAATTAAAGTACCCAAAATCCTTGAATAGAGAAAAACGCTAATCATGTGAGGAGTGTGATATGTCCAAAATATATAAAATTCCGATCGAGACCATATCAATAAACCGGCAACATAGACCGACATCTCGCTAGTTTGAAGCGAGTGATAAACATTAATCATTTTTTTCACAAGAGAAAAAACGCCATTTTGAACCTATTATATGAAGTAAAAGCAGTCCATGAAGTCATTAAATTTTCACATCGAAGATTGGAACCCAAATATCCATCCGGAAAAGTGGAAGTCCCACCCCGGACAATGATAGAAAAATACCCCATGTCACATACAGCGACTTGATATAAAACCCAGTAACAGTCCACATGGAGATTATCGACAATCTGAGAAAGCATCCAAATATGCCCGAGGCATCTATAAGAAAGTGAAATAGCAGTATGTAAAATAGTAAAGCAATAGATAGAGTACGTACCAACGTCCATTGTTCCAAATACAAATTAAAGTACCCAAAATCCTTGAACATAGAAAAATGCTAATCATGTGAGGAGTGTGATATGTCCAAAATATAAAAATACCATCAGACCATATCAATAAACCAGCATCGCTAATTTTGAAGGCAGAGTGATAACCCGTCAACACATAAAATAGTATCATAAAGTGAATACGGGAAATGTGCAGAGACATGTACTGTTGATATATGCCTGACACAAAAAGCATCCATGATAGAGAAAAAATATGTATAAACCCAAGGTCGATTGTATGTTCTGGCTCGCTTGTTCCTGGAAATAAAAACCATCTGCAGAAACCCAAGCTTGCTTGTAAGATCAAGCTCGCTTGATTCCAAAATTGGTAACCATCTATTGCATCCGAGATGTAAGGTTCAGGCTCGCTTGTTTCCATTAGTATCCCGCTATAGCATCCACCCTGTTCATAGAAAAAAGGTTCCCATAGATATACAGAGAAAGAGTATAATACGTAGACCATATAAACATAGCTCTGTATTTCAAAAAATAGGTTTAAAATAGAAACAGGGAAAAAAAAAAATTTCCAATTGTTATGAACATAATTCGACCGTGAAATATCAATATAATAAACCACCCTGTAGTGCTTCGACTATAAACAATCATATAAACATGGCTCTGTATTTCAAAAAATAGGTTTAAAATAGAAACAAGGAAACATTTTTTTTTCTAAGTAAATTTAATCTATTAGCAGTGGGAATAAAATTACACCGAAGTCAAAAACATTTCCCAGACTCATGGCAAATTTGTCATCAAAAGATCAAAAGATTAAGAAGACTGCCCTCATACGGGGAAACCAGTCTTGAACGTTTACAGAATTCAAAAATATTACAGAGGTCCAACACAGTAAAATAATCTAAAAGCAGCGCAATTAAGTGGGCCGCGAAGCAAGAAAAACAAATTAACCAAACTACTCCTCCGGCTCCTCGACGATTTGGCACCATCCTTCGGAAGGTCCAGGATCGCTAGGTGCTACCTGCACATTCATGCCACCGCTCCCCTCCTGAAGGCCTGAATGCTGGCCGGCTTTTTCTGAGCTCAGACCCGCGGGACGGGTGCATTGTTCTTCCATTTGGGCCTCCTCACGAAAAACCACAGTAATTGAAGCTGTGATTCGTGGGCGGTTCAGAGATAAATTAAAGGAAAAAAGCGCAGTGCGCGTCGTGGGAGAAGGTGAAGTGGTGGGGAAATGAGGAGCAGGGGAGCCCATACGGTGGCCAGATCCTAGAACCCAACCCCGCCCACTTCTAGTATCTGGATAGCGACCTACGTGATAATCACTGGACTGGGAAGTCGACTCGGTTGAGGGGCTGGAGGGAGCGTGCAGGGGTTGACCTCTAGTGCTCCCCCTGCGGCAATGCATCCTTTGACGCAGGCGAGGCATGGGTGCAGTCTCAGTAGTGGGCACAAGAGGAGACGGAGAAGCAGAATTCCAAGAAATAGAGGAAGACAGACAAGGACCAGACCTAGAGAAATGCAGTTATGCAGCAAGGTCTAAGCAACAGTTCAGCTGGCCACTTCTCCTTCTCGTCACAGTGAGCAGGCAGTGTAACCCAGAAACCGACTCGTCTAAAAAATCATAGTGAAATGCCATTTTATCGACCCGACTGCAATGTAATCGAAGGACGCCCGTCATAATTAATCTCTGATCATTAATGAGAGTCGAAGGCTGGATCATATTGGAGCGTGCGGAATCGCTAACAGGAGTGGAGGTCCGATCTTGAACAATGTTAAAACTTAATGCGATTAGATGTGAAAACCTTGGAGCTTAATTTAACAACGTTAAAACTTAATGCGATTGATATGAAATCACCACATCCATGTCCCATCGCTTTAAACGCCATCGAATGCACCCGCATTCGGGAACAGGGCAACATTTGATTGAGGACACATGGCATAAATTGATTGGAGTGGATCTTTGTTTGGGTCACTCGCACAGTGGAAATCCGGACCCGAAAAAGATTAGGGCGAACTTGATAAGAAATTTGTGTCACAACTCTCCCTCCGTACGCCAGCCCAACTTCGGACCCGAAAAGGATTAGGGCGGAATTCAATTGGTTTTCACGTCACAAAATTGGCTGACGTCAGTAGGCTATTTTGGAACGCGAATTTGGTTTGAATTATGGTTTATCGCCGTTTGAAGTCTGACGGGCTCGACTTAAGAACAATTTTGTTTGATCCCATATTATAAAATTTGTGTTGGTTTTCTTTGATAATACACATATTTATAATAAATCATGGGAATACCACACTAAACATGTGGAAAAGTTATATAAATTATTGAGAACAATCATTTTTATGTAAAAATATCCAAATGCGCTTTTGGGAAATAAAATTCGAGTATTTGGTTCATATTGTTTTAAAGGAAGGAGTGAAGTTGGAGCCTCAAAAGATCATGACTATTTCAAAATGACCTATTCCTAAGAAAATCGAGGTTCTTAGAAGATTTTAGACTTACATGATATTATTGATAATTTGTTAAGAATTATGCATGCATTTAAAGTCCACTCACATATCTCTTGAAGAAAATATCATTTATATGGAATGATGAGGCTACTTTGGCATTCTCTCTTTTAATGGATGCCATGTCTTCTACACCAGCCGGTTGCACCTACTTTTGGTAAAACATTCATAGTAGAGTGTGAGGCACTAGGACAAGGAATTTATGTAACATTAACACAATAAGGGATATCATTGGCTTTTAAAAGCAAGGAATTCAAAGAAAATATTTGGTGCAATATACGTATGAAAAATAAATGGAAGCAATATTACATGCAATTAAAAATGGGGATAGTATATCATTGGGAGGTACTTTAAAGTCAAGATATACCATGATAGCATAAAGTATTTTTAAAGCTATGATTTTCATTAGAAGATAAACAAATTAGAGGGCAAATGCAAAGTTTTGTGTAATTTTGAGATAATACGCAAAAAGGGTAAGGAAATTTAGTACATGATGCTCTTTATAAAATAGAAGAGGCCTCAAATTTATATCCAATTACATTTTCTATTCCTAGGTGGCTAGAAGAAGCTTGCCATAATGGAAAAATAGAAAATAGTACTAAACAAAAACTAAAATTTATAAAGGATGGGATGAACTCTATGGAGCATTGGGAGTGAAAGAGAATATGCTTTGGTGCAAATGTAGAATATTTTATGCACGCAAGCATATTTGAATAAACAAATATTAAGGGAGTCCCATGTCTCTCTGATGGTAGGATGCAGGGTTCCTTAAAACGTCTCAAAGGATCAAAAAATATATTTTTGGAAGGAATGAAGAAAGATATTCAAAAATTTTTAAGAGAAGGTCAGGTTTGCATAATAAATAAAAGAGAGATAGTAAAATCTCTTGGGTTACTTCAACCATTCCACATACATATTCAAAGAATAGAAGATATATCAATAGACTTTATTACAGGTTTACTGAAATATAAAGGTGAGTATTACATTTTTGTGGTCATTTATATAGACAAATTTTGTAGATTTTTTTTGTAGAGCTCAAAGTACATAAACAACAAGCCAAGTGGCGAAAGTGTGCGTGAAAGAAATTCATAGTCTTCATGGTTTTCCTAAAGTAATAGTAACAAGAGAATTTTGAAATAATTATTTAATATGAGTGGAGAAACACTAGGCGTTTGCCATGAGTTCTACATATCATACACAATCAAATGGTCAAACAAAAATAGTTAACAAATGTTTTTAAGGTTATCTACAATGTTTTCCACGAAAAAATCGAACCTTCTATTATATAGATTTGGTTACATAGCTTATGCATTGCATTCCTTTCCCTTTTCCAGAGAAAAACATAAGCAGCTGTGTTTTTTTGAAAGACACCCTACAGCCCTGTCCACAAAAGCTAATGCAAAAAAAGTCTAAATGTGGTGTGAGCTACCCCCGGCTTCCATTTAGGATAAAACACCGAAACAGGGTTTGCTCAGCACCACGACTGTCCAAAGACCAGCTAGTAAAAACTGTGCTGGCTGATAGTACTTTTATGACAATAAATAAACAAGATCTCAGGCCTCCGGTTAACGGAAAACAGCGCCGAGTTTTTGACAGTTTTTTTAAATATACAGAAAAGTTTGAACAGCAGAGTTCTATATACAGAAAATAAAAAGACAGTGAATGTAAAAGAGCTGTTGGCAGCTCCCGGATTAAACAAAAACAGGAGGGGCAAGTCTCCTTGCCATTCCATCAACTACTTCTTCAACTGACCATGAGTCCAAAACCTGCTCAATGCCTTTTTTAGAAAGGCTGTCTGCTTCTGTGTTTCTTTCCCTGTAAATGTGACAAATATTCAGCTCAGCAAAACAACTTTTAAGACGAATAATTTCAGAAAGCAAAGGAGTTAAGAGAAAATTCCTGCAGTGATGTGAGCCATTCGCCCACTTGATTGTGTTCAGAGAATCCCCAAAGATCTGAACCTCCCTTTCATTACGCAAAGAGAGCCAGCAAAGAAGCAAATGTAAGGCTTTGAGCTCGGCAAAGTTATTTGTTCCGGTACCAAGTCCAATGGAGGCTTTGAGAGAAATTCCAGTGGGATAGTGGATGACCAGACCAGCTCCACAATTTTTGTTTATATCTGAGGCTCCATCAAAATAAGCCCACGGGATGGAGCCCTTTATTTCTTCTACCTGAACAGGTCTACAGCTCCGAGAATTAGATGGAAGTGGTATGCTTTCAAATATGGCCACTCCTTCGGCTGCTAATCTGGCGATGGGAAAGAAAGAGTCTTTGAAAATTCGGTGATTCCTGGCTAGCCATACTCCCCAGACAACCAGCAGGGGCATCGTTCTGACTTTGTCATTGGGAGCCTGTTCCCACCAATTATTCCAGGCCTCTGATATTTCCTCCCCCTCCCAACGAAGGGGGACCTTTGATTGTCTTAACATTTCGTTCCAGAGGCTTTTTGAGAATGGACAGGCAAGGAAGATATGTTGGAGAGATTCCTCACTCTCCTTACACAAGGAGCACCAGCCTGGACCTATCTTCCCCCTTTTTTGGAGAAGGTCCCAAGTAGGTACTTTCTTTTGAAGAACACACCAGAAAAACAACTGAGTCTTTGCTGGCCCTTTCAGTTTCCACAAAGGCTTGGCCCACCAGTTTGGCTCCTCCCACCCCTTTTGTGACATGAGCCATTCATATCCCATCTTTGGAGAGTAGAAGCCTGATTGGGAGTGCACCCACCTCAGCTAATCCGGCTCATTTGTAATACGAATATGGGAGTTCAACAGACCTGCGCGAAAATCCCCCCATTCATCATGCCACCTTTCTTCTAGAGCAAGAGCATTCGCTAAAAGCCACTCCTGCCTCGAGATTGATGTGTTTTCATTATCAGAAATTTGTCTGAGAGAGAAAAAGCCTCTATTATTTAGAAGCTCAAGCAGGTCTCTTGAAAGAGCAAAGGAGTCCGGGCAGCCCACCCACGGGTCCCTACCTAACCTTATGGAGCTACCGTCACCCACTTTCCATGCCAAGCCTTTTTCAATAATCTGTACAGCTGCCACCAAAGCTTTCCATACCACTGAGGAATTCCTTGTTGATTTAGAAGGCTGTCTTATCCATTCTAGAGGTGAGGCTGGGTCAATATACTTCCTCCTAGTCACAGCAGTCCAAAGGTTATCTGAAACAATCAGCCTCCATGCGAGTTTAGCAGCTAAAGACTGAGAGAAGGGGACCAAATCCTTTATCCCCCACCCCCCCCATTTTTTGGGTCGGACAATTTTATCCCAGGCAACCCAAGGAGAGACACAATCCTTCTTCTGGCCAGCCCATAAGAATCTGCTACAGATTTTGTTTATTTTCAGCAAAATGCATTTAGGCACCCATATGAGGCTAGCCCAGTACACTGGAATGGCCAAAACCACAAATTTAATCAACACAAGCCTGCCTGCCCTTGACAGCCATTTAAAACTCCAATGTTTCATTTTGTCCTCAATTTTATAAATCTTAATGGATGAAGTGGGTTCGTCAAGGAAGAATGGTAATATTATACTACCTATCACACATCTACTAAAATTTCCCCATTTAAGGCCCTTTATGGATATCCAACTCCTAGTATCTCATACTTTTTGCAAGATAAGTCCAAAGTATAAGAAACAGAGTCACATATGGAAAATACTAAAGAAACTTTGAAAATTATTATGGAAAACCTTCAAATGACATGAAACATGATAAAACAACAAGGGGAACAACATTGACGTGAAAGATAATTTGAGGAGGGTAATTGGGTATTTTTTAGATTATAGCATTATAAGCAATCTTCATTCAAGAAAAAGAAGAATAAAGAACTAGCTCCAAAATGTTATGGCCCTAAATAATTATTCATAGGATTGCACAAGTGGTATAGAAGTTATATTTTCCTTCTTCTTGCATTCATAAGGTTTTTCATGTATCTTGCCTAAAAAAGGTTTTGGGAAAAAATATGCCAATTTAAATAGAACTTCCAAAATTAGATGAAGAATGAAAGTTGATTCTTGAACCACAAAAAGTTGTAGATAAACATTCTGTATCTCTTTGACATATAACCATTATGAAGTACCTAATCAAGTGGAAGAATATTCATCTAGAAGAATGTACATGGTAAAATGATCAATTCGTGATGAAATACCCATGGCTAAAGGGTTCGTTTTAAGTTTTGACAAAGGTTTTGTTATATGTTTTATATAACGCGCAGCGGAATAGTTTTATTGTTTTTTAAGGTCCCACACAGTGATCAAATTTGAAGGGAAGGTCCGAATTTCAATTAGAAGGGCATATATCTATGTTGCCCTTCCATAATGAAAAGCTTTAAAAAAAAAACTTTTCAATTGACCACAATAAATTATTTTTACATTTCATTTTCAGAAAGACAAAACCATCAATATTTATATTAATAAAAGACTGTTACATATACAACAATCTAGAAGGCTCCATCTTTCATTGCTTAAATATCTCATTGGAAATGTCAACATAAGTCTTGAAGACACTATTATAAGAATTTGGATACATACCACCGGGATATAGGAGATTCTTATGTGTCAGATTGTGTAATGCAATTTTGACTTTGTCTCACAAGGAGTAGCAGCATGGAGGTCTGTATTTTTCTTATAGAACTTTTTTATTATTATTTGAAACATTTTTTATAGATATGAAGACAACAATGAAATTATGAGCATGGTGGACAATTAGTCAAGCTCATGATCCCAAACCATGATGATGTAAGTTTGGAATTTAACATTTTTACATGTTAAAGAAAAATAGTCAAAATCACTGACAACTTAGTATGCCATAATTAATAATCATTCCTTGTTCACTTTTGTTAATAGGTTTATGTCACACGATGATCTCTCTTCTCTGGCATTTACTTGTATTGAAGATCACTATTCTAGGAATAAGGAGTTATTTTCTCAAAAAATAACCCTAGCCAAAAATTGACAATGCATCAAGGATATCTTTCTATGCTTCATAAGTACATATGTTCTACTTCTAAATCATGTCTTGGAAGTGGTTGTTTTGCTGGAAATTATTCACCAGTTGGTTTCATACCAAAGTATTTTTCTCATTTTCAACATCCAATACATGAAAAAGATAATGGTTTAAAACAACATAAATATTTGAAATTTTGCAAGAATTGTCTGGCACACTTTGAATATGAATTTTAAAGTCAAGTGCATGATGTTGTATAGGATCAAGTGTCATTTTGAATACCAAATGTTTCACAAGAAACTTCTCAACATGCTACCCTGCAGTAAGGATTAAATGACAATATTGCATCAACTATTTCCATAATAAAGTGCACCTCGGCCATAAGACTAAACAACTACAAATGTTGTAGATCTAACAAGACCACACAATCAAATGTATTCCACAAGGCCAATACTGTATGAAAAATGAAAAGGATTTTGCAACCAAAAATACCTTGGGCAACTAATTCAATTAGATACACCAAACCATCAGCAAAAAGGAAAACTAGCCTACTCAAAAGGCAAGCGTTTACCTCCTTTGAAAAAATTTTGAGTTCCGAAACAAGGGCCTTTATTGTCTTGTCAATGCCCCTAGTAATTTGAACGGGGTTTGCACCTGCTGCAACAACCTAAACAAAAAGGTTTCATTTCAAATTATTTTCCACAAATTTAAGATACAACCATTGTCGGTTTTGTATTTCCTAACAAGCTCATAAATTTTGACAAAAGAACCAAAATTTTTTAATACCTGATAGCAATTTTTTCACTCAAAAACTATCTTAGACTCAATAAGCCCAACCCAAAACTAAAAAAACAAACACCATAAGACCCTACAAAAATGAATAGATGATCTTAATCCAGTACTATCGACAAAAAGTTACCTTTACACCCTCACTTATTAAACCCTGTGTTGTTGAATTTTAACTTCAACTGCTGCAGCAGAAGGACGGATGCAGCAACAACATTTTTTTTTGGAGGTTGCTTGCACACCATCCAGAAATTTAATTCAGCATTTAAAATTCCTACAAGTTTTTTTTGTAGACGGCCGCAGCCATATTTCTGTACAGGATTGTATTTAAACACAACAACCAGCATTAACGCAATTCACCAACCAGAAATTTACCCCCCAGTTTTGTAAATTCAAAAGGAGGACACGTGGAGCATTAATATTGGATCGCATGAAATTGAAGGGAATCTGAAAACCTGAAAACTGGACCCAAATTTTTTATAAGGCACATTGGATTGAGAATTCGCATTACAAATTAGGCAGACGTCAGCATCCCATTTTGGAACACGAATTTGGTTTGAAATTCAATCTATTCAGACTTTTGAAGTCCGACGGAAAGGGTTCTTTAATGTTTTGATAGTTTAATTTTATGTATGCTTTAATATATACATATGTTTTAAACATATGTTATATATATATCATATGCGAAATGAAAGGTGGACCATAGAATTTAGTTTTAATTTTATTTTTTTTAAAAGAGGGTTTATTATAATATGTTTTATATGTTACGACATATAAAAATAAAAAGGACAAAAAAGCTTGGTAGTTTTTTTATAGATAGTACGTAAATTTTTTATTACACAGCAGTGTGTAAAAAGTGAAAGACTGAGTGTAACTTTTTAAGTGTGTATGCACAGCAGTGCGAAAGGGAAAAACACAGCAGAGTGTTTTAGAGACAGAGTATGTTTGTTTTGAACAGACAGTGAGTTGGTTTTATGCACTGCGTTTTGTAGCAGTCATAATTTTGTAATCCCTCTCGGTGAGGAAGTAGTGTAATAGTTTTTTTTTGAGTTATTGAAGGGAATAGAAGTTTGTTTTCAAAGTATTGAAACTCTGTCTCCTGTCAAAGAAATTTTATTTTCTCTGTGTTAGAGGAAGGGAGATTTATTCTCCATTCATTGTTCTAGAATTTTTCAATATTCCAACATGTTCAAGAACAACAGATGTTGTGGTTCCATCCCTAGCTAAATCATTTTTCTTTGCCGTAGCTTGCCTTACCAACTTGGCCCCAATATTTTCAACTGGGTCCTCTAATTCAACCAATAAAAAGGCCAAAACCATAGCATTGAGATACATTTCATTACACTGTCAATAACAATAAAATTTGACTCGGCCATAACCCTTTCCTTTTATTGTTGTGAAAATCTTTATGCATTACTCTAATGTGGCTAGTCCATAGGCCAAGTAGACCACTGGGTAACAAATATGTTTCCTTTCACCTTTGAGTTTTCAAATTATGCCTACCAAATCCAAGACATTTAAGAGGGGGAACTAATACAACGTTAAAAAGAAAACCAGAGCACACATCTACAAATTACCTCCTTAGCTACTGTCACACCATCATTAACTATTTTCAAAGAACCATGCTTGCTCTCCAAGACAACATTTTTCCCTTCGCCCCAAGGGTGACTCCAACAAGATCAGCAAGTTTGTTCACACCGCCTGCAAGACAAATTGACAATGCTTTCAGTAAGTGTGCAATTGAATGCCGGACCATATGCCAAAACAACCCTCCATGAAAAATTAAAATAACACATTAAAATCGAATATAAGTGGACAAGGAAAGATCCACCGCAGTGAAGTTTCACGTGCAGGTGACCTTCCTTTAAACATAATTTTTTCTCTGACCTGCAATTTTTTTGTCACTGAGCCATCCTTGTTGAAGTAAAACTCCTTTTCCATAGCTCTTGTATTAAATACCTTCTCTCTGTCGCGTAATCTCAGAGTCCCTCTTCTTCTTGAGCGATTAAAGGAAATGGGTGAAAAAACTGAAAGAGAAGACAATTGTCTGCCATAATTATCAAACATTGCACCCAACTTCTTCCCCTTTCCATTGTTACCCAATGAGGTAGATGTGGTAATTGTTGTCATACTACCCAAAGCAGAGGCCATCTTCTCTTATGCTAAATATAGAATTACAAGATCTTCATATTAGTATGAACCTTAAAAAACATGACTCCCATTGCTAAAAACCACTTTTAAGTTGTAACAGGCAAACTAAACAACTATCGCAACTTTTGGCAACTTATGGAGCATTAAGAGAGAAACAACCAAAGAGAAATACAACCACAATCCTCATTTTAATGAGACCGGACTATATATTTGCATTAAGATAATAGAAAGAAATCACGACTATATTAAGGCCAGCACAAAACATTCTTTAACCAGTGTCTCTCGCGGCCTTCGGGTTGCCATGCTAGAGGTTGAATATTTTTAATTTAAATTATTGACCTCTCGTTCCCATCTATGAATGCATCCAGTGGGATATCTACATCAAATGCTCCTTTATATCCCCAAAAACAAATTCCCTACTACAAGAGCACCAGTATTGATGGATCACCCCACACCATCCCACCCACTAGAAACGGTGAAAAAGGAAACCCGAGAAAACTTCTGAAATATCTCAAGATGACTATATAGGTGGTACTTATGAATCAACCAACCATTTAGAACATGCTCATCAATCCAAACCATGATTATTATGTGACAATATTCAAGCAGGCACTGAATCGGATTTCTGAAGCTATGTTAGAGAAACCCTAAACTCTCACTGAAAATAGGTGAAATGTGGCACCACTCAGAGATTGACATGTGCCAATTGGTACAAGTGGTATACAATTGGCATGCTCAAACAACGAGGTGATGCAGGAATGACATGAGGGAGAAAATATCAGAAAAGCCCCAAATCTAGAGAACTAAAGCTCATCACCAACCTGAGATTGACAAATTTACATGATGTAACCTATGAAATCGTAAATGGAGAAATCATAGTAACAATAAAGTAACCTATGTAACAATAAAGTCGGATTCATCCTGGGAGTGGTAATGGGATAAATCATAGTGAACAACAGGAAACATGCATAGTTTCTTACAATCAAATAGATGAAAAAACACATACAAAAAACCTAGATAATAATCGTGAACAAGCTTAATATTGAATTATGAACTGTAAAGGAACTTACAAAATGTGACATTACGAACCTGGTCAAGCGCACAAGCAAAAATATCCTGGACATGACCCTGGTTGACAAGTTGTATTGCTCATGATGCAAGAGGCTTTGTACCTGCACTGCCAAGTCAATCAAAATCCATCATTATCTATACAATAAATACAAGTAATTGATGTAGTATTTTTTACTCTAAGATGCATTCTTATGATAATGTTAGAACATATGTTGAAAATTTGAAAACATACCTGAATAAGCTCCTCTTCGTTTCAAGAACAATTTATTGGAGTCGCATGAACTTGGAACAAGCCTCCCACGATCTGAAAGAGTAGCAACTAAGTCAACAATGATTTTTTTGTTGCTACGCTGGATCGAGGGAGGTTTGCTCCAAGATTAAATCGCTCCAATAAATTATTCTCTACTAAATAGGGCCAACCACGTGAAGGTGGAAGCTCTTATGGCCCCTCCCCCCCCCACCTCACATCACTCTCAATTCCCCAATACCTAATCTATATTTCATTTTTTACTTTCATGAGCATAAAAAAAAATATTCAATAACTAATAAAAAAACAATTCAACAAGAAGTACGCAAGGAAACATTGCAATTAATGCTTGACATAAAAATAGTATGATAAATGAGTTTTTTATATAACGCAAAAAACGTTCCAAGTATGGTAACGTTTGTCTTATAATAATACAATATTTTGCATTATCAAATTTTATTTTTCTTCTTCCTATTTCTAAAGCTCCTAATTACATCATCAATATCATCGTGCTCTGCTCTTGTTTCGTGCCTTTCGACCCGCACTGCTGACCTAGTTGCGTAGTCACGATGTCTGGTCTCATCCAGTGACGGGGCATCGCCTACAAAAAAAGATAATATTAAATTTTAATTGTCAGTTTTTAAATATCATTGAACTAGTTCGGTAATATTAATAAAAAAATTGCAATGAGATTATTTACCTGGTGCACCAGTTGTCGCCGCTGACCTAGTTGCATAGTCACGATGTTTGGTCTCATCCAGTGACGAGGCATCGCCTACAAAAATAGATAATATTAAATTTTAATTGTCAGTTTTTAAATATCATTGAACTAGTTCGGTAATATTAATAAAAAAATTTGCAATGAGATTATTTACCTGGTGCACCAGTTGTCGCCGCTGACCTAGTTGCATAGTCATGATGTTTGGTCTCATCCAGTGACGGGGCATCGCCTACAAAAACAGATAATATTAAATTTTAATTGTCAGTTTTTAAATATCATTGAACTAGTTCGGTAATATTAATAAAAAAAATTGCAATGAGATTATTTACCTGGTGCACCAGTTGTCGCCGTTGGGACTGTTGCCCTGTCTTCCTCTCTGGTGGTAAGATCCTCAAGGGAAACATTCTCTTTCATTTAAACAAAAAATGTTATAAGGAAAACCATCAAGGTATAATTAGAAAAAATTATAAGTGGAAATTAATTACCGTCACGGCCCTCACTGATAGTAGCATTGTCGGCCTGGTCCCCACTACAATGATTAGGTTGCACGTGAGGATCATCTACATCTGGCTCTAAAACTGGGTTATTTGCCTCGTCGGTAGTGCTGCTCCCCTGATTTAAACAAAGTTTTTAGACATTAAATTTATGGATGAAAACAAACATATTGAAAGGTTAATGTTTTACCTTATCAGGCATTCTGGATCTTGGGACCTGCCCCAAGCTTCTGCGACGTTCAACTATGGCTTGATAGCCGAAATGGAAAGTGATATTTTTATCTTCCTCTGTAGTTTCTGTTCCGAAGTCATCACCCTACATTACATATGATTGTGTATTTTTAATCATATTTGATAGGATTACAAAAACGTTGGAAGACGATACAATTAATTATAAGATGTTTAGCTACTTAATTACAATTCTTGCAGCTAATTTCAAGTAGCCACCCTGGCCTAGCTTGTGATGGCCCTTTTTTTCAATCCTAGCTTTGGTTGCCTTTGAGGTGTCAGGCAACCTAGCATCAAAATATTGAAGTCGGATATGACGTAGCACACTTTTATTTTAGACATAGAGAAAATTAAAGCTATTGAATTAAAGTTGTAATTTACCTTGCGGGTCTAGTTGGCATTTTTCCTTCTTTCTTTGCCCTTTTCTCTTTTCCGTCATGGATGAGTGCTCTCCACTCACTCTCTGGAATTGTGAGAGGATGCTCGTATCTAGGGTTAAATTGCAATTGCGTCCTATAGGTGTCCCTGGTATATTTCAAATATTTGCCGGCTACCCGAGCCACCGTTGTTCTGTCAAATGTGCTGACCCCAAAAAGGGCTTCTAGATAATCTAGAAGTTCTTTTTTCAGGTTGGAATTCTAGGAATTCCACCCTATGCGTATGGTTGGGCCAAAAATTACCAACGCATGGCTCTCCAAAAACCTGTAGAACTCATTGTTTCCTACACAGAAAAAAAAATATATTATCATTAATTTAAAAATAAAAATCATGATAAATATGTTTTAGATAGAGTACATGAAATAGTTAAAATATTAAAATTTACCTAGGAGTTGTACGTGCTTTATAGGGACACCTTCATCGTTCACCAACAACGTGCCATTAATGGTCCTTGTGGAGCTGACATGTGTAGCTCCAGGAAACACAATAATGTAGTTGGCCATATCAGCCTCATCACTGCCAACACGTTCAGCGGTTGGCTGGGTGTCTGCTTGGGCAAGGTGTGTTTCTTGGCTGGCACCTAAAGGAGTAGAAGGTGTACGAGAGGGTTGCTGGGCAATCTCTTGCCCTTGTGTCCCACTACCACCAACACCGGGTTCAGCAAGTGCCAAAAAACGCTACATACAAAAGAACTTTTTGTTAGTTTAGTCAATGTAAAAATTAAAAATCAAACTATCACAATTCATCTCATGCAGAACAAAAAAAATATCCTTTTGACTTTTTATTATTACCTGATATGTTTCTAGCTGGCTCATAAGTTTTTTTATCCTCTCTTCTGTTTCGGGTGTTTGAGGTGCGTCTATCAAAGTATTAAATTCCGACCTTGCATTTCGTGCCTTTTTTCGCAACAAGAACACTGGAGATAGGGATGAAGAAAACTCTTCCTCAAAGAGGGAATCATCAGGCGTACCATGGCTAGGTGTCTGCATATTTGAACAAAATTAATATTATTTCAATTATGTAAATAACTAAAATACCTGAAGATAGAGCAATGCTGGCACTTTACATGTTCTTCCGCTGGCCTCTTTCCATGATCATCCCATCTCGGGGTTGTTCCTATACTGCCCTGATCAGTCTGCCACATTGCAATAAAATTATAAATGTAAAAACTTGAAAACAATATCTGACTTGAAAACACAAAATGAAAACTGAAATAATTTCTAATAAGACACCGGAAGACAGAGTTAGAGTTTCAAATATGCCTTGCATTGAATTCAGTCCTGGAAACATGTCATTGCACATTAAGGCACCCAAACAAGAGGCGAGTTGACAATGAAGACCTTATTGAATATATTGTTGGAGCAACTTCTAGTAAACTTGTTGTGAAGACCTTGAGGATATTTTTGGAGCAACATTGTTGAAGCTGATGGTATAGCATTGTTGGAGACAATCTTGAAGGGCCTTGAAGTGAAGCTTTTGGAGCAACTATTGAAAAATCCTTAGAGCATTTAAGTAAGGCACTTTCTATATTCCATCACCTTTTTCCTTTCAATATCCTTTAAACAATTTTGTTGATATTTAATGTTTGAAATCACATTATAATTCCTTGATTATATGTGTTTGGGGACTTTCCCTTTGAAATTACCCAAAAATACCCTGGCAATTTTATCTTCGGGATGCATGTCTGACCCTATTGTTCAATATTTTGATTGATAGTAGTAAACATAGAGAGTTAGGGGGCTCTTGACTTGGTTTGGTTGGGCCATTAGATCCCTAACATCTACTAGGGATAACCCCCCTTGAGTTGGAGGAGAGCTAGCCCAAAGTGAAAAGAGGTTGGTGAGGTGACAATGGGGCTATTGAATTACACATGGTATCACACTTTAGCTTTAGGACTTTATCTTGAGAAGTGTGAGATTTTGCTATATCAATTCTCAAATTGTTTACAACACTATTGTTAAGAACTAATAAAAAGTGATGTTGAGGGGTTTTTGGGTATAAGAAACAATACCATTTAAAAACTAGGGTTCTCAGTCCTTGGCATTCCTTCACCTGGGCCTAGGGGCACACAAGAATAATTTCACACTAAACCATGCAAACTTAAAATTAACTTAACAGATCCATAAAGTAATAATAATCATAATTCATAATTTCCTATTGTACGATATGATGCAAATTATTCAAACATGAAGCAATGAAGACATGCAATGTCTAAATTTCAAGATTGATGAACCAATACAAGAAGTTAGAAACTACAAATTTGATTCAATACTCTGTGTCCTAACTCCAGGAAGGAATCTATTTTGTAGTACAGAACATGCATCGTGTATTATCAATTCTTAATTGACAACAACTAAAGGTCATCTACCTCATCAATTCCTTCCCATTTTATGTTCTTATGTTATATTCCTTATAAAAGTGTCAAATTTCTCTCAAAGTAAGCAACCACTGAATGAAATAAAAAATAGTTGAGATATGATTGAGAAATGGTCATTTATTTCTTGAAAGGATCTTCACAATTTCTTTGGTTGTTTTTCATCTCAAGAAACAAGAAATGACCTAAGAAACTATCATGATGTAATATAAGAAACAACATGGTGTAATGGCCATTTTCAAAGCCAAATGATGTCCATTGATGACATGGCCTTTATTTGGTTCCTGTTTCATAGGAGTTTTGGGTAGAAATGGAACTTTGTTGTACCATTTCTAGTAGTAAAAAGGGAAAACCTTCTTTTTCCATGGGAAATAATTTACCTTTCCTTTTTCAAGATAATCTAAATCACAAAAAATATGAACTATACTGCAAACATTCTTGGATAATGTGAAAGTGGAAAAGGAATACCCTACACAAGTGATGCACACATGTACATTTGAACACTAATAGATTTTTGTAGTTGAAATGCAATTCTTGTTTTCATTTAAATGTAGGGTTTTTAAAGTAGGGATAAATAATGGCTGCCAAATTAATAAGCGTTTCTTTGGGAAAAATTTAAATCTTGTATTGGGTGATGAAGATAATAAAGGGTATTGAATCTTGATTCTTGACATTGTGTTTAACTTGAATAACTCAAATGATTATAAATATCAGTGGATGAGTTCTTTTTTCAAGTATGTCACTCAAAACTCTTATGTCAAAGCATTGTATGATGGCTAACATTTGCTTGTTTCCCTTTCTTCAGTTTAATGTAAAAATTATATTAACATATTGGAGCACGAATGATAACTACAATTGTTTGCTCTGCAGTATATCTAGCCCCAAGATTATGAAATTTTTTCTCAAGTGGAGCTATTGGTTATTGATGAAGCAGCTGCAATTCCATTGCATGTTGTAAAGGCTCTACTCGGGCCATATTTAGTGTTTCTGTGCTCTACTGTAAATGGGTAATAATTATAAATGAGCCAACCACAATCACAGATTTTGTAACCATTCAGTTTCCATGGATAGTGATGATGATATTAACCCTATATATCAGTGACCTATATCTATATGACAATGATCTCAACATTGACCTTGATATGATTGTATGGATGTGACCTTTGGTATGTCATCAGAAAATCCCCAAATATCAGAAAATACCCAAATCTGGAGAACTAAAGCTCATCACTTTCGATCTGGAGTACTACCCTTGTGATAAAGTTGATGAATTTCGATCTCCCATTCTCTACCACTTTGCACTTCACCTTCAATATAGATCAGACCAAGGGCAATTCGTTACTGGGTGTTGAGATGGATGAGTTTGTCAAACTAAAATCCATAGCTTAAACTTCATGAAGCTGGTGGAGTCAAATTCATGCAAGCACAAACACATCTTACACATCCTCTTTGAAACTCATCCAAAAGAACATTGGAAGACATCTAGAGAGAACCCTATAGCCTAACACAATCCAATGGAATTGACCAAAAAAACCCAAATAGAGTCAACCCTACTATAGGAGGAAGGGCCTGCAGTAAGAACTTACCATTTTCCAAGTGAGGGCGAATGTTGTTACGCAAGAGATGAGGGCGGGTGTTGTTGCACTAAGGGCGAGGGTGAATGCGTGCACGCAGGGCGAGGGCGAATGCTGTGCACTAAGGCGAGGGCGAATGATGTTGCAAGAGCTAAGGGCGAATGCGAGGGCAAATGCTGTTAGAGGGCGAGGGCGAATTCTGTTCTGTAAGAGTGGAGGGCGAATGCGCGCGTGATATCATACGTTAATGTAGTTTTAAATAAAATCATTTTTATGTAGCGCGCATATAAGTTTCGTATTTTTATTTAGTGCACATATAAGTGTCGTTATACCGACGGCGGACAAAGCGTCGCTATTGCGATGGATGCCTCCAAACTTCGCAATTATGACACTTAGACATTATGTCACACTTGCGACGTTTGGAGGCAGCTGTCGCAATAACGACGCTTTGGGGCATAGTATCGCAATTGCAACGTCTTCCTCCAAATGTCGCAATTGTGACACTTTGTCTAAGTGTCGGTATTGCGACACTTTTCTCTAAACATCGGTATAGCGACGGTTTTAGGCGGGATTGAAAAAATTTGGGGAAACTTCCGACATTTGGTCAAAAGCATCGGAACCAAGTGTCAGAATTTCCCCCAAATGTACTAGTGGCAATGGCCTGGGAGAATCATCAAAAAAATTGCTGATAAATATAATTAAGAAAATGCTGGAGGTAAACAAAATAAATTGGCACCGAAAACTCATCAACGCACTGTGGGCAAACAGAGTTAGCAGTAAGAAATCCATAGGTATGTCTCCTTTTGAATTGGTTTATGGTACTAATGTTGTCTTTCCTACATCTCTTACAGTCCCAGTTATGAGATTATTGCAAGAATTTGGTAGAGAAGATGATGACAATCAATGAAGGATCAATCAGATGATCCACCTTCAGCAAACAAGAGAGGAAGTGTCATATAATGCTATTCAGTTGCAGGAGAAGATTAAAAATATCTATGACCGAAAGAACAAAGCAAAAAAATTTCAGCTGGATGATGTGGTGTTGAGATGGGATGCAAGGAATGAGGACAAAGGGAAGCATGGTAAGTTTGAAAATATGTGGAAAGGGCCATATAGGATTTCAGCATACAGGGGATAGAATGCCTTCTTTCTTTCAGAGATGGATGGCCAAGATTGCCCTGGAGGAGCAGTGAATTGTAGGATTTTGAAGCACTACCATTGTTGAAGATAATGGATCAGAGACTATGTCACCATCATTGTATATACCATGTTATTTTTTATCAGAGTTCAAGTACACAATCATTCAAGTTTGGGGCCTGAGGTGAAGGCTATAAAACTTGGATGATATGTGTATGGTTTGGTTTTATTTCAGTTTTCAGTCTTAGTCTCGAGTCATGAGTTAGTCTGCATTGTGTCAATTTTTAATGTTTTTGACTCCATGCCCAATGGATAAGGCTACTTGGTATACGGTGTTCTTGGCACCTCCAAGGAGCTACCATCCCCATTGGAGCCAATGTTAGTGTCAGTCTAGTCATATTGCCATCAGTGATCAAAATTTCTCTTTTGCATTTTCATATTAGGAGTCTCATACCGAATAAATTTCACCATTCCGCTAGGTCATGGATTCATTGATGGTAGTAATTTTTCATCAGTTTTCCCTCATGTGGTACTTGTTGATTCTCCTCTCTATGGTCTTCAGTCATTAGTCTCTTTCATTCTCAAAATCATATTATTAGGTCATAGGGTTGGTATCATTAGTTTCTAGGGTCTCACCGTGGTCAAATTAATGAGTCAAGTGTCAATAAATATCAGCAAGGTCATGAGGAATTCAATAAACTCAAAGTCATAGCACCTAGGAAGATCAAAGGAATATTTTATTCAGCTTGATGTAACTTTCACCTCAAAATCATGTTTTGAGGTGAAAACATGATATTTTTCATTTATTATCATTCATTATGTAATTTCATGTTAGCATATGTAATAAGTCACATTTCAGAAGCTGCCATCTCCACAAAGTCATCACCCTGCCTTCAGAGAAGTTTTCCATAGTACGTTTAGAGTCAAAGCATGTTCTAAGTAGATCCAACAGAAACAGCCTGGAAAGAGCTTTCCAATGGTATACTTTACTCTTAAAACTGATTCCTGGAGTGAAATTTATGCCTAAGTGAAGTAAAAGTCCTCTATATCCTTAATCTTCCCCTATTTCCCATTTTCCCCTTAAACTTTATGTTTAAAGTTTAATATTTTCTTTATAAATACCTTTTTCCCCCTCCGATTACAAAAATTGCATTATAAAACCAAATGTGAAATAATCAAACCACTTCCCCTCCATACCATAGGACTTTATAATAAAATTCAAGGTTTATTAAAGTCCCCGCCGTTCCCAAACTACTTCCCCACCATACTTTGAAACCTTATAATAAAACTTAAAGGTTTATATTATATAAACTCCACCGACCCAAGTCCTTTCCATCGTAATCGCAACGTTTAATATTTGCGTTCCGATTGGCCCATCGCAAAACTCTGATGCGATTGTATTGGCTCATTCGATATACATCCCCACCGTCAATTTGATTCATGATCTGATGGCCCACATACCATCGGCGCCTTTGATCGATCTCCTCCGATTTAGTCCCTCCCGATGGCAAAACCTCCGATTGTAAACCCCCGACCACATCCTGACCGTCAATCTCATCGTTCGATCCGATGGCCCTCAGCCAATCGGACCATCCCTATCGGCCTTTTATATTAAATTTTCCATCTGCGTTCCTTTGATCTCCGATGCCGATTGACCCTTTGGCCCACCACTTTATATTCTGCCCCGTTCATAATAAAAGGCCTCCCCCTTTGTAAAATCAAATTTTGTATTATTTCATATGTACAAAATTTTTCCCCAATCGCATCGGAAAAGTTCAATGTGTAATATGCCCGTTGCGATTTCCTCGATGCCGATTGCGATTATAGTCCCCGGGTCCCACCATAATCGCTCTTACATATAAATCACTTCACCCCTTTGTAAAAGCGCCGAAATATTTTGTTTCATTTTTCACCTATCATCCCTTTGGCTTGTTCTATTACCCATCGGACCTATGCCAATCGCATCGAAGCTTTTGTGTGACGTGTTCCAAACACATCCAACCCCTGATCCCGATTGCGATTATTAAAACACCCCCACAACATATCATAAAGTTCTGTTATATGTTGTATTCCCATCCTACCCCTTCCGATTCCGATTGCAACGTGGACCCCACCTCCATTCCCTTTTCCCATTCAAAATCAATTTTCTCTCTTCACTAAAGGCATAGTTTCGTTTCAAAGCATTTTATTAAAAAAATTTAGTGTTCTTCAAAAAAATAATGGAAAGCAAAGCGACAATCAAAGGCCGAGAAAGATTATTTAAAACAAAGATTGCTACAGCAGCAGTAAATTAGGAATTCTGTTTTCGGATTACCTATTTTCTTTCATCCATGTATAATAGTGAATTTTCAAGTGGTCAAAAGTCTTATTGTTCCTTATTTTCAGAGGAAAATTGTTGGTTCTCTTTTCCATATTTAGATTTCAGTTCTTGAGCTGGCGAACAGCTCCTCTTTTTGTGGATCTATGTTCCCACAAATCTGGTCTATTTAATGTAATTCTAAATCATTTGTATATCAGTCTGTAACTCAGCAGTAGGGGAATAGTGTGGAAAGAAACGCTCTGCGCTCCATTGTACAGTTTGACAGGGAATTAATAAGAGATGCAACTCTGATTTGTGGGATCCATGTGGTATGAGATTTAGCATTTGTTTCTCACCTTTGTTTCATATGTAAATTTTCATCTTTAACCTCTCATCCATAAACATTTCCTTTTGAATGCTTTCAAGATAGAAAGGTAGAATCCATTTTTATGCTCTGCCTTGAGAAATATTCATACTCTGTGTTTTTCTTCTGTTTGAAAATGATCCATTTATTGTGCCCTTTTTAGCTCCTCACGAGTCTTTCCATTCCATCCTTATTTAACCTTAATTTCTAAAATTTCCTGCCTATCTTGCCCCATGAAATACCCTGTATCCTGATTTAATTTCCCAGTTTCAAACTGTCCCATTTTGTCCCACACATCCCTGAAATTCATTTCATTTATTAAAATTTCTTTCACATCATTATACATAGCCTAGTATCAGTCCATTATAGCATTTTATTGAATATCCTTTCACAGAGAGAGCCCTCTCCTGTCATTGTAGGGATAGCTACAAGGCTGAGCGTGGTTTAGTTGTTACCATGTTTTTCCCTTTTCATCCTGGGGTCCAGATCAGGTGCTAACATCTCTGGCGACTCCACTGGGGATTTTTCGATTTGATTGTCTGTGAGCTTATATTCTCAGCACTGAACGAACAGAGGCTCTGTAAGAGTAGCAATGTCATAGTCAGGCTCGGTGTTATAAAGAGTATTGAGAAACTCTGTCTAAGGTTAAAAACCTTGGTTACATTGAACGTGACTCTTTTAAAGAAATCTCTGTGGTTGAAGTAAAAAGATTGGTTTTATTGGCGGCAGAGAATTAACATCAGTGGGGCCCAGCAGTGAGTTAACGCGAGGAGTTAAAGTGCTAAACCACAGTCAAAACGCAGTTTATTTACCACTGGCGGGTTTCAGAAACCGAAACCACCTATATTGCGCCACTTTGTCCCTGGAGAAAAACCACTTCAAAAAAACGCGATCCAGTGAGATTAAGGCACGTCATCACCCAAAAACCGCCCATATCGCGCAACTCTCAGCTGTTAAACTTAGGCCTTTGAAAAAACACAATATTCACGAGAAGTGTGTGATCTAGAGAGCCTTAGATATGACGGAAATCGCACGCTAAAAATCACAGGCGATAATTGAGGTAAGATCTGGCGGATTTTGCATTACTATATGTTTATTTTATTCGTAAAAAGTCGAAAAGTGGAGGCATGGGCCCCCGTCGAATGAAATATATGTCGCGTTAGTAGCATAAGTGTGCTCTATAGTATAAAGTTGAAAGGTTGGTGTTTTTAAAGGATCGCGTCGTTGTTATATCATTTTGATATTACGACTGGATAAAGTCGCTTAAATATTTTTGAGTGTATCATATATTTGCTTGAGAAGGTTTGAAATATCATTACAAAATGAGTATTGTTAAAGCGCTTTAGAAGGGAATATAACTACAACCACTTATTCCACAGTCGTAAATATATTTCTACTAGAGTATAAAGTCAGATCACCCCAGTAAATATTCCTCTTGTAAATTCCTCGGTTCTGGAAAATGATTTTTAGAGTCTGCTAGGCTAAAATAGAATTTTGTACAGTAGAAATTTACACACACTGGCTTCAAGAAGATACACAAGGGCTAATCTAGATCCAAATCCTCCCCCTGTGTTTGAGAATCCCAATCTAATTCCAAGAATTGTAAGAAGACAAGAAGGATCAATAAGTCCCAGACCTATCTTTAGATCCCATACTTGGCCCAGTGAATGGTTTTTTGTAGAAGATCTTTCTTTTGATGAGAGTTTTGAGCTTTCTTTATTTAGAAATAAGTCTAAAACTGCACTTGATGACACAATTTTAGATCCAGAATTCCTTGTAGATATTGAATTTCAAAGATAAAATTCCTCAATTGATGATTATATTCTGAATTCTCCTTTGTCATCTATCACTGTAACTAATATCCCTGAGCCTTCAGAATCATCAGGAACATTATTCCCTCCTCCTAATTCACCAGCATTCCCATCAGTCGATCCTCAGTTTTCATCCCCTCCATCAACACCTCCCTTGAATCCTAGCAACACAAACACTATTGTAAATCCACCAAGAGCCATGGCTATCCGGTATGCACCCCTGGTTTTGCCTCAGGTTCTGAATGATATGCGTGCTGACTATCAAAGTAAAATTCCTATTTTTGATGCCACTCAGAGCATTACAGCCCAACAGCATGTTGATAAAATGAATGACTTTTTTGATCTACATGAGGTAGAAACAGAGAATGTAACTACCAGGTTGTTTGTTCAAAGCTTCGGAGGAGAAGTTAGAAAGTGGTTCAGAGCTTTACCAGCAAGCTCTATTCACACTTTACAGGAATTACACTCGCAGTTTTTAGACCAGTGGGAGGTAAAGAAGAACCCACTTCAAATTCTGTTTGAATATGAAAATATTAAAAGAAATGTGGGTGAAACTGTACAGGACTATTATTTGAGATTTAATGCTGTATATAATGCTATTCCAGCTAACTTGAAACCTCCTATGGGATTAGCCTTGCTGAAATTTCCAGATGGTTTCGATGCCGATATGGCATATCAACTGTGGGAGAGAGATCCCACTACCTTGGAAGACATGCAAAAGATAGCGGTAAGTGTAGAAGCGAATTTTCTAGCTAAAAGAGCTCGGACTAGAGCAGAAAAGAGAGTCATGGTGAAAGAGGAAGCCTCTCCTTCAGACAGCAAAATGGACACTCTGATTCAAACAGTTGAAAAGATGGTTGATCGATTAACCATTTCGGATAGGCCTGAACCTCAAATAAGAAATCCGAATTTCAGAGGGCAATAGCCACAGTTCAGGATTAAGTAGAGAGAACAGAGAGCACAGGACCAAGCAGTGCCACCACAGCAGCAAATTAGAACTCCATTACAATAGAATTATGTTCAAGGAACAAACATAGATGAGGATGATCCTGTGATTGAAGCCAATCATTTTTTCACAGCTGATGGTGCGCCAATTTTTCTCACTGAAGGTGAAGAACACACAGTGGCGACTCCAGTCATTCAAAAGGACGAAGATCTCATTTTGGCCAATGACACAGTATTAGAAGAAGAGTCCGATGACTACCAGAGAGGGTTCATGAACGCCTTATTAGCACAACAAAGGAAATATTATCTGAGGAACAGAGAAATTACAATCAGTCCCATTCAGAAAAGAAACGAGCTCCAAATGAAGAATGATGCTTAGAAGAAAGGAAAAGAGCTAGCCAATCCTTACTCCAGCAAAGCACCTACTGTGATTAACACAACAAATGAAAATAATCAATAGAGTGCAGTAAAGGAGCAAGCAGAGAAGAAAGATCCTCCTTCTAAAGAGGTAGAAAGGGCTCCTTCTTTTAATTTCGATAATGAAATTTATAAATTGAAAGTGTCCATGCCCCTCACTGAGTTGGTGAAAAATAGTGCGTATAAAAACCAGGTGTCTAGAATTTTGCAAATAGACTCTGTTTCTGATATGGTGAGTGTAGAGGATGATTATCCAGAACTCATCTTTGGTCTAGCAACTGAAGATCAATTAGAAGAAAGTGAAGTCACTCCTTTTTACCTGAGTATTAGAGTACATGAGTTCATCCTGCATAATGCTATGCTAGACTCTGGGGCCTCACATAATTTGATGCCCAAAGCCATCATGAAGAAGTTAGGACTTGAAATTACCCATAAATATCATGATTTGTATTCCTTTGACTCAGGTAGGGTCCATTGTATTGGTCTTATCAAAGATTTGGTAGTGTCTTTATATCAAATCCCAGCCAAGAATGTCTTGATGGATGTAGTTGTTTCCGAAGTCCCACCACGGTTTGGGATGATCCTATCTAGGTATTGGGGTGAAAAAATTAAGGGAACCATGCATCTTGACTTCTCTTATGCCACCATTCCCATGTTTGGCCAGTTGATAAAGCTATATAGGGAGAAGAAAATGAAATATATGACTACCAACAAAGAGAAGCCAGTAAATCATCCTATTAATGTTGTCCACACAGATTTGGATTCCTTTGTCCTATATTCAGATGGTGGTTTAAATGATGAGAATTTTCAGTTGGTAAAAGTAGATGAAATACCTGAGATTTCATAGAACTTTAGGGAAGTCCTCAAACAGGAAAAAGATAAATCAACAAGAAATTATGAGTCTCCTGCCTGCCAGCAGCAAAAAGGAAGTGAACAGCCAGAAATCAGCCAAAGGTAAAGCAGAGAAAGAAACAAAATTCCAACATCTACAAGAAGAAGAAGAAGGCCTATGGAGCATGGATTTTGATGGAGCTGTTGGTAAGGATGGAGATGGTATTGGAATATGGATTCAGAGCCATGTTTTCCAGCCTGAAAAGGTCCCTAGTAATGTTAGATTATGTGCTTACAAGTTGGCTTTTGACTGCTCTAACAATGAAGCGGAGTATGAAGCTTTGATTGCAGGTCTCAAAATTCTGAAGAAGCTGAATACTAAAAGGATTTCTGTGTATGGTGACTCCGAGTTAATAATCAAACGGGTCAAAGGAGAGTGCCAAGCAAAGCATCCGAGATTGAGGGCATACAAAAATGCAGTCCTGGATATCTTGAAGACATTCCAAGAGTACACCTAGACAACAGTACCCAGGATGCAGAATCTTATTGCTGATTCTCTTGCCACTACGGCAAGCAACTTGAAGATTCTGATGAACTCCAGCAATAATTTTGAGATCTATGTCAAACATAGGCCTGCTGTTCCTTACAATTTAAGGTATTGGCAAGTGTTTTGGGATGACAATGAGATCAATGCTTTTTTTCAGAGTGATGGAAAATTCAAGGACACTCCAATAGAAGGTGAGTATGAGGTTGATGATAAGGAGATGGAAGCAAACCAGACGGACATATTTCTGCTGAAATATAATGTAATTCCTAGAGGTCTCATACCTTTAGAGGAGCTTTTTGATCAGGATGATGTTGCAAAGAAACCAAGCTTGGTACCCGCTGAGAAAGGAGTTGAAGATGTGAATCTTGGAACACCTGACAAGCCCAAGTTTGTGAAGTTGTCAAAGGCATTGTCCCCTGAGGCAAAGGAAAAGTATATTAAATTTCTTTTTGAATATTTTGATGTGTTTGCGTGGGATTTTTTAGATTTGAAAGTGTATGATAAGAACATAATCTAGCATACTATTCCTATCAAGCCGGATCAGAATCCATTCAGACAGAAGCTGAGAAGAATCAATCCAAAGCTGCTTCCATCCATCGAAAAAGAGGTAAATAGGTTGTACAAAGCAGGTATCATAGTTCCCATTAGATTTTCTGACTAGATTTCAAACTTGGTCCCGGTACGTAAGAAGACCAGAGAGATAAGATTATGCATATATTTTCAGAATTTAAATAAAGAAACCTTAAAGGATAATTATCCACTTCCGAAAATGGACCATATTCTGCAGAGAGTAGTTGGAGCATCTAGGATGTCACTACATGATGGCTACTCAAGCTACAACCAGATATTGGTGCATGATAAGGCCCAAGAAAAAACTTCCTTCACAACACCCTGGGGAACCTTCCAGTATGCTAAAATGCCATTCAGACTAAAGAATGCTGGAGCCACTTTCCAGCGAGCAATGGAAATTGCTTTTGCCAACGAAAAAGATGTTTTTCTTGTTGTTTATTTGGATGATTTGATAGTATTTTCTAGTTTAGATGATGAGCATTTGCACCATTTGAGAGTTGTTTTTCAGCGATGCAGAAAGTTTGGGATTTCTCTCAATCCAAAGAAGAGTCTCTTTACCATGGATGAAGGAAAATTGTTGGGGCATATCATCTCTAAAGATGGTATCCGCATTGATCCATCTAGAGTGGATACAATTCAGCTCATAGACCTTCCACGAAACAAGAAGGAGATTCAAGCTTTTAATGGTAAGATGAATTTCTTGCGTAGATTTATACCCAACCTGGCTGAACATCTAAGAGAAATGACTAACATGTTGAAGAAGGATAGCAATGTTAAGTGGAGTGAATAAGCTATCAAGTCATTCAATTTGGTAAATTTTTCTTTTTCCAATGCCCCAGTCTTGATTAGTCCCGACTATACTCAAGATTTTATTATTTTTTCATTTGCATCGGAGCATACTATGGCTGCTAGCTTAATGAAAAAGAGAGATTAGGTTGAAAATCCAATTTCCTTTTTCAGTAGAACTATTAGAGATGTTGCTTTAAGGTATAATATTATTGAAAAGAAAGCATTGGCTCTTATAAAGGCATTGAAGGATTTTAGGGTCTATATTATGCATTCACATACTATAGCATATGTCCCTAACGCAGTAGTGAAGGATGTACTGATGCAAACTGATCTAGAAGGTCAAAGAGGTAAATGGATAGCAGCTATGTTGGAGTATGGCTTGGCGATCAAGCCCACGAAGTTGATCAAAGGCCAAGGCTTGGAAAAATTGATGGCCCAATCAAATCTGCGTGCCCTGGATATAAACCTCATTACAACAATGTCAGAGGATGAAGATGAAGCTTTGCTTGTTCCAATTTTAGATATTTTTCTGCAGTCCCCTTGGTATTCAGATATTGTTTATGTCCTTCAACATCTTTCACCACCTTTAGGAATGTCTAAGAGTAAAGGTATATCTCTGAAACTTAAATTTGCTAAATATTGCATTTTAAACAGTGCTCTTTATTGGAAATATCAAGGAGGTGTTCTGCTCAATTGTTTGGTTGAAGAAGAAGCTCAGAAAGTAATGCACGCTTTCCATAAAGGTGATTGTGGCGGTCACTTGTTTTGGAAGACTACAACTAACAAGTTATTAAGAGTAGGATATTATTGGCCCACGTTATTTTCTAATTTATATAAAATAGTGATGAATTGTTATGAATGTCAAATTTTCCAAGGGAAGAAAAAATTGCTTCCTCTTCCTTTGAAACCAGTTTCAGTGAATGCTCCCTTTCAGCAGTGGGGACTCTATTTCATAGGAGAAATCCATCTCGATTCCTTAGCACAACATCGATGGATCCTGACAGGTACATATTACTTTACTAAATGGATCGAGGCTGTCCCAGCAAGGCAAGCTACAGACACGGTAATTATTCAATTCCTAGAATCGAATATTTTATCTCGTTTTGGCTGCCCTTATAAAATTATAACAGACAACACAACAACATTCAAGTTAAAGAAAATGGTGGAGTTCTGCGATAAGTATAATATCGTGCTGGGCCATTCAACAATGTATTATCCACAAGGCAACGGCCTGGCAGAATAATCAAACAAATCGCTGATAAATATAATTAAGAAAATGCTAGAGGAAAACAAAAGAAATTGGCACCGAAAACTCATCAACGCACTGTGGGCAGACAGAGTTAGCAGTAAGAAATCCATAGGAATGTCTCCTTTTGAATTGGTTTATGGTATTGATGTTGTCTTTCCTACATCTCTTACAGTCCCAGTTATGAGAATATTGCAAGAAGTTGGTAGCGAAGATGATGACAATCAGCGAAGGATCAATCAGATGATCCACCTTCAGAAAACAAGAGAGGAAGTGTCACAGAATTCTATTCAGTTGCAGGAGAAGATTAAAAAGATCTATGACCGAAAGAACAAAGAAGAAAAGTTTTAGCTGGATGATGTGGTGTTGAGATGGGATGCAAGGAATGAGGACAAAGGGAAGCACGATAAGTTTGACAATTTGTGGAAAGTTCCATACAGGATTTCAACATACAGGGGATAGAATGCCTTCTTGCTTTTAGATATGGATGGCCAAGATTGCCCTGGAGGAGCAGTGAATGGTAGGCTTTTGAAGCACTAACATTGTTGAAGATAATGGATCAGAGACTATGTCACCATCATTGTATATACCATGTTATTTTTTATCAGATTTCAAGTACACATTCGTTCAAGTTTGGGGCCCGAGGTGAAGGCTATAAAACTTGGATGATATGTGTATGGTTTAGTTTTATTTCAGTTTTCAGTCTTAGTCTCGAGTCATGAGTTAGTCTGCATTGTGTTGATTTTTAGTGTTTTTGACTCCATGCCCAATGGATAAGGCTACTTGGTCTACGGTGTTCTTGGCACCTCCAAGGAGCTACCATCCCCATTGGAGCCAATGTTAGTGTCAGTATAGTCATACTTCCATCAGTGATCAAAATTACTCTTTTGCATTTGCATATTAGGAGTCTCATACTGAATAAATTTCACCATTCCGCTAGGTCATGGATTCATTGATGGTAGTAATTTTTCATCATTTTTCCCTCATGTGGTACTTGTTGATTCTCCTCTCTATGGTCTTCAGTCATTAGTCCATTTCATTCTCAATATCATATTATTAGGTAATAGGGTTGGTCTCATTAGTTTCTAGGGTCTCACCGTGGTCAAATTAATGAGTCAAGTGTCAATAAATATCAGCAGGGTCATGAGGAAGTCAATAAACTCAAAGTCATAGCACCTAGGAAGATCAAAGGAATATTTTATTTAGCTTGATGTAAATTTCACCTCAAAATCATGTTTTTAGGTGAAAACATGATATTTTTCTTTTATTATCATTCATTATGTAATTTCATGTCAGCATATGTAATAAGTCACATTTCAGAAGCTGCCATCTCCACAAAGTCATCACCCTACCTTCAGAGAAGTTTTCTGTAGCATGTTCAGCATCAAATCATGTTCTAAGTAGATCCAACAGAAAGAGCCTGGAAAGAGATTTCCAACGGTATACTACACTCTTAAAACTGACTCCTGGAGTGAAATTTATGCCTAAGTGAAGTAAAAGTCCTCTATATTCTTAATCTTCCCCTATTTCCCATTTTTCCCTTAAACTTTATGTTTAAAGTTTAATATTTTCTTTATAAATACCTTTCCCCCCCTATGATTACAAAAATCACATTATAAAACCAAATGCAAAATAATCAAACCACTTCCCCTCCATACCATAGGACTTTATAATAAAATTCGAAGTTTATTATAGTCTCCGCCATTCCCAAACCACTTCCCCACCATACTTTGAAACCTTATAATAAAACTTAAAGGTTTATATTATATAAAATCCCCCGACCCAAGTCCTTTCCATCACAATCGCAACGTTTAATATTTGCGTTTCGATCGGCCCATCGCAAAACTCCGATGCGATTGTATTGGCTTGTCCGATATACATCCCCACCGTCAATTTGATTCATGATCCGACGACCCACATACCATCGACGCCTTTGATTGATATCCTCTAATTTAGTCCCTCTCGATGGAAAAACCCCCGATTGTAAACCCCCGACCACATCCTGACCGTCGATCTCATCATCTGATTCGACGGCCCTCAGCCAATCAGACCATCCCAATCGGCATTTTATATTAAACTTCCCCTCCGCCTCCCTCTGATATCCGATGCCAATTGACCCTTTGGCCCACCACTTTATATTCTGCCCCATTCATAATAAAAGGCACCCCCCTTTTTAAAATCAAATTTGTATTATTTCATATATACAAAATTTTTCCCCAATCGCATCGGCAAAGTTCAATGTGTAATATGCCCGTCGCGATTTCCCCGATGCCGATTGCGATTATAATCCCCGGGTCCCACCATAATAAGCCCTTCGCTCTTTCATATAAATCACTTCACCCCTTTGTAAAAGCGCCAAAACCTTTTTTTTTTCGTTTTTCACCTATCATCCCTTTGGCTTGTTCTATTACCCATCGGACTTATGCCAATCGCATCAGAGCTTTTGTGTGACGTGTTCCAAACGCATCCAACCCCTAATCCCGATTGCGATTATTAAAACGCCCCCACAACATATCATAAAATTCTGTTATATGTTGTATTCCCCTCCTACTCCTTCCGATTCCGATTGCAATGCAAACCCCACCTCCATTCCCTTTTCCCATTAAAAATCAATTTTCTCCCTTCACTAAAGGCATAGTTTCATTTCAAAGCATTTTATTAAAAAAAATTAGTGTTATTTAGAAAAATAACGGAAAGCAAAGCGACAGTCAAAGGCCGAGAAAGATTATAGAAAAAAAATATTGCAACAACAGCAGTAAAGTAGGAAATTTGTTTTCGGATTACCTATTTTCTTTCATCCATGTATAACAGTGAATTTTCAAGTGGTCAAAAGTCTTATTGTTCCTTATTTTCAGAGGCAAATTGTTGGTTCTCTTTTCCATATTCAGATTTCAGTTCTTGAGCTGGCAAACAACTCCTCTTTCTGTGGATCTATGTTCCCACAAATCTGGTCTATTTAATGTAATTCTAAATCATTTGTAAATCAGTTTGTAACTCAACATTAGGGGAAAAATGTGGAAAGAAATGCTCTGTGCTCCATTGTACAGTTTGACAGGGAATTAATAAGAGATGCAGCTCTGATTTGTGGGATCCATGTGGTATGAGATTTAGCATTTGTTTCTCTCCTTTGTTTCACAAGTAAATTTTCATGTTTCACCTCTCATCCATAAACATTTCATTTTGAATGCTTTCAAGATAGAAAGGTAGAATCCATTTTTATGCTCGGCCTTGGGAAATCATTCATAATCTGTGTTTTTCTTCTGTTTGAAAAGAATCCATTTATTGTGCCCTTTTCAGCTCCTCACCAGTCTTTCCATTCCATCCTTATTTAACCTTAATTGCTAAAATTTCTTGCCTATCTTGCCCCATGAAATACCCTGTATCCTGATTTAATTTCCCAGTTTCAAACTATCCCATTTTGTCCCACACATCCCTGAAATTCATTTCATTTATTAAAATTTCTTTCACATCATTATACCTAGCCTAATATAAGCCCATTATAGCATTTTATTGAATATCCTTTCACGGAGAGAGCCCTCTCTTGTCCTTGTAGGGCTAGCTACAAGGTTGAGTGTGGTTTAGTTGTTACCTTGTTTTTCCCTTTTCAGCCTGGGGTCCAGATCAGGTGCTAACAGATTGATTTTTTGGTTGGATTATTAGATGTATTTAAAATAATTCCATTAGGATATGGAGTCATAAAAGGTTGGGTTGTTGCATCAAATTTCCAAGAGCATCCACAAGGCAAGCTAACTACGCTTACTGGATCTTAAAACATAATGAATTATGAGTTGAAAGAAATAGTGAATTCAATAATTGTTAAAAAGAAATTAAGAATTTCTTAACCAGAATTCAGAAGAAAAACATTTATATTTCAAACACGGCTAGAAATAATATGCTCTAACAACAAACCTTAATCTTTAGATTTCTGTTTTACAATCAGATTTAAATGATGCATTGAGAGAAACAATGGAAAACATTAAGACAAAAAAGGAATAACATCACCATATTAACATAGCTCAAGTATCCTATAAATGGTCTTTTATTATTGATGCTCCAGCTTCTAGAAAATACAATGCTCCAATAGAAAATTTTTACAATCCAAGGACCGACCTCTCATACTTAGAATGTACGAAGTATTTAATTGAATTCTACAACGATTGTTGTATCTACTAGGAAATCTGTTATTAATTAAAAAATAAACAAAATTTGACTAGTCTGACCATGAAGTGGACACGATGAAATAAATTTGACATCTGGCCTTATTCTGCAGAAGGTTGTTGCTGCATGATTTTATTTGGGGTTGTTCTCGATGATTTGGCTGATATGTTGTTGTGTTGATCTGGTTTATATGCTGCTCTATTGATTTGGCTAATATTTTGGTCTTCACCCTTCTTGGTATTCACATAGCTTTTCCCACTACTGCTCATCTGGAATCTTCATCCTAGTCACCTTTTGATATGTTTCATCTGTCTCTGTGAATTTAACAAAAGTGGGCCTTAGCACAAAAATTTATTTAATTTCATGTTGAATAAATATATTGTTGCTCATGGCCTCAAGAAAAGCTCTTCCTGTCATTGCTCCTCTAATACCTGCAAACTTGGTTGTGTCCTTAGCAATGTCTTTCAGTTTCTTAACATAGTCTTCCCTGGCAATAAGCTTATAATTTATCACAAACAGTGAAGGTAACCCTCTTTTGGTCAGTGGCTCGATTCTGTTAAAGAATCTACTGACAACAATCTCTAAATTGCGGCATTTTTTCTCCAAATGTATGACCAAGTTTTTCTTGGTGAGTACCTTCTTGACCTCTATAATTTTTGATGTTCTGTCTTCAAGCCCAATTTCATCCAATTCATACCTACACTTTGAATTCCAAAACCTAATGATGTTATTTGTAGTCTCAGGCATGTCCCCAAGCTCCTTGTTGACACTAGATATTGTATCATTGACCTTTTCAATTAATCCCTTCTGTTCAAATATGATTTGAATGGAAGGCCATATTTCATTCATAAAGTCAATTATGCTTGTCCATATGATCTCCTTTTCCTGGCCAACGGTGTGACCAATGGAAGCTTCCTTCTCTACCTTTTGCAATATTTCAATCTGTTTTTGGTCTCTTTGCACTTCTATCTCATGTGCATTATCATATCTTACCTTTTGATCCATCAATATATTAATTTGTGATTCCAGCCTTTTTATCTCCTATGTTTGGATTGACATATTCTCCATGGCTTTAGTCAGTTGTTCTGTACCACTTGATGTACCTATAGTTATTGATGTAGTTGAAGGTATGACTGCAATAGGAACAGGCTCCAAGGGAATGATGGCCATTTCTGCTGCTTTTTTATTTTCCTTTACCAATTCCTCCATTTCTGCTTCCATCTGCTGTAGCCGTGCTGGCTGTTCGATTATCAACTTCATCATCTTTTATTTTTGTGTTTCATTCTCCTCTATGTCCTTGGTTAGAGGGTCTTCGGTAGCTGACATTTTGAGTTGTTTTCTTAAGGCTATTATGTCTGCGTTTTTCTTCTTCGGGATCTCTTCTACTGCCTCTACATTTCTGGATCATACCTAATCTTCAAAACTAAATCCTCCAAGGATTTAATTCTGGTATCTTTTACACGAGAAGAAATCTTCTCCATCTTGAGGTGGGACTGAATATTGGCTAGTTATACCTGCAATTTAGATAGACTCATTGCAGTGCTAGTCAAGGTAGATGAGATCATCTCTCTAGTCTTCTTGTGCATTTCCATTTTATCTATTGGGTGGATGTCCTTGACATTAAACTCAAAAAATGTTTTCTTGAAATCAACAGATGTTTTTGGTTGTGAAATCTTGGCTTCTAAGAAAGTCATGCACATATTCCCTTTCTCTAAATCAAAATTTGATAGAAGCCTACTTTGTGAACTGGTGGTTTGTTTCTAAATTGATTATAGGTTTTGGTATCCAATATTTAATTTTCCCTCTTGATCTCTTGAGGTTTCATATATTTTTTCCTCTTTTCCCCTATAACAGCAGTAGATGTACGTGTTTGAAGGCTTTGTTGTTGAAATGGAATTGTAGTTGAAGTTGTAGGAGAAAATATATTTTTGACACCTGCTGGAGAGGAACTAGGAGTGTCTATGATATTTATCACTATCTGTTTCCCTGATTCCTGGCCTTGATCTATGTCCATGCGAATTCTTCCTCTCTTCCTATATTTCATCTTAAATTCCCTGCTAGATGTATCAGTCTCCAAACGTGAGTGATCATCTCTTGGTATTTTTCTTGTTGCCTCTTTCTCTTGTTATTTTCATTTGTCTTTATTATCCTCAATATTCTTCTTTTCTTGTGGAGTAGGGGTCTGTATACTTGAATATTAAATTATATGCTCTTCAGCCTCCTACAAGGTGTTTGTTGTCCACTCTGTCTGGTTCATAAATTGTTCAATCTCGGGCCTGTGGGTGTGAATGTATGGAGTTGATTTGTTTTCTACCATCTTGCTAAAGATAATGCCCAATGGGTCATAATACCAAGTGAAAATTTGTGTAAACTTCATCTCTTTCAGAATCTTGTTAACCTCCTCTCCTACTGCTCTACTGTTGAAAATGAAAGGACCTATTTGGGATTTGATCCTAAACTGAGACTTCTTTTTTGCTGATACAAAATGTACTTCATCTGCATTAATCATATATCTAATGTATTCCAGGGTGAATATCCTCATGGGGAGGAACTTTAGCAACTTGTAAGGGGGCAACTCACCCCAATATATTCTTAGCTCTTTATAGTTCTGGTACAATTACCAGTCTCCAGTTATGACTTGGTATAACAACTGCATGATCTTTCTAATTTCACCACTGACCCTTGGTTCCACTGTGTTGTTGAGGATGCTCATAGCTAGATGGAAAAACAATTCAATGAATTGTTTGTAAGTGTAATCCCTCTGGTCTTTCATCAACATTGTTGTCCATAAGATGACAGACTAAGGTTTGGAATCTTCATTCACTTTTACCATTGCAAACTGGAACATGTTTTCTTGAAAATATACAAACATATAAATAATGATTTAAGTGTATTTAAACACTTCCTATGTGTGAAACTTTAAAAACTGATCATGAATGTCATCTTCCAAGTATTGACTAAAATTAAACATAATGGAAGGTTTAGAATCTAATGAAAGTATTGACAGGAAGCCTATCATTGCTTCATCTAGCTACTGATCTGAATGGTATCCTAACAGGTAAGAAAGGACATTGACTATTTGTTGAGTCCTATCAGAGAATGTAGAAGAGGGGTATGGAGGATTCTTCTTGGTAAAGGGAGTGTCTTTAGCCATGAATAATTCAAGGGTTTTGGCTCTGCTAGAAAAATCTAACTTCTGGTACAATTCCCTAAAGGTTTCATGGGAAAAAGGTGTGGTTTCTCCAATAACAGGAGCCTACATCATCTGCATAATATACTGGCTATTAATGGTGAACAAAATTTCTCCTGTGGGGGAAACAACAACCCTCTGATTTAGATCATAACAGAAATGACACTTTCTCATGAATTCAAGGAAACTATGGGTTTTTGGAAATATGTAATAGGGCAGGTTTGTGTCCCATAGTCCTATGTCATCAGCCTCATCGATGAGCTTATCCTCCAACCAGCTGTATATGTCAAAGAGGTCAAACTCTGAGATGATCTCATGAATTTTGAAATCCCTGTCAGCAAGGGCAATGTGATCAACTTCCATAGGAGGGTGAACCATTGGATTGAATGGTTCCTGCCCCTTCTTCTTTGGATGCATGATTATCTCTGAAAATGAAGCTAGCAAAAGTGTATTTGCAGGTGCACAGATTAAAAGTGGAAGTAGATAGAAAGGGGAATAAATAGAAGGGAATTCTGCTGATTAGAAGGGGAATTAGAAGAGGATGGGAATAAATAGAAGGGATTTTTTTCTTGTCTGTAGCCAATTGAAGATATCTGTTGATCCACCAAACTTGGAATTCAATCACCTATTATAATAAAACACTAAGAAAATACTATAACCTTTGAAATGGGTGGGGAAAGGTTATTTTGTAGGGTGGTGTGGTTTCTATGGACATGGCGCGAGCCCGTTGGGTTTATGTTGACATGGCACATGATCGTTTGGTAACAGATTGAACAATTAAATATTCAATGGGTCTTTAGATAGGAGCGGGAGTGAATGGGAATACGTGACACGAGTGGCATCGTGGAGAAATGGGAATGGCATAGGGTTAGCAATTAACTACATGGTTTAATTACGATGTAAACCGCTTTTCGTACGGGGTCTAGGACGGTAAGCGGAATGGCATGGAGGGGTGCGAATTGATATGCACCTGACACGTAGCAGATGGGCCGGTTTAGAGAAATGCCCATTTTGGACCACCCCCCAGACGTTAATTTTTGGAGGATGGGGGGGGGTGCGGAAATGAATGTGGGTCATCAAATGTAATGGTGGGGGCGTAGATGGAATGGAAGGCCGCAGAAGTTTAAAGATGATGGTATGTGTGAGTGAATGGTGGGGTCGGGTGAATTAAATGAAATTTCGAGTGGGGTATAAAAGGTAGGGACTTTAGGACTTTAGGATATGACATGAAATATGTCAAGAAAATTTAAACTGAATTGATCCCTGAAACTTAGGATAAAAACCCTTTTGTTTTTTTGTTTTTTCTCTCTAACATGAGAACACATGAAATATTTATAATGATGTTTCAGAATAAATTTCATGTCTCTCCACCTTTATTTTTTCTTTCATTCTACCTACCCTTTCACTAATCTAACACTTTTTCATCATTATGCTTGCACACCCATATCTCTTTTTTTATAAAATTATAACCTACACTTTCCCTTATTTCTCCTA
Organism: Pinus albicaulis; assembly: GCA_034641835.2. Lineage (NCBI taxonomy): Eukaryota > Viridiplantae > Streptophyta > Pinopsida > Pinales > Pinaceae > Pinus > Pinus albicaulis. Next base: position 1,278,361,985 of record CM076575.1, on the reverse strand, counting down.
TTAATTCAGTTTGAACTATTGAATCAATTTTATTTCTACCTCGTTACTAATTTTCCAAGTTTGAACTGTTTGGAAAATCCTTATTTTCTAACCTATCCAACAAAAAATTAAAATTGTTCAATCATGCTTAGACTGTATGAATTGAACAAACTAATCTAGTCAGCAGTGGAATTTTGATTTGCAACACATTCATTATTATTATTTTTGGTGTTTTATTTCTTTTATTTTCTCTTTCTTTTATATTTTTTTCAATATATCCTCTTTACTTTTTCATTTTTCATATTTTTCTTGGAAATCATTTGAATATTGAAAATCATGTACAATATTAAATTGCAACTATGAAATACTCAATCACCTTGAGATCCTATAATTTATAGGACCCTAACATTGGCCCTAGTTGGGGATGGCACTTCTCCAAGTGAGGTGTCAAGAACACAAGATCAGTAGCCTTGAGTACTCCATTTTCTGCAAAGTCTTTATCTGATTTCTTTTTCTGTTTTATGACAACTCATCAAACCAGGCTTAGGGCCTTCTTGATGAGCTTAAACCTTTTCTCATGATTTATCCAAATCACAAACTGTAAAACTATGGTATTTACAATGATGAAAATATAATAAAGTATTCTTAAGAGAAATAATGCTTCAGCATCCTACCATTGACAAGACCTCTAGGTATCTCTGTTCCATCTAGCTCGTTAAGGAAATATGCATTGTTTCCTATGAAAGCATCAATAATGTATGGCCCTTGCCAAATGTTGTCAAATTTTCCATGTTTACCTTTGTCTTCTCTTCTGGAATCCCATTTCAAAACTTTGTCAACTAGATTAAAATCATCAGCCTTTGTTCTTTTATAAAAAATATTCTTGATATTTTCTTGAACAACTTAGGTCCTGTTATAGACATCTTCTCTAGATTGTTGTAATTGAATATTTTGATTGATCCTTCTATGTACATCATTTGGTTTAGCTTGTATTTCCTGAATGATCTTCATGACTGGAACTCCTAAAGAGTTAGGAAAAACTACCTCCATTCCATAGACCAATTGGTATGGAGACATGCCAATTGATTTGTTGGTAGTAAGTATATCAGCCCAAAGTGCATTGACCAAATTGTTATGCCATGATTTATTGTTGTCTTCCAAAAGCTTTTTGATGATATTCACCAAAATTTTGTTTAAAGATTCATCTAATCCATTACCCTGAGGGTAATAGGTTTTTGAATGTACTAAATTTATGTGGTACTTATGACAGAAATCACTTGGATTTGAAGGTTGCAATATTATCAGTGATGAGTTTTATGGAACAACCAAATCTAGAAAGGATATTGGTTTAAAGGAATTTAATAATGACAGAATCAGTGGAATTTCTGGAAGGAGTGGTTTCTATCCATTTGGTAAGGTAGTTTGTGGAAGTAAGAATCCACTTATGCCAGGTAGAGGATGGGGGATGAATTTCTACAATGAAATATAATCCCCATTGTTGGAAAGGGCTCTCCACAGAAAATGGCTTTAATGGAAAGGGCAATAACTTTCTCTTTCCTTCAAAAATTTGGCATTTGTGGCAGGAAGTTACCATCTTGTGGATGTCAGGGAAAAGGGTAGGTCAGTAGAAACTAGCCCAAAGGATCTTATTAGTAGTGGTTTTCCAATAAATATGGCCACTATAGTCACCTTCATGGAATTCCTCCATAACTTTATCGACACCATCTTTTAGCAAACATTTGAGTAAAACACCTCCAACATCTTTCCAGTATAAAACATTTTCTAAAATGCATAATTTGACAGCTTTCAAATTTATAAATCTTGCTTTAGTTTTGGACAAACCAAGAGGATCATTCAAATTAAAAAAAACATATAAGATATTTGCATACCAAGGATAATTTAGGAATGCTTCATCAATTAGTGGAGTCGCCATTTCCTCTTAATCATCTAACGAATAAATCATGTTGATATCCAGTGCATGAAAATTGGATTAAACCATCAATTTGGCTAATCCTTGTCCTTTGATCAATTTGGTAGGTCTGATTTCCAAATCATATTCCAGAATAACAACAATCCATTATCCTCTCTTTCCATCAGGACCATTCTGCATTAAAATTTCTTTGACTACTGCATTAAGCACATAAGCAATAATATGTGAATGTAATATGTAAACTCTGAAATCTTTTAGTGCTTTGACTAGAGAAAAGGCCTATTTTTCCATGATGTTGTATTTTAAAGATGCATATCTCAAGGATTTGCTAAATAATGCTATTGTTTTTTCATGTCCTTTAATATTTTTCTGCAATAATACAACATCAATAGTATGTTCAGATGCAAAAGAAAAAATTATGAAGTTTCTGGTAAAATCCGGGCTAATTGGAACTGAAGCTTTTGTTAATGCTTGTTTGACTAGATCAAAATATTTCTTAGCTTCAATGTTCCACTTGATTTGTGAATGTTTTTTAAGCATGTTGGTTATATTTCTCAAAATTTCTGCAAAATTGGGTATAAATATCCTTAAAAATTTGATTTTACCAATGAAACATTGAAGTTCTTCGATTTTCCTGGGATGAATGATTTTGAGTATAACTTCAATCCTGCTAGGGTCAATTCTAATTCCATTTTTGGAAATAATGTGACCAAGAAGATTTCCTTCTTCAAGACCAAACAATGTTTTCTTAGGATTTAGGGAAATTCCAAACCTTCTACATTTTTCAAAAATTCTTCTTATATGTGCCAAGTTTTATTCATCAGTTTTTGAATGTACAGTAATGTCATCAAGATAGATCACAATGAAATGGCCAATTTCATCTACAAATGTGATGTCCACGGATCTTTGAAAAGTAGCACCAGCATTCATTAATCCAAAGGGAATTTTCACATACATGAAAGTCCCCCAAGGTGTAGTAAAGGTTGTTTTGTCGTGATCATCAATATGCATTAAAACTTGATTATATCCCAAAAATCCATCTAGCAAAGAGATCCTACTGGAACCTACTACCCTTTGCAATATGTGGTCCATCTTTGGTAAGGGGTAGTTTTCCTTAAGGGATACTTTGTTCAGATTCCTAAATTCAATGAAAGTCTGATTTCACCTGTTTTCTTTCTTGTAGGCACAATGTTGGACACCCATTTAGAATATTTAAGTGGAACTATGATCTTCAACTCATACATTTTCTTGATTTCTTTCTCAACCAAGGGTATTAAGACAGGATTTATCCTACGGAGTTTTTGTTTAACGGGTTTTTGATCCTCCTTGATTGGAATTTTGTGCTGTATAATGCTAGTATCATAAGCTTTTAGGTATTCATTGCTCCAAGAAAATGCATCCATGAATTCCTTAAACAAAGCTATATACCTTTGGTTTGTAACGATAGTAGTGATTTTGACACTTTTATCATTTTGGGGCTTTGTTCATTGCCTATGTTATACTCTTCAATGTTTGTCCCTATTGTTTCTATTTTTGGTTTTTTGGCCACGTCATTAAAGTCAAACAATTCTTCTAAAGGGACAAACCCTCTAGGTAAGATATTATCCTTAAGTTGAAGTACTTCAAATTCCTCTTTTTCTGGGTCTTTATGTATTTATGTTTCATGTACAGTTTTATTTGTTAAAATATTTACATCAGAAACAACAGACTATTTATCTACACTAATTTGTACATCAGTGTGTCTGTTTTCTTCACAATCTAAGTCTATATTTGTATCCTCAAATTCATCCTTTGATTGTAAGAAACTCTCAATTTGTTTTTCATTACCGAATACTTGTCAGTATCTCATGTTATTAGGCACAGATGGATGATGTTTAACCTCTACTGTGTATTGTCTGTGTGGGTGAGGCAACTGACATGTGCTTGCTGAAAAGGCTAAACCATTTGCTAGGAAATTTTGATTTTTTGGAATAACAGCTAGATCATATTCTTCAAATTTTCTTAAGAGATCAAGTAAAAAATTTCTGTATGCTCTTAGTCTAGGATATTTTGCAGAATATTATCCTTTAATTTTTTTTATGATTAGTTCAGAGTCACCATGGACATAAATCCTCTTAGCTCCTAATATTTTCAGCAATTGTAATCCTAAGAGCAGGGCTTCATATTCTTCTATATTTTTCATACACTAAAAATTGAGTTTATATGAGTGACCTTCTGCATGATTGTTCCTTGCATTATATGCCCAAACCCCTGCTCCTGAGTCTTCTCTTCCACATGAGCCATAAAAACTCATATTCCAAAGAGGTTTATTTCCAGGGTATTGTTGTACAGTTTGTATTTGGTTGTCATGTTTTTCATTAAGATCATTTTCTGCATGGGTAACCTGTGTGTCAATGTCTCCATCATTATAAAGAATGAAGGAATCAAGGTCAGTATGGACATAGTACAAAGGATAGTTATGTGGTTTTTCTTGACTACTCACCATGTAATTCATTAAATTTTCCCTATACAGTCTTGTTTGTTGACCAAACTCTAGTATTGTGGAATACATCATATCCATTTGAAGGGTCCCTTGCAACTTTGCTCCCCATGATCATGATAAAATCATGCCATACTTAGAAGGGATGTCAGATAATACTATATCCATCACTAGACTTTTTGCTGGTATCTGAGCTAAATTGACACAAAGATCTTTGATAAGACCTAGACATCAAACTTTGCTAGAATCAAATGAGTACAAATATTTTTAGGGTCTAGTAATTTCAAGGCCATGATTCTCCATAATAGCCTTTGGCATAAGATTATGTGATTCACCTGAATCCAACATGGAATTATGGATAATTTTGTCATGAACATTAAGACTGACATAAAATGGAGGGACACCTCCCTCTTGAGTTTTTCCATCAACTTCTGGCCCAAACAAGATTTCAGGCTGATCATCATTTAAATTAACAGTATCAGTAATTTCCCCTATGTTTAGTACCTTCAGGACCTGAGATCTATACACATTCTTGTTTATCAATTCGGTGAGAGGAATAGAGATTTTCAGTTTAGCAAGTTCATTCTCAATGTTGAATGGTGTTTGAATTTTGAGAAGATTTGAAAAATAAGTTCTTTCAACCACTAATTTTTTGGTAATTTCATTTTGTTGACTTGTACTAGGGATATTAGTTTGGGTAATTTTAGCAGGGGTATCAACTGTTCTCCTAGTAACGTTTTTTTGTTCTTCTTTTCTGAACTATTTACATTTTTCTTTGAATTTTCTATTGTTTTGTTGAGATTAGGTTCAAAGACCTTTTTGGCAGACTTTTTGGAATTCTTTTTATTGGATTTGTCGGAGTTTTTCTTGCTTCTAAGGTTATACTGTTTGTGAAATTCCATGATAGTGTTCTCAAATCCCTGTTTATAGTCATCAGATTCTTCAGATTCTAATAATGTTTGAGTTAATAAAAATAATCCTTGTTCTTCTTGAGTGAGAAAAACAGAGTCATCTTCATTAATTCCCATTAATTTTATCTAATTTTCTTCTACTTCTTCAACTACTCCTTCATCCTCATCGGCATAATTCTCTTGGAAGTTTAATATACCATTTGGCCACAGTACCAGTCAAAGTGCGATGATAAATACGAAGACGAATTGAATCATTGACCCAAGAGTTAGAAGAGCACCATAAGTGGTACATCATGACATGGGTTTGGAGGTCTTCCACAGAATTGCCTTCAAATTTAGGACAATATCCTGGGATTTTGGTCGGAACTAGCGACTAATGCAATTGATGCTAGATGGGGTCATTTGTAAGCTTGGATACTTCTAGTAGTTCCAACGTAACCAAAAATGGAAAGGGAGGATGATGAGTAGAAAATGGTCGGGGGTTCCAACCTAGTTGATACAGATTCTGCCCCCAATAGGGTGGATTTTGACCTAGATACATATACTACCCCTATTGCTGGTAAGGACCTTGTTGCAGCTGATGCTAAATGTAGGGACCTTGTTGGGGCTGTTGATAAGACCCTGCTATATTTGGATTTTCGAACCTTGCTGGATATAAGGTCTAGCCCTTGGTCCTTGTTGAACATGAGGTCCAGCCTGTGGTCTTTGCTGAACATGGGATCCAGCCTGTGGTCCTTGCTAAACGTAGGGTCCAGTTTGAGGTCCCAGTTGGGCCTGCTGGTATGAGGAATCTACTGATATTCAACACCAAGCTAAGGCCCAAGATGGGGTTGCTGGTACTGAGTACCAAATTGATTGGGGTGAGGACCAGATTGAACCATAGGGAGATTCAGACCAGTTTTGGTTTGAAGACAAAATGAGTTAATAGTTGTAACAACACCTGCGGGAATTTGGGGATGTTGGACACACTACTAAGAGATGTTTGGTTGAGGAACATATTGATACTGTATATTCGGTTGTTGAACATATTGATGAGGGATGTTAGGTTGTTTAACATACAAATATGGTAGCTCGGTAGCTGGAGAGGTTGTTGAACCTAAGAATACTGAACATGGGGCTACTGATAGACAAATGCAGCTGAAGTAGGTTGACCACTCGAAGGAGCAATTCCTACGATAGTGTTTGTCGATTGTGAAAGATATTTTCCACTTAGACTAGCATTAAGTTGTCCTGCCCTCGAAACAGTTCCATAGTTCAGTGGCCCCCCACCCAAGAGGGGAGGTACGTAAAGAGGATTAGAATCCCCCCAAAGAAGAGACGAAACCATATATTGTCCACTCAGTGGTGGAAAAGTAGTAATCCTAGATGATGAGAGGGGGGCAGAGGATCCTATCGAAATAGTCATCTGACCAATAGTGACTGTAGGTCGAACAAATTGTTGAGACATGGTAGCCACATTCGAGATGAATGGGCTGGAAGATGGGGGGATTCTCGTTGACCAAACAAGATCCAAAAAATAGAGATGTGGTTCTGGAAGCTCCTAAAACAAGGCTTCCAAAAGAGGTATACCCATGTGGAAGTGAAGATGCAACTTGACTAAAGGTTATTTCGGTTCCACTTCCTGAATCTTGAGGAGTGGGGCCGAAAAATTCTCCTTCAGGAAGAAAAACAGATGAAGTTACTTTCTAAATGTAGGTGCCAGTGGTTTCCTGAAGAGTCCTTTGAAGAGCACTCACGAATGGGACATCATCAGCATTGCATGCCATTTCTCTGGGAAATAACTAACGGACAGTAGAGCGAGATGTTATTGGAGAAGCAGAAAGGGGAATGTTGGGTTGATCAAAAGGACTATAATCCTGTTGAGGTAATACCACAACCGTATCAAAGAGTAGATTCTCAGGAAATATCGTAAATTGTGCAGACGGTTCTAGGCTTTCTAGATTAGAATCTTCTGATGTTGTCCAAGGAGAATCGTTAAGTGGTGTTCGAGATGAAATGGGTTGTACACTTATGAAAATCCTGACTTCATCACCTTGAGCTTCAAGGGGTCCAACTGGAAACTAGGGGACCTTAGGAGGAGGCTCTTGAGATCCTTCGGAGGAGGGATGAGGTGAATTCGACAATTCAGCCACGATGAATTTCCAAGACAAGATCAAGGAAGGAAGAGGTGAATTTATTAAAATTCACAATTTACCAAGCGATGATGAGGCTGGAGAACTACACAGGTAGGATGTTTTCGTGGGAATTTATTTTTAGAATTAAACAAAAAATAAATCAAAAATAGGTGTACTAGGCATAAAGGTTTACCAAGTATCCGTGAATTGCAAAATACCTCCTGGAAAACGAAAGAAGTACGAGCAGGAAATCTCCCTAAATTTTGTGTTTCGTGTATCATGTTTACAAGGTAGCCGACTCAGTTACCTATGGCAGGCTTGCAACCTAATGGTGTCTCCAAAAATATACATGATTATACGTGGGAGTCCAGTCCGTAGTAGTGATGTATAATGTGTAACCGTTCGATGACAACGCCCCAAATATACTTACCATACATCAATATACTTCCATACGTGTGACGGGATATCACCCCAAGATTGTAATGCATACCATTAGTGACAACTTCTATGTTTAACGATGCCGAAACACATCTCTAGCCTAGACCTCTACATTTTCTCATTATTTCCAAATTCTCCTTAAGGTAAATTGGGTAAATTTAAAGTTGACCTTGAGTTAAGTTTCAATTTTTTGGCTCAAAATCGATGTCACCTAAGTCCTACAATGCAGGATAAATGAAAAAAGAAAATCTTTCCATTTCAATGAAGTCTAAAAATTTGAGGTAAGAGATGCAAACAAAAGTGAAATCAGTGCGGAAAACAACAATGCCCCCCAAACTAGTTCAAAACTATGAAATGCTATTTCTTCAAATTGAATTCACTTTCCCCAAAATGCAACTTGTTACCACCAAAAGTTGGTCATCTAACCATTTACAATTAGATGGATCGAAGTACACCATGTAAGACCAATTTTACCATAGTAAAATTGCCTTAACTATAAAAAATAATTTAATAAACCATATTTTATTAAGTTATTTATGATTTAAAAAAGAAACCCCATGAGGAATAATTAAATAAATCCTTATTTATTTTATTTTCCTCTACGAATAATTAATTAAACTATTGTTTAAATAATATTCCTGGTCATATTTAACCCAATTATGAGAAATAATTAGATAAATAATTATTTATCTTATTTTTTTAGGAATAATTAATTAAATCATTATTTAGTTATTATTCCTTGTTAAATTTGACTATATCACCTAGGAAGAATAATTAAACAAATCATTATTTGTTTATTATTCTTTAACCACATTCTTGAAATGATAAACAAATCATTTATTTGTTTATTATTTTTAAGTAAATTTATTTAACCAATTTAAATACCTTTTGCACCAACAAAATATAATAAAATATTCCAAGAGGTTAGATCTAGATCTTAGTTAATAATATTTTATTATTCGCCATTATCGAGGATAACTCAATATTTTGTTATATATAGAATGTTTTTTCCATTCATTCTTCACTTTAATCTTTTTCATTATCGCACTTTTATCATTCTCATTGTTGCTACTATTTTATTTTGCTTCTTGAGCTCCCATAGAGTTCAACACATTTTGGGTTTTCTGCACCATTGAGAGGCAGAAACTTCTGGAACTAAGTCATTGAGGATAACCAAGAACCCATCCCTTTGAGGGGGACTGGAAACACTTATTTGTTCCCTTTACCAGGTGTAATAATGTATGAAACATTCTTTAAATCTTGTCTTATTTGTTGGATGCATGGATTAATTACTATTTATTTTCACTCTTTAACTGTTTTTACTGCATAGATCTGGCTTTTGTAGCATTTGTTCTAATTATAGATTGAATATCTAAAGAAGTTAAGCTGTCATTTCTGTTGTTAGGTTTGTTTATCACACATAGCTAAAGTGGGCTCTTTTCGTACACTTGCGTTAATAATTTATGCTAACATAACTTATTGAAAAAATGAAAAAGTTTCCCTTTTTCACTAAGATGCATCGAATGAATTTTTTTTTTTTTTACTTTTTACTTTGAAATGAAATCAAAAGTAAAATGAGCGAATAAATGAATAAATGCAAAAAATACACTTTTCACTTTTCTTACAATCGAATGCAAATCAAAATCGCTTCAAAAATACTTGAATGAAATAATTTCACTCTTTTTCAGAATGATAAAGACAAGCCAAAACAAGAACTAAAACAAAAATCACTTTCAGTTTTCTTTTGAATTTGGAAAAAGATACACTCTTCTAAACTCGTAAATCAAACAAATTGTAATCTTATGTTTGATGTTAAATTGAAGGTGAGATCAAAATGTAGTAATGACCAATGTATGTGAAAAACAACTTCAAACCAAGTCAGAAGTAATGCGACAAAGGGTGTTTGAAATGGTTGAAAAGGGATTCTAAATAAGAGACTATTAATTCCTTGATGATATGCGCAAGTGACCAATGGAAGGTAATTGACCTAGATAACCTAGAAAATCCTCCAATTTCACAAGAAATTCAAAACTGTCAACCTGACATCCGCGCTAAGCGAAAACTATCAACCTGCCATCAGTGCGGGCAAGAAACTATAAAACACGCTGACCCATAAAACTAGGTTTTTGACCAAGTTCCTTCAGTAATCTTCCAAGGTGGTTTTCTTTGAGTCTTCAGTGGATGTCTTTACATATTTTTCCATGGTGGAAACATTGCACAGGGTCTGTCATGGAGGACTTCAGGATCAGGGACGAGAAGTGAGCATGGTGACAAATTACTATGTAACACATGCAACAACTCAAATAAGCCCTCCACAAAAAGGAAATCTCTCCTGGCCTCTGACAAGTCTAGAAACATCAGTGACACCCTCAAAAAATATTCTATGTAATTCTCTGGGTTTCCTATGTGCTTTAGTTGTTTCAACTCTCTAAAGTGTGCCTCAGGTCCCTCTTATCAAAATGATCCACAACCCTCCATGTGAATTCCTCATAAGATGTCACACTAGCATGCACTATTGTAGATAATCCATGGAACCACCAATCATGGGCCTTTCCTTCTAAGTGAAATGTAGCCATTTTAATGGCTTCCACCTCTATCATTTGATTAAGTTGAAAATGTGTCTAGTTTTTCCACCCATTCCCTAGAGGTTCACTTGGAATAACCATCAAATGTGGGAAGGCACAACCTCACAACAGTATGTTGTAGATCTGAGCTCTGCATTCATGAGCCTCCAAATCCCTCTCTTTTATTGCCTTGCTTGAATAGGAAATAATCCTTGAAGCTCTAGATAGTTCAAAACTCATCCTCTTGGGACTGCCACTCACAAAAGTAATCCCCCATAGGCATCTCATCTTGACCCTTGCAACTCCCCAACACCTGGATCCAAGAACATGGGTATAGTAGACCTAGTTGGTCAACTGTAAATGTGAGTGTGGCTCTAAGGGGAATGGTGGTCGAACTGATGGGATGCACCCAAGATCTCTCCTCATATGAAATCCCTATGGATGTCCCTGTTACGATTATGTTACTTAATATACTCCAACATCTCTTTCTGCCCCTTTTCCAAATAATTCAAATCCTTCAAGAAGATATAGAACGTTGCGTCTTCTTTGTCCCCCATGGTTGTTTCTTCTATTTCCTTCTCAATATCCTCCGGATCTGGGGTAATCTCTAACTTCCTTTATATGCTCCTATACCTTTGCCTCTGGTAAGTAATGTTTTTTCTACCTTCTAGGATCATAGAAGATTTTTTTCCACATTTTGGCCAAGATAAGGCTCTGATACCACTATAATATCCCTAACAGGAAACACCAGCGATAGCAAAGGAAAATATCAAAATGCAAGAAAATTTTTTAACCCATGCATAGGCAACAATATGAAACACCAGAAATTGGACCAAGATGATCCATTTTATTAATTGAACAAGATGGAATACAAATATATGAACACGGGCTTGCTATAGCAAGCAAGGAAAAACCCCAAGTTGAGATGAAGGCAACCAAATGTTGAAAATGGCTCAGGGATATTACAATGATAGAAAAGGAAAATACCAACATGCAACACAAAATTTTAACCCATGCATAGACAATAATATGAAACACCAAAAATTGTGCCAAGTTGAGCCATTTTAGTTATTGAACAAGATGGAGTACAAATATATGGAAATAGATTAACCTGGGATTGCAATAGAAATCAAGGAAAAAACCCAGGTGGAGATGAAGGCACCCAAATGTTGAAAATGGATATGCTATAATATCTATGCCCAACTAGAAGGAACTGTTGCAAGTTCTGGAAGTGAACTGCTAATTTGGCCCTTCAAATTACTCAGAAAATTCAGCGAAATTAACCATGGGCTCTACACCTCAAACCCACAAAAACCCAACAAGGAATTGGGCTACTTCCAGCTAGTTTATAAATTACTAAAAATGGACACTTCCTCTCTCTGTCTGGTGTACGCAATGCTGAAGGAATAGGTTACCTCAAAACCCAAAACCACTTCTGAAAATCACTCCAAAAAATCCTCCAAAAATCCCTCCGACCAAACATCCAGATATTAACAATCACTCACCCCAAATCGCCCAGCTTTTCCCCCTTGCACAATTCCATCCAATGACCCTCTACGCACATCCAAAAACAACATAAACACTCCTCCAAAATCCCTTCACCTCTTCCCTACAAAACACCTCAAATATACGAAAAATAATAAGGCAATAACCTCCCAAAAATCCCAGAATCTAGTATTCCCTGTAGCTATTTATCCCAAGGAGTGTGTACTCCAAATACACCTGAAAATATCCTTGGAAAAAGTATAAAATGTAGCAATATGCTCCCCTAGCATGGCACTCGAAGTCCACTGAAGAAGAAGGTGATATTTCCACCCAAAAACTTCTTGTGTTAAACAACACGAGTTCACTTAGTTAAATAGCTCAAGAAAGAAAGAGTTCAATCTTTAATTTGGAAAAAGTCCCAAAATGAGGTCCTCCGCCTCTATTTATCCTTGTTTCCCCTCCTCTATCCATGTGGGCTCCACAAATTGAACTCCCTTCTCTCTTCCTTCCCACAAGTGCGAGTTCTCCTAAGGGGTGTGAATTCCCTCTTAGAGTGGCCCCCACATTCTACTTACTTCTTAATTTTCCTTCTTTTCTTATTTTTGGAGCCTTCTTTTATCAAAATTTCAAGTGGGGTCCTCCTGGCCCACTTTTCCTAAGTCGAACATGTCAAAATATAAAAACTATTCAAAAATGCATTACTTAGCAAAACTTGCTTAGTGGGAACATCATAGGTCATCCATAACAACTCGAAAAACTCTGGCTTAGTGCCATCTTAATCAAATTCATGAGCTTGATGAGATGAAGGAGAATGGAGTTCATGGCTCGACTCTATAATGTCGAGTGAGAAATTTCGTCATGGATTCATGGTCTAGATCGGGGGTGGCCAACAACAAGAAAGGTTGCAATGTAGTTAAGCCTATGGTGGGGTGGAACATGGCTCACCCTTCATTAATTTCAAACAACATAAAATCTTGATTATATAAGTACCCTTTTGCGCTTCATTTTTGTAATGTAAACCATGTTAATGAGAATTAAATGAGCTACTGATGTGCTTATTTGTTTAACAAATAGTGTGATCTATGTGATGCGTAATTGGTGTTGTGAATATTAGATATGGCTAAAATGGTTTTATAGTATTTTGATGCCTTCTAATACATATTTAATGTACTCTTGTGTTGTTTCCTTCATGTTTATGGACAAGAAGTAGATGGCACATTTAGAATGGGATTGAAGGAATTCTAGTCATGGTTATGGCTAGTGTCCATGGTTTGTTATTAGATAGACAAGAGAAGTTATAGGCTTGCTAAAGTGATAAGAGGATCTTGTTAATAATGTGGATATGAAATGCAAGGATGAAAATTCTGATTGAAAAAAGAAAGACTTGGATGAAAATATTCTCTTAGAACATTTGAAGATAAGTGTTGAAAAGTTCGTTAAAGGACCCTTGAGCCAGTGGAAAGGCTAATGAAGAGCTTAACTAACCTTGAAGTGAAGGTGTTTTCCTTATATTAGGCCAAAAGAAGAATTTATCAACCTAGATTTATATTTATTTGGAATAATGATCTATTGGAAGGTTTTCCTCGATTGGGATAAGATGATCGAAGACCTTAGAAGAGGAAAATACCTCATAGGCTTCCTAGAACATAGGCCTAATGAATCTTTGAGGAATGGAGGTATCAGACGCTTCTATGGTCAAGTGGAGATATATGTGTCAACATAAGTCTTTTGGGCATATTCAATGCCTTGAAAAAATGATTTTTAGTGCTCGAGACAAGCCAAGAATTCCCTTTAACAACATGCCTTGCTAAGGATATATTTGGGGATTTCCCCTTTGGTTTTGGGTCGAAGAAAAATTTGGGGATTGACCCCTTTGTTTCATGCCAAAGAGAAATTTTGGATGGATTCCCTTAATGCATCAATTAATATAAATTTAGGGATTGGAATACCTTGAGCTCAACCCCTTGTCACATGGTTGACACAAGGGAAAAGACCAAGAGCCAACTAGAAGGGGCTATTCATCCATTGACTATCAGTTGTTTTCATTTAATATTTTAGAGATTCAGAGAATGCATTGGAGTCTATAAACCATAAACGCCCTAATATGCTAACAAAAAATTCAATTTTCATCACTTAATGGCGTTACGTCCCCGTAATTTGTCAGAATGGCAAGACCAAATGTACAAGGGTAACATCAAACCAGTCTTTGGAGCCCTAGGACCTAGCCTTCTTGGACTTAGAGAGGGATCTCTCTATATTTGTGAAAAGATGTAAACTTAATTGATTTTAGGGTTTTGATTTTAGGCTAGTTATAATGATTAGGGTTTGCTTGTTTTTTTTGATTGGTTGGGTAGGTTTTCAAGAAGAACAGATAGGGTAAGAGAAAGACAATCCATTGGGTTATGGGGTCTGCAAAAGGTCTTAAAACATGAAACAATAGGTCAAGGGTGTTTTATAGGGCAAGTTAACAAGGAAAAATGAATTCTTTAGATAAAATGAGTATGGGATGACAGTAAGTTATGAATTAAGAAAAACTAAAGGGCAATCAAGAATCCTTTAACTATACTTGGAAAGCTTTCAAGACTATAGTTTAGTAAGACTGAAGAGCAGTTAAGAATTCTTCAGCTAGACTTCACTAGGCAGACCTAAAAACAACAATCAAGTAACCCTAGAGAGAATTTAAGAATTATCTGAGTATTACTTTCATAAAAAGAGAGCATTTAAGATATGAGTTCAGTAAAATTAAAGAGCATTTAAGAATTCTTTAATCAAACCTAGTAGAAGGAAACATTTAAGTGAAAAGAATCAGAAAAACTTAAGTTGCCTTCAACAACAAATATTAAGCGAAACTTTATGCTCTGCCATAAGAGAAATTAATAAAAAATATGAGAACATAAGGACACAAATATAAGACAAGAAAAAAATCACCATTGACAAAGTTCATGTATCCTTTAAATGTGCTTGGTCCATTGATATTCAGTCCAAAGGCATGTTACAAAGCTCCAAACCCAAAATCCCTTCCAACTCCAAGTCTATGAGATATCTAGCTTATTAAATTACAAAAAACCAAAAACTACAAAGAGGCCTCCATGCAGTATTTAACTTGAAAAGGAGGGTCAAAACCCTAGCCAGGGTTGCAAAAATGTCATTAATTACATCATAAATGCCAACTTGTCCTAGGAGACCATGCAAGGCCCAAGGCACAAATATCCTACTTAATAAATGAAAAAATAAATGCTAACATAAATCCTCAACTAAATATGGAGTGATTGGCCTAAAAAACCCTCAAAATATTTTTTATTAACTCCAAGTGTCTTTTGTTGACTTTCTAGCAAGGGCGCAACGCCAACACTAGGAAAATAGCCTTTTTTGTAGCTGCATTTTGGAGACCTTCTCAGTGTCAAAATGAGCTCTATGATAGCTCATTGGAACACCTGTTAGATATAATTTCCAAATATACCTTTATTTTTCAATTTGGTGCCAATTTACCTACTCAAAAAGGCATTCTTCCAAGACCGCTCAGGGCGCAGCACCAGCTCTAAAAATAGGGTAGAAAGTTGATTTTTTGCATGTTTTTAGCACTTTTGGAGGACCCGTTCTGCTCCAAATGAGCTGAAATTTTGTGTGGCTGATTTTCTTTGCCTGATTAACACCAAAATTCAATTTTTTCCTCCAATAGGTGCCCCAAAAAAGAGTGCAGTGCTAGTGGCGTTGCGCGCTTGGCCCTTCAAAACAGTCAAAATTTCCAAAAACTCAAAAATTTGCAAAAAGTTTTCAAAATTGGGATTTTCCTTGCTGATCATGTCTGAGATGCTTGTAGAGATGCATAAGAAATGATTTCAAGCTTTTATTTTCCTTTTGCCTCTTTTAGGGCTTGAATCTTTGCAAGGGCTCTTTTGAGCTTGGCCCTTGCAATCTTGTTTCTTAAGGCATAATGCCTTGCCATCTTCTTTTGGAGGTCAAGGTCTCTCTTCGTCTTCTCCAACTGACCCTCTAAGTGTATTTTTCCCCTCTCTAGCCAAGGTTCCCGATGATAGTCTATTTCCATGGAAAGTAGCTCACTTGGAGTGAGTTTCTCTGCCAAGGCTACCTCTTGCTCTCTCTCCTTAGCTAAGGCCTTCTTCAAGACAATTGTCCTTGGCCTCCTCCTAGGAAGTTTTTATTCCTCTTCTTCAGTGTCATCATGAGTGCCCAAAACCTCATATAGCTTTGCCTTTGTCTTTGCAGCCTCTTTATGAGCTCTGATAGCTCTGATCTCATAGATAGCCTTCTCTGCCTCCAGCTTGTTGTTTTCAACCTAAAAATAGTGGATTACATTCTTAGCTCTACCTATATTGGTTTGCAAATCCTTAATTTGGGCATATTTTCTTTTGAGCAGCATTCTTGTGATCCTCTGCTCATTTCCATCATCACTTTCAATATGAATAAGTTGAAACTCTTGTTCAGTCTCATGTTTGTCTTCTTCTTCTTCATCAATGAACTTTTCCTTACCTTTACCAAGCTACTTGGTTGATTTATAAGGCATGGCCCCTTGCCTCTTAAGGGTAGAAAACACATGCATATTTACCCTTTGGTAGGTTAAAGGAAAAGGTTCAATTTTCACCATATTTGTGCCACTTGTTTCAGTGCTACCATTGCTGCCATCATGACTGTCATTATTATTGGTATTATCACTTCTCTCTTGGATTTTTGACCCACTTCCATCATCCTTACTACTTTCTGCCTCATTGCCATCACCTTCACTGATATCTGCCTCATTTCCATCATCTTCATTGATATGTGCTTCACTGCTTTCTTCCTCATTGAAAATTGCCTCACTCTAATCTGCACTAATTGATTTCTCATTGTTCGACTCTTAATTTCCATCTGCCTTACTGCTTTCTTCTTCATCACTCTTTTCTACCTCATTTCCTTCTTCATTGTTTCATGCACTTGTACCATGAGATGATGGTGAGGGATTGTGAATAGGTGATGAAGGAGGAGGATCATCATGATGTGAAGGACTGAGAGTGGATGGTGAGGTGGAAGAGTCATCATGAGGTCAGGGAATGTGAGTGGATGGAGGAATGGGAGGATGAGAAGAGGAAGGGACATCTTGCTGCTGATGGGCTTGTGGAGAAATAAACACCTCATTGGCAATGAAGGTTCCCAAGGAATACCTTTCTGCTACAGTTGGTGCATAACAACCATTTTAATAAGAGAGTGATGGAAGAGGCTTTGCATCTGCTGAGGATAGTATCTCTTTTGTACAATATAGGAAATTTTGTCAATGCTTCTGTGGAGGTAATAGGGTAGGTGAAGCAGCCTCACCCTAGTAAAGTGTACGAGCAGCTTCATGTGATAGGAGTAAATGCGGGAGAATATTCCTTCACATGTAAAATACTTCATAATGATTCTCATCATAGGTGCATATCTATCAAGAAAATGTGAGAAAGGAAAGATGTGTTTATTGTGGTCTTTGTATCTAGGCTTCAGGTAGGGTTCAAAGTAGCTCATGTCTAGGTTGGCCTGCTTGAACCATTTCTCACCCACACTTGGTATGCTTGTGGCATTGGCAATAGCATCTGAAGACAACTCAAAAGTCACTCCTGCAAGGTCAACTTGTTTCTCATGTCATTCTTTTGAAAGCTTCAGAGTAGCTTCAGAGTGGGTGCCCTATGAACTGGATTGAAAGGTCTATCTCTTTAGTCCCATGCCTTCAGATCAAGTTAATGATAAATAGCCTGGTCAGATCAGGGTGGTTTTGAACCTGTTGTACCTTCTCACAAAAATCAAAGCATCCTACATGCTTGAAACATTGAACAATAAGGGGAGATGCCATTAGCTCCCTTATGTTGGGGGGTTCAACCTATTGATTTTTCCACCTTTGTGCTCATTCCTCCTTGGCATTTGAGGCTCTCCACCACTGTCACTGTCTCCCTCTCTTGACATTTTGAAAACTCTGCCTTGAGAAAACCCTAGGGCTGTAAATGGAAATTGAACGAAGAGATGGTGATGAAAAAGGCAGCTTTGCAAGTGAGCGAGATGAGTGGAGGGTAAAAGTGTATGAGAATGAGTGAGAGGCTAATAACTTAGTGATAACCCTCTACTGATATGTTTAAACTATATTTTGAAACACTTTGGGCCGATGTCAATTTGAGATGAAGGAGGGCAATGGAAATTCAATATTTTTGCAAATAAAGGGTCAGATTGTTATGAGGAAATGGATTTAGGGGGGAAATTAGATGAATGACAACTTTTACAGCACCCTAGTTCACCCTTCTTGAATGATATTCTTAATAGGCAGATGAATGAGGGTTAAACAATGATTTTAAGCATGAAATTTAGGGTTTCTCCTTAGGGCTTCATTTCCTGAATTAAATGGTGACAAAATTACTTGGAGATGATTTGATGACTTGTAATTACCCATTAAATATGCTTGAGGAACCTTTGGCAAGAGTTTGGAGGTGTTTTGACTTGATTTGAATGGTCAAGTTTCTTGGAAATCCCTCCTGGCCAAGAGCGCAGTGCCTAAGCTGAGGGCGCAGCGGTTAATCTCAAGCACGCAATGCTCAATCCTAAGTGCGCAGTGCCAAAGAAAAACTTTGTTGTCGGTGTCGGGCAAGAGTGCAATGCTCTGCTAGGTGCGCAACGCCACCTCCTAGGCGTGCAAAACTCATGTAAAATATATGGGGAAAACTTTCCAAGGGCGCAACGCCCGATTCCAGGTGCGCAACGCCGGTATAATTTGCCCAATTTCACTTGTAAAACTTCAAAATTTTCTTCTCCTGGACGTTGTTGCTCCTTTTAAATGCAACAATGGATCCTTTGAAGTGTATAATGAGCTTTTATAGGCATGTAGCATTTAATTTATTTTTATAAACCCACTTTCTAATGTTTTAGCCCTTTTCACTTTCTCACTAATGTTTCTTTTTTACTTCTTATTTGCAGGTGACTGAAAACATTAACTTGGATTTTCCCCTTTGCTCCTTAAGGCATAAAAAGTTCATTTTGACACCTTTAGGGCTAGATTACACATGATGGCATCTTCAAAAAATTTATGTGTTTTCCATTACAATACTCAACTTATCTTTTTCACCTTGGCTGGCAGTTTGCTGGAGTCATGAAATTTGTCTTTCCTTTTAATCCTAGAGAATTTTACATGTTTATTTTGACACAGAAGTAGCCTTAAAAACCTCCTTTACTTCTACCTAGGAGCTTAACCTCATCTTTTTCTCATTTAGACATGGAAAGCTTATAAAACACCTTTGGGAGGATTCCTTATAGCAACACTTTCAAAACCCTCTTTTGCATGTACCATGAATTTCAGTTCATCATTTCATCATTTAGGCAAGATAAAATCATTTTGACATGTTTGGGATCTGATCACACAATGACATCTTCAGAATCCTTCCTTTGCTTTCACCATGAGGTTTAAAATAATCATTTCACCTTCTTTGGTCACTTTTCCAAAACCCTAGGCATCTGGAGTGCTTTAAGACAATCATCAGTGTTGTCTTCTAAGTTCTCTATAGCCCTTTCAAGTTCATTCATTTCTGTCCAGTTCACCTCACCTTTTCTAAATCTCATCAAAAATCTCTAATAGAATTTTATTCATGTTTGGCCTTATGTACCTTCATGTCATTTCCTTTCTTCAATTGATCACTGTCTGGCACTCTACTTGGACCATCAAGTTTAAAAACGCTAAATATCTACAAGAATAAGTGTTTTCTCTCTTCTTTGCTGCAAGTTGTCTTCATTTAGGAGCAGACCACCTACCTTTCTAGTAATTTCTGCCAATAGACCTTTTAACACCCCTGCAGAAGTGTCAAAGTTTACATTTATCTCTTGCAAACCCTGAACTGATAAGGTAGTCTTCTTTGGAAACTTTTAGGTTTTTCTTGAATAACCATGTCTCAACATTCTATTGTATTTGAGCCAACTTATAACAAAGAAAAAAAGTGTTTGAAACACCAATGATGACCTTAGAACATATGAAACCCTAATTGACCTAGTGGGAGGATTGTTTGACCTGATTTTGGCTAAAACTTGGCTTAGGGAACTCTAGCGAAAAAACAGAGTATTTGTCAAAGTGTTGTACTGAAGATCCAAAATCCAATGTACTTGATTTATCTAAAGAGCCTACAGAGACAGTTTTGATACCATCAATTCTTAAGGACCTTGGGGAACATGGGAATGAATAGGCTTATAAGAAACCCTAGAGGGAAAGTGGGGTTTATGGGCAAGGGAAAAATAGCCCAATGACGTTATAGGTAGGGAAGGAGGCTGAAAATGATAGGTAAAATCCCATAAGGAGTGAATAGAAGTGAAAAGGTGACCATGGAATGAAAAGATAATGAAATAGTGAAAAAAATTCTATATGGATTATGAAGGCAGTGATATTTCTGAAACTTACAATATTTGAAGGAATGTTGTTTTCAGAAATATTGGAACCAATATTTAGTCATCTACGGATAATGAAAAACACTGATGACTAACAGTGCCCCAACTTGGGGAGGGCAGCTCCTTTTTAGGAGGCGTCCAGAACCTCAGAGTTCAAATCTCTAAGTTTTGAAGATTAGTACCTTACCTGTACTTGGCAGACCTCTTTTTCTTCATTTGCTGATTCACTTCTATTATTTTGAAGCTATGATCTCAAAATATGAAAAGACGTGGTTGCTTCAATGTTAGTCCTACCTACCCATCATACTTTTCCTAACATTTTTTTCTTCACTTGGGTGCATTTGGATTAGCAAACCCTTGACATCATTTTTTCTTTTGAAAACATAAAAAACTATCTACTTCTACCCTTATCACTTCCAAGAGTTCAGATTAGGCTGATGAACTCTTTATTATCTACCTACTCTACTTATCTGTCAAGGTTAAGAAGTTTTAGAGATTTTCATTCTCTAAGCTACCAACATGAAATTTGAAAAATGATCAAACCAAGGTTAAGCAATTTGATTTGTCATGGGCTGTGGAATTTTGGAAAAGCTGCACACAGACTTTACTTTTGTACAAGTGAAACTAGAAACTTGAGGGCTAATAATTTGGAATTTTTTACCTATCCCTCTCTTTTTCCTTTGGTTCAGATTTGAGTATTGAAACCAAATATATTTTTCTAATCTAATCTACTGATAAGCCAATTTTACATGGTTTGGAAAATATTTTTTCACTAACCTATCAGTAGAAATTTAAAACACGTTCAATCATGATTAGGCTAAATGACTGAACAAGGCTCTCTTTTCTTCAAAAGCAGTGGCATTTAGGCTTGCACACTTTCAACAATAATCTTTTTGGTATGGGGTTGTACCTCTTCTTTTTTTCTACCCTCTTTTTCTTCTTTTCTTTGTTTTTGTGTTTTTGTTTTTCTGATCTTTCATCAAGCAATGTTATGTACAATGAATGAAGCTTCAAACTAGGAATTTCTAACAACAATAGTGCTTGAGCATCCTGTCATTGACAGGACCTCCAAATAACTCTGTTCCATCCAGATCTTGTAGGAATAATGCATTGTTTCCTCTAACTGAATGGATGATGTATGGGCCCTTCCATAGGTTTTCAAAATTTCCATGTTTGCCTTTATCCTCTCTTCTTGAATCCCAATTCAACACTTTGTCTCCAATCTGGAAATCATTTACCTTGGTCCTTCTGTCAAAGATCTTCTTGGTGTTCTCTTGCACTACTTGTGTTCTTTTGTAAACTTCTTCCCTTGACTGTTGCAAATGAATGGTTTGGTTCAGCCTCCTTTGTATGTCATTCTCCTCTGATTGTACCTATTGGAGAAGCTTCATTACCGGAACTCCCAAGGATGTTGGGAAAACTGCGTCCATGCCATACACTAGTTGATATGGAGACATGTTAATAGATTTTTTGCTTGTTAATCTTTCAACCCATAGTGCATGCACCAGTTTGCTATGCCATTACTTTTTGTTCTCTTCCAACAACTTCTTGATGATGTTCACCAAAATTTTGTTAGAGGACTCACCTAGCCCATTACCTTGAGGGTAAGAAGCTGTAGAATGCCCTAGTGTGATGTGATACTTGTAGCAAAAGTCCACCATTCTCTTGGACTTAAATGCAGCAGCATTATCGGTGATGATATTTTTAGGACAACCAAACCTGGACAAGAAGTTTGTTTCAAGGAATGGCTTCTATCCATTTGGTGAAATAGTCAGTTGCAGTGAGGATCCATTGTGTTGGGCAGATGAGGCAGAGTGGATTTCTCTAATGAAATATAAACCCCATTGTTGATAAGGAGTTTCAACACTGATAGGATGCAAAGGTAAAGGCATTACTTTTCTCTTTCCATCAAATATTTGGAATTTATGGCAAGTCATTACTAGCTTGTAGATGTCAGGGAAAAGAGTGGGCCAATAGTAACCAACTCTAAGGATTTTGTTGGCAGTGGTTTTCCAATAGAGATGACCTCCACACTCTCCTTCATGAAAATCATGCATAATTCTGTCTGCATCATCTTAAAGCAAACATTTAATCAAGATACCAACATAATTTTTCCAATATAAAGCTCTATCTAGAATGCAGAAATTTATAGCGTTTAGTTTCAAGAATCTAGCTTTTGTTTTGGATAAAGTAGGAGGAGAATTTAGATTAAAAAGCACATATAATATATCAGCATACCAGAGTGAGTTCAGAAATGCTTCTTCAATGGGTGGAGTCGCCAGTTCCTCTTGTTCATCCAAAGAATGTATCATGTTTATGTCTAGTGCTTGAAAGTTTACTTCAGCCATGAGTTTGGAAAATCCTTGTCCTTTAATTAGTTTAGTGGGTTTCATTTCTAAACCATATTCTAAGATGACAACAATCCACTTCCCCTTTTACCTTCAGGATCTTGATTCATTATGTCCTTGACAACTATATGTGGAACAAAAGCAATAACATGTGAATGCAATATGTAAACTCTGAAATCCTTTAAGGCTTTGATTAAGGCAAAGGCTTGTTTCTCCATAATGTTATATTTCAGAGGGGCATCTCTTAGTGCCTTGCTAAAGAAAGCTATCGGTTGTTCTTGTCCCATCATGTTCTTTTGTAGCAATACCGGAAATAGTGTGTTCTGATGCAAATGAGAAAATGAAAAATCCTTGGTAAAGTCAGGGCTGATTAGAACTGGTGTTTGGGTAAGTGCTTGCTTTACCAGTTCAAAGGATTGTTTGGCTTCTATGGTCCACTTGAATCCTATTTCTCTTTTCAGCATGTTTGTAATGTTTCTTAGGAGTTCAACAAGGTTTGGTATGAATATTCTTAGGAAGTTGATCTTTCCAATGAAAGATTGCAGCTCTTTAATGTTCCTTCTTCAGATATGATGTGGCCTAATATTTTTTCTTCTTTTAGACCAAACATAGTTTTTTTAGGATTTAAAGATAGACCGTACTTCCTACACTTTTCAAAGACCTTTCTTAGGTGAACTAGGTTTTCTTCATCAGTTTTATAATAGATAGTTATGTCATCAAGGTATTTCACAATGAAGTAACCTATGTCTTCGGAAAAGGAAATATCCATGGCTCTTTGAAAAGTAGCCCCTGCATTCATTAACCTAAAAGGCATTTTGACATACATGAAGGTGCCCTAAGGTGTTGTGAAAGCGGTTTTGTGTTGATCACTTGGAAGTACTAGCACCTGATTGTAACCTGAAAAGCCATCAAGCAATGATATTATTTTAGAGCCTACCACCCTTTACAGTATATGATCCATCTTAGGTAAAGAGTAGTTGTCTTTCAAGGAGGCTTTATTTAAGTTTCTAAAGTCTATGCATAGCCTAATCTCCCATGTTTGATTTCTTACTGACACAAGGTTTGAAACCCATTCTGAGTACCTAAGTGGGACTATGATTCCAGCATCATACATCTTCTTTATTTCCTTCTCTACTAGAGGCACTAGGACAGGGTCTATTCTTCTCAATTTTTTCTTGAATGGTTTCTGGTTTTCCTTTAGAGGAACCTTATGTTGAATAATGTTTGTGTCATAGGACTTCAAGTCCTCATAGCCCCATGCAAACACATCCTTCAATTCTTTGACCAACCCAATGTACTTCTGTTTTATGTGAGGTGGCAGAGTTTTGGACAGATTTATCATTTTGGGTTATTCTGTACTGCCTATGTTGCATTCTTCTACATCAGTCTCGGTGAATTCTATTTTTGGCTTCCTAGAAACATCATTGAAATCAAACATCTCTTCTAAGGGGGAAATACCTCTTGGTAATAGTTATCTTTTCATTACAATACCTCAAGGTCTTTTTGATCTAAATCTTCAAACAATTCTGCCTCAAGAGGGTGTTCTAGCAGATTTATATCAGTAGTACAAGGCAGCTCTGTTTTGTGCGTCTGTTCTTCAGCGAAACAACCCTCTTGATGGTTTAAGTCTGACTTCGACATTTCAAACTTGGTTTTGGGTTGCAAAAAGTCTTCAATCTATTTGTCGTTTTCAAATACTTTCCAATAATCTATGTAATCAGGGACTGTTGGTCTGCACTTGACCTTTATCGTGTATTGTTCATTGGCATGAGGTACTTGGCAAGTGCTGGCGACAAAGGCTAGTTCATTGGCGAGGCTGTTTTGAGATCTTAGGATGGAGGTAAGTTCATATTTCTCAAATGTCTTCAGGAGGTCTAAGGAAGAATTCCTATATTCTCTTAGCCTAGGATTCTCGGTTGAATATTCTCCTTTGATTTACCTAATGATTAGCTCAAAATCTCCTAGAAAAGAAATCTTCTTGGCTCCTATGTTTTTCAAAATGTGTAATCCTAGGAGAAGAGCCTCATACTCTGCAATATTGTTTGTGCATTGAAAATCTAGTTTGTAGGTGTGGCTTCCATTGGTGTTGTGTATCCAAACACTTGCTTCTAAACCATCTTTGCCACAAGAGCCATCAAAGCTCATGCTCCAAAGTGTTTCTAGTCCAGATTCATTATTATGTTGTTGTTCATGGCTGCCTGAGTTTTGGCTGTCATGTTATTCATTTGGTGTTTGGTTTGACTATTCTGATAGGCCTTGTTCTTCTTCTTTTTCATTTAATTTTCATTAATTTCAACTTCATTATACAAGATAAATGAGTCAAGGTCTGAATGGATAGAATAGAGAGGGGTGTTGTTTGGCCTATCTTAGCTTCTTACCATGTATTTCATATGAGATTCTATGTAAAGTATTCTTGTTTGGTTAAATATTGGAATGGTAGCGTACATCATGTCCATTTGGAGGTTTCCTTGGAGTTTGTCTCCACATGATCTGGATAAAAGAATGCCATACTTCGGGTGAATTTCAACCAGTACAATGTCTATGACTAGGCTCTTAGCTGGTATTTGTGCCAGATTGATGCACATATCTTTGATCAGACCTAGGCACTTAACTCTACTTGAATCAAAAGAGTATAAGTCTTTGTAAGGTTTGGTTATTTCGAGACCTAATCTATCCATCACTACCTTTGGCATGAGATTGTGTGAGGCACCGGAGTCTAGCATAGCATTGTGCAAGATTTTGTCATGAATGTTCAAAATGAATAGAATGGAGGGACAACTCCTTGATATTTTCCCTCTACCTCAGGTCCAAACAACAACATTGGCTTGTCATCAGTAAAATTTAGAGTGTGGGTGTCATTTCCTATGTTCAAATCCTTCAAAACTGGAGACCTATATACATCTTGATTCACTAGTTCAATAAGAGCTATGGCTATTTTTATCTTGGTAATATCACTCTAAAAAATGAAGGGTATTGGTGTTTTTGGCATATTTACATGAATCTTATCATACCTGGTCTTTTCAGCAACTTTGGTTTGCTAATTTTGATTAGGAATGTCAGGTAAAGCATTTTTTCAGGGCCACTAGTTGATGTACTAGGGAAGCTTTGGTTACCATTTGGTTGGCTAGTTTTGTCTTTGTTTTGATTAGGAGTCTTAGCCATTATGTTGGTATTTTCTGTTGTCATTTTGAGAATGTTTTCATGGGTCTTTCTAGCAGAAAACTCTGGTTTGATTTTCTTGGAGGCATCTTGGGTTTTCCTACTTCAGAGGTCATACTGCATATGAACCTCCATGATAGCATTTTCAAATCCTAGCTTATATTCTTCAGAATCCTCATAGGTCCTATCAGTTTGGTTTGAGGAAAAAATACCTTGTTCCTCTTCTGTGATAAAAACATCACGCTCATTATCAGAGCCTATCAGGTTTACATGGTTTTCTTCTAGCTCTTAAGTCTCTCTTTCCTCTTCATCTACATAGTTTTCTTAGAAAGGAGGTATGATTTGATGGTCATTGTCCCTTTGTATGTTTTGAGGAGACTCTCTTCTGAAGTTTTGGTTTCTATTTCTGTTTTGAGGATTTTCTTGGTTTTCCCTAGGGGGTGCTCTTTCATTCAAATTGATTTTCTCCATCATCCTTTCCATTACCCTAACTAGATTGTCAAATTTAGCATTAGATGTGGAGGCCATGGTTTCCTCTTTGTATGTAACCTTCTTCTCTTCCCTTAATCTATCCATTCTATCATTTAGGTTGGATTCTACACTTATTGATCCTCTTTTCATGTCCTCTAAGGTGAGGGGATCTCTTTCTCTTAATTGATAACACATGTATGGATCAAATCCTTCTGGAAATTTCACTAAGGCTAGGCCTTGTGGAGGTTTCATGTGAGGTGGGAGTGCATTGTAAACACTATTGAACCTAGTACAATAGTCTTGGACACTTTCCCCAACATTCCTCTTAAGGTTATCATACATTGATAGGATTTGAAGAGGAATTTTCTTAGTCTCCCACTTGTTTATGAATGTTTGATAAAGAGAAGGGAGGTCATGAATGTTGTTAGGAGTTAAGTTTTTGAACAATTTCTTTGCTTCTCCTCCTAATATTTAGGAAAACATTCTCATTTTAATGGTCTCCCTTTCTATTTCTTGGTAGTCAAATGCATCATTCATATTGTCTATATGTTGTTAGGCAGTGGTAGAGTCAGCTCTAGTAAAGTGAGGGATTTTAGACTGGTAGTCCTGTGGTATAGGCAGTAAAGGTTGGGGTAGTACCATAGGGGAAAACCATGTTGCCATGATTGGAGGTAAATAAACCCAAGGAGGATTTGTAAGAGGGGGGTTTGTGAGAGGAGGTGGAGGATGAAATGGCGTGGTTGTCACAGTGGATGTATGAATGGGAGTGTCAAATGTACTTGGACTAGAAAGCTGAGATTAAGAAGATTTGGAATGAAAGGAGCCAAAATGTTGAAGAAGCTAAAAATCAGAAGGAGTGGAAGTTGAGGCTTATCTACTAGGACTCTGCTGCAAATCTGCAGGCTCAAGGTCTGTCTGGTCTATACCACTTTGAGACTTAGTTCTGAAAATATTTCTTCTATGGTGTAAGTCAAATTGGGGATCTCGTAAGGCTGTGAGGTTTATAGGGACAAAGCTTGCTTTGTGAATGGGTCTAAAAATAGTTGAATCTTTAGTCCTAGAAGTTTTCCAAAATATTCTTTCTGGATCATCAACTATGGTAGGAGGGTTTGGGTCAAGGTGAGATCTGGTGTTGATTATTTGTGAAGCCATATTTCAGACCCAAGATACAAAGAGGTTGAAAGTTTATGAGAATTTTTTAAACAACAAACCTATCTGTGAGGTACTAAGTTCACACAATATGTAACTGGGCTTGGGACTGTTATGACTGATTTATATATTCCCAGGGGAGTCTGTGAGAAATAGTGGGGTCAACAGGGCTATTGAAGACCAATGGAGTCACCAGGCGGATGATGCTTACTGTTTTAAGGATGTACTTGTTGTCCACCATCAACAACTGAATACCAATCTAAGGATGGTTTTGGGTTTTCTGATTTCTTTATGTAACACTAAGCTTTTCAATGAGTGTTCTCTAGTATGGCCACCATGGTGCTAGTATGATGAATGAACCAGATATCACTCTTGGCTAACACTTGATTTTTCTAGGTTTGACAGGGGATTTGTGAGTTCTTAAGGAATGTCTAAGCTTGTTACCTACTCAGATCCCCAGTGGAGTCGCCATTATGTTAGGTGGTGAGTCAAATAGATATTATTGACAGGGGTCTTCTAAGGTCTTTAGGAATACTTAGGTTGTTACTCACTCAGATCCCCAACAGAGTCATCATTATGTTAGGTGGCGAGTCAACTAGATACTATTAACAGGGGTCTTCTGAGGTCTTTAGGAATACTTATGCTATTACTCACTCAGATCTATTTAACTTGTTACTCACGCAGATCCCCAGTGGAGTTGCCATTATGTTAGGTCCCCGTAATTTGTCAGGTTTGCAAGACCAAATGTACAAGGGTAACATCAAACCAGTCTTTGGATCCCTAGGACCTAGTCTTCCTGGACTCAGAGAGGGCTCTCTCTATATTTGTGAAAAGATGTAAAATTAATTGATTTTAGGGTTTTTATTTTAGGCTAGTTATAATGATTAGGGTTTGTTTGTTTGTTTTGATTGGTTGGGTAGGTTTTCAAGAAGAACAAATAGGGTAAGAGAAAGACAATCCATTGGGCTATGGGGTTTGCAAAAGGTCTTAAAACGTGCAACAATAGGTCAAGGGTGTTTTATAGGGCAATTTAACAAAGCCAAATGGATACTTTAGATAAAATGAGTATGGGATGACTGTAAGTTACGAATTAAGAAAAACTAAAGGGAAATCAAGAATCCTTTAACTATACTTCAAACAAGGAAAGCTTTCAAGACTATAGTTTAGTAAGATTGAAGATCAGTTAAGAATTCTTTAGCTAGACTGCACTAGGCAGACCTAAAAACAACAATCAAGTAACCCTAGAGAGCAGTTAAGAATTCTCTAAGTATTACTTTCAAACAAAGAGAGCATTTAAGATATGAGTCCAGTAAAATTAAAGAGAATTTAAGAATTCTTTAATCAAACATAGTAGAAGAAAACATTTAAGTGACAAGAATCAGACAAACTTAAGGTGCCATTAACAACAAATCTTGAGCTAAAATTTATACTCTGCCATAAGAGAAATTAATGAAAAATATGAGAACATAAGCAGAGAAATATAATACAAGAAAAAAATCACCATTGACAAAGTTTATGTATCCAGTAAATGTGCTTGGTCCAATGATATTCAGTCCAAAGGCATGTTACAAAGCTCCAAAGCCAAACTTCCTTCCAACTCCAAGTCTATGAGATATCTAGCTTAGAAAACTACTAATAACCAACAACTACAAAGAGGCCTCCATGCAATATTTAACTTTCAAAGGAGGGTCAAAACCCTAGATAGGGTTGCAAAAATGTCATTAACTACATCATAAATGCCAATTTGTCCTAGGAGACCATGCAAGGCCAAAGCCACAAATATCCTTCTTAATAAATGCAAAAATAAATGCTAACATAAATCCTTAGCTAACTCTGGAGTGATCATCCTCAAAAACCCTCAAAATATCTTTTTCATTAGCTCCAAGTGTCTTTTGTTGACTTTTTGGCAAGGGCGCAGTGCCAACACTAGGAAAATAACATGTTTTGTAGTTGAGGTTTGGAGGCCTTCCCGGTGTCCAAATGAGCTACATGATAGCTCATTGGAAATCCCATCCTGTCGAATTTCCAAACATACCTTTAGTTTTCAATTTGGTGCCCATTTTACTGCTTAAAAACACATTCTCCCAAGGCTTCTCAGGGCGCAGTGCTAGCTCTGAAAATAGGGCAGAAAGTTGATTGTTTGCATGTTTTTGGCACTTTTGGAGGACCATTTTTGCTCCAAATGAGATGAAATTTTGTGTGGGTCATGTCCTTGGCCTTATGAACACAAAAATGCAAAGGTTTCCTCCAATGGGTTCCCCAAAAAAGAGCGCAACACCAATGGCATTGTGTGCTTAGCCCTTCAAAACAATCAAAATTTCCAAAAACTCAAAAATTTCCAAAACTTTTCAAAATTTGGATTTGCCTTGCTGATCATGTCTAGGATGCTTGTAGGGATGCATCAGCAAGGATTTCAAGATTTTCTTTCCCTTTTTCCTCCTTTAGGGCTTGAATCTTTGCAAGGGCTCTTTGAGCTGGACCCTTGCAATCTTTTTTCTTAAGGCATAATGCATTTCCATCTTCGTTGGAGGTCAAGGTCTCTCTTGGTATTCTCCAATGGACCCTCTAAGTGTATATTTTCCCTCTCTATCCAAGGTTCCTAATCATAGTCTATTTCCATGGCAAGCAGATCACTTGGAGTGAGCTGCTCTGCTAAGGCTGCCTCTTGCTCTCTCTCCTTGGTTAAGGCATTATTCAAGCCAATTGGCCTTGGCCTCCTCCTAGGAAGTTGTTCTTCCTCTTCTTTAGTGTCATCATGAGTGCCAAAAACCTCATCTAGATTTTCCTTTATCTTTGCATCCTCTTTCCGAGCTCTAATAGCTTTGATATCATAGATAACCTCCTTTGCCTCCAGCTGCTTGTTTTCAACCTCAAAATAGTGGATTACATTATTATCCCTACCTATATTGGTTTGTAAATCCTTAATTTGGGCATCTTTTCTTTTGAGCAACATTCTTGTGGTCCTCTGCTCATTTTCATCATCATTATCAATATGAATAAGTTGAAACTCTTGTTCAGTCTCATGTTTGTCTTCTTCTTCTTCATCAATGACCTTTTCATTATCTTTATCAAGTTGCTTGGTTGGTGTAGAAGGCATGGCCCCTTGCCTCTTAAGGGCAGCAAACACATGCCTTTTTCCCCTTTGGTAGGTTAAAGGAAAAGGTTCAATTTTCACCATCTCTGTGCCACTTGTTTCACTGCCATCATTGCTGCCATCATGACTGTCATTTTCATTGGTATTATCACTGCTCTCATGGATTTTTGACCCACTTCCATCATCCTCACTACTTTCTGCCTCATTCCAATCATATTCACTGATCTCTACCTCATTTCCATCTTCTTCACTGATATGTGCCTCACTGCTTTCTTCCTCATTGCCACTTGCCTCATTTTTTTCTGCACTAATTGATTTCTCATTGTTTGAATCCTCATTTCCATCTCCCTTACTTCTTTCTTCTTCATCACTCTTTTCTGCCTCATTTCCTTCTTCATTTTTTGATGCATTAGTGCCATGAGATGATGGTGAGGGATTGTGAATAGCTGATAAAGGAGGAGGATAATCATGATGTGAAGGACTGTGAGTGGATGGTGAGGTGGAAGAGTCATCATGAGGTGAGGGAATGTGCGTGGATGGAGGAATGGGAGGATGAGAAGAGGAAGGGACATCTTTCTATTGATGGGATTGTGGAGAAGTAAACACCTCATTGGCAATGAAGGTTTCCCAAGGAATACCTTTCTGCTGCACTTGGTGCATAATAACCATTTTAATAAGAGAGTGATGGAAGAGGCTTTGCATCTGCTAAGGACAGTATCTCTTTTGTACAATATAGGACATTTTGTCAATGCTTCTGTAGAGGTAATATGGTAGGTGCAACATCCTCACCCTAGTAAAGTGCATGAGCAGCCTGATGTGATAGGAGTAAATGAGGGAGAATATTCCTTCACATGTAAAATACTTCATAATGATTCTCATCATAGGTGCATATCTCTCAAGCAAATGTGAGAAAGAAAAGATGGATTTATTGTGGTCTTTGTATCTAGGCTTTAGGTAGGGTTCAAAGTAGCTCATGTCTAGGTTGGCCTGCTTGAATCATTTCTCACCCACACTTGGTATGCCTGTGGCATTGGAAATAACATCTGAAGACAATTAAAAAGTCACTCCTGCAAGGTTAAATTTTTTCTCATGCAAGTTAATGATAAATAACCTGGTCATCTCAGGGTGGTTTTCCACCTGTTGTACCTTCTCACAAAAATCAAAGCATCCTACATGCTTGAAACATTTAAAAGTAAGGGGAGATGCCATTAGCTCCCTTGTGTTGGGGGGTTCAAACCTATTGATTTTTCCACGTTTGTGCTCATGCCTCCTTGGCATTTGAGGCTCTCCACCACTGTTACTCTCTCCCTCTCTTGGAATTTTGAAAACTCTGCCTTGAGAAAATCCTAGGACTATAAATGGAATTGGAATGAAGAGATGGTGATGAAAAAGGCAGCTTTGCAAGTGAGTGAGATGAGTGGAGGGTAAAAGTGTATGAGAATGAGTGAGAGGCTAATAACTTAATGATAACCCTCTGATGATATGTTTAAACTCTATTTTGAAACATTTTGGGCTGATGTCAATTTGAGATGAAGGAGGGCAATGGAAAGTCAATATTTTTGCAAATAAAGGGTTAGAGTGTTATGAGTAAATATATTTAAGGGGTAATATTAGATGAATGACAACTTTCACAGCACCCTATTTCACCCTTGTCTTGACTAATATTCTTAATATGCAGATGAATGTGGCTTAAATAGTGATTTTAAGCATGAAATTTAGGGTTTCTCCTTAGGGCTATATTTCCTTTAATTAAATGGTGACAAAAATACTTGGCGATGAGTTGATGACTTGTACTTACCCCTTAAAGATGCTTGAGGAACCTCTAGAAATATTTTGGAGGTGCTTTGACTTGATTTGGATGGTCAAGTTGCTTGGGAAGCCCCCCGAGCCAAGAGCGCAGTGCCTAAGCTGAGGGCATGTCACTCAATCTCAAGCGTGCAATGCTCAATCTTGAGCGCACAGTGCCAAAGGAAAACTTTGTTGTGGTTGTCGAGAAAGAGCGCAGTGCTCTGCCAGGCACGTAGCACCACCTCCCAGGCATGCAATGCTCGTGTAAAATATATGGGGAAAACTTGCCAAGGGCGCAGCACTTGATTCCAGGTGCGCAACGCCAAGCTGAGTGCACTGCGTCAATCTAATTTGCCCAATTTCACTTGTACAACTCTAAATTTCTCTTCTCTTGAACATTATTTCTCCTTAGAAATGCAACAATGGATCCTTTGAAGTGTATAATGAGATTTTATAGGCATGTGGCATTTTATTTCTTTTTATAAACCCACTTTCTAATGTTTTAACCGTTTTTCACTTTCTCACTAATGTTTTTTTTTACTTCTTGTTTGCAGGTGACTGAAAACATTAACTTGGCTTTTCCCCTTTGCTCCTTAGGGCATAAAAAGTTCATTTTGGAACCTTTAGGGCTAGATTACACATGATGGAATCTTCAAAAACTTTCTGTGGTTTCCATTACAATACTCAACTTATATTTTTCACCTTGGCTGGCAATTTGCTGGAGTCATGAAATTTGTCTTTCCTTTTGATCCTAAAGACTTTGATATGTTTATTTTGACACAACAGTAGCCTTAAAAACCTCCTTTACTTCTACCTAGGAACTTAACCTCATCCTTTTCTCATTTAGATATGGAAATATTATAAAACACCTTTGGGAGGATTCCTTATAGCAACACTTTCAAAACCCTCTTTTGCCTTTACCATGGAGTTTAGTTAATCATTTCATCATTTAGGAAAGATAAAATCATTTTGAAAAGTTTGGGATCTGATCACACAATAACATCTTCAGAATCCTTCCTTTTCTTTCACCATGAGGTTTAGCATCATCATTTCACCTTCTCTGATCACTTTTCCAAGACCCTAGGCATCTAGAGTGCTTTAAGACAATCATCAGTGTTGTCTTCTAAGTTCTCTATAGCCCTTTCAAGTTCATTCATTTATGTCCAATTCACTTCACCGTTTCTAAATCTCATCAACAATCTATGATAGAATTTCCTTCATGTTTGGCCTTGTGTACCTTCATGTCATTTCCTTTCTTCAATTGATCACTGTCTGGCACTCTGCTTGGACCATCAAGCTCAAAAACCCTAAATATCTACAAGAATAAGTGTTTTCTCTCTTCTTTGCTGCAAGTTGTCTTCATTCAGGAGCATACCACCTACCTTGCCAGTACTTTCTGCTGATAGAATTTTTAACACTCCTGCAGAAGTGTCAAAGTTTACATTTACCTCTTGCAGACCCTGAACTGATACATCAGTCTTCTTTAGAAACTTTTAGGTTTTTCTTGAATAACCATGTCTCAAAATTCTATTGTATCTGAGCCAGCTTCTAACAAAGAAAAAAATGTCTAAACACCAATGATGACCTTAGAACATATGAAACCCTAATTGACCTAGTGGGAGGATTGTTTGACCTGATTTTGGCTAAAACTTGGCTTGGGGACCTCTAGTGAAAAAAAAAAGTATTTGTCAAAGTGCTGTATTGAAGATCCAAATTCCAATGTACTTGATTTATCTAAAGAGCCTACAAAGACAGTTTTGGGACCATCAATGCTTAAGGATCTTGGGGAACATGGGAATGAATAGGCTTATAGGAAACCCTAGAGGGAAAGTGGGGTTTATGGGCAAGGGGAAAATAGGCCAATGAAGTTATAAGCAGGGAAGGAGGCTAAAAATGATAGGTAAAATCCCATAAGGAGTGTGTAGGAGTGACAAGGTGACCATGGAATGGCAAGCTGATGAAATAATGAAAAATTTTCTATATGGATAATGAAGGCAGTGAGATTTCTGAAACTCACAATATCAAGGAATGTTGTTTTCAGAAATCTTGGAACCAATATTTAGTCATCTATAGATAGTGAAAAATATTGATGACTAACAAATGGGAAGTGTAGGAGTCATCAAGTGACAATTCAATCAACCAGGAGATCCATTTCAGAAATTCTCCAAGGTACGGTCGAAAAAAACCCCCACACTAATATAAACCGCATACCTACCAATTAATAGAGAGAGATGTTTGAGGTTATCAAGTGACAAATATTTGGTTGTCGGTACTAGGTATCAAGACCTTCTATTGATACTTTATTCTCAATATTGTCGAACTTTATAAGAACATCGATGTGGTGTTGAGGTGGAAATGTGGCACTAACATGGAGAGGATGCGACATTGACATGGAGATGATGTGATTTGATGTGGCTAGATGATGTGGCAAGGTGACATGGATCAAACTGTGTAGTGGCGCTAACGTGGCAACCATACTAATGAAACCAATATGACCATTAGTTGACAAATATTGGGTTCCAATAGTTGACATTAGTATGTTGGCCTTGTTAGCCACCATTTTGTGGGTGATACCCTTAGGAGAAAATTTTCTCCAAGATTGTGCTCAGTTGGCAGCCAAAAACCCCTTGCAACCACCAAATAGCTTGTTGTGCCATTTCTCCACCACTTGAGCCAGACATGTGGTCCCTCACCCATTTGTGGGCCTCCCAAAACTGAAGGTATGCCTTGTCATTTGGTAATTGAGTATTTTACTTTTATTATCATGGACACTTATGGGAATGGATTAATGGGGGGATTTGGTGGAAAGAGTGGGCTAGGTCTATGGTTTTTTCCCCTAGATCTCTTTTGGATGTTACCTTTTGATCTTAGTCTTGTGGGATCTCTTTTATTGACCTTCGGGTTTTAAGGTGCTACTACATGGGAAACCCCAATTTGGGTTGCATGGTCCTGCTCCCTCATCGATATATATCAATCCCTGTCTATTTTTTATAACCCCCTTCATCATATTTCCCACCTGGGGCCACATTTCTCTAATGGGTCCACATAGGGTTAACATCCCCTTCCCCTTGCCCACACCTTAGGTTAGTCTTGGAACGATGCCTCGGAGGTTGATGCATCTAAAAATAAAAAGTAAAAGCATTATTGGCTACATTCAATAGGAAAATGTGCCACAAGATACAAAATATGGGCAGGATAAAAATATTTAGCACGTAGGAAAAATCCAACACATGAGCCCCACCCCATACCCATGGCCATCACCCTGGTTCCATAGGCCCTAGATGAGCTTCTTCTATCATTTTGGAACCCATGATTGTCCCAACCCCTGGTGGGCAATGAATAACCCTACCTTAAAGGGGGTATCCACTGTTATAACTTACACATCATGCTCTTAACCTAGAGCCCCAAGTAGTTTATCAAAGAAAAGTCATAAAAGTAAAAAGGAATATAAACAAGGGTGTAAAAATCAAGGCTGGGGCACCTCATGCACCATAATTACTCCCTCCTATATATTATATACGTAAGTGTGGGATTTCCCTTAATATATACCCTTGTACCCCGACATGTGGCCTCGGATTTCCCCTTTCATCCCCTATTCCATTCATCTATTTATCACATGCCACCACCATTTTAAGGATGTACCTTGGACATAATATCCCCTCTAAAGGTAGAAACCACCCAATAGGGTACTTAAATCCATTTTGAGCTTGGAAACATTAGCACATGCAAAATCCCACTATGGAATGGCATGCCATTATGAAGTGCCCACCTGTTGTACATGTTTTGCAAGCTCTAACTCAATTTCCTTAAATGACTTGTTGTACTGGAAGGCTAGGGGACACATTGGATCTTATGCAGGATTGTAAATGGTCTCCATTTTGGGTTTGGTCTCCCTATACAGGGTCCTAACCCTCCATAGGGATATATTGGAACATGTAGGGTGTGTGTAGAGACCCATGGGCCTCCATAGTAGTAGAAAAAATTCCATGGATCCCCAAATATTTTCATATATTTCTTGATATTCACCTATTGGACAAGGAAGATTCACCTGATTCACCATGCCTAGTTGGCCCCACAATTGTACCATGCACTTCGCAGATGACCCAAGACTTGTATGTTGATCTGGCATCACTTACACCATCATCTGAGCCCTTCTATATGGTCTATAGGCATCTTCGATCTACTTTGAGACCCATGAGGTTACTTGTGTGCCCCCACACCCATTGGGAGCAGTGGTAGGTTTGTTATTTGGAGAACAAGGGGCCCTCCCTCTGTCCACTACTTTTGGGAGTCCTATTCAACATTGTGCACTTATAGACTTCATTAGGCTTCTTAGAAGGCCCAACGACACGTATTATCCATCATTCGACATCTTGAGAGGCTTATTATTTTTTTATGAGCTAGTTTGGTGGGCTTGACACCAAAAGTTAGTTATTTTACACACTATTTTATTTTAGGGGCTAATGTAGGCCTAATTAGCTAAATCAAACTCATTATAAGTGTATAAATGCAAGTGATGTGAATTAATTTTAGCATCATCACTTGGTTGGACTTGTATCTCTCTAGAGAACTTTGTTATCCTTCTTGGAGGACGAATTTTTGGAGCATGGAATGAATTTTGATGTTTGGATGATTTTTGTTTATCTTGGAGATTCTCAATAGGAAAATTGTTGATGGTTGGATATACTCTTAATACAAGTACATTTAATTCTATTTTTCTTCTTCATTTTGTCACATACATTGTTGTTGGATTTTTGCTATACTAGGGCTAATTTGCTACATCCATTTATGCAAAGTTGTGGAAATTGGTTTCTGGATAGTGATGCTTCATGTATAAGCCATGTATTATGAAATAATTTTCCTAGAGATGCTTATTTCTTGAAATTCATCTTGATAAGCCATCTATTTTGCAAAACGAAGTATAAATCTCTTGAAGTTTTTTTTGTTGCAGCCCTAATGCTAAGCGAAGTTGTGAGGCCTCTTTGACATAGAAAATCCAAAGTCCATAGTCATAATTCTACTTGACTCCAATATCCCCAAAAGGATTAGTTACTGGTCATCCATAGGTAATGATCTCAAAGCTTATTTCTTTCACCTTCCCCTCTTTTCTAGGCCTAGCCTACATAAATCACCTAGGGCATCAATTAAGTCACAATATATCCATCCAAAAAATTCGATTTTTGGTCCACAGTTGTGATGGTATATCCTCAAGAAGCCCTCCAAATTTCATGAGATTATGACAGTGGGATCTTGAGCTATTGCAAGCCCTATATTGAAGACCGATTATTTCCCCGGTTTCCTTAGGCTAGAAATCTCACTGGGATCATTGCACTATCTTTCATTGAAAATTCCTTCCATGATCCCCTTCTCCTCCCTCATTAGGTCAAGTATATCATTGGTTTCTAAACCCTTCCCCCTTGACCTAACCCAGGTCCACTTTGTCCCGTGTGGTCCCACACACTATTAAGGATAATTCTTCAAGACCACTTGGAATCCAAGCCCTTACAAGAATTTTATGGTTTAAGGGCATCCATTATAATATACATTCCCTAAAAATTAACCTTGAAATTCCCCATGAGCTCTTCCTTGAGATCCTTCAAGCTTTCCTTCCAAAGAAAGCAAGCTATATATCTAAGCCTCTCTCGTGAATAGGCCCCTGGGATCACCCCTCGCCCTATCATTCTATACTTATTTTGTGTGGTCCTTATTATATCAGGTCTCCTCCCATAAATGAAAGTCCGTAAAGAGCAGGGAGCCTTAACCGAGGTGACAATGGGCTATTGCTCCATTTTTTCCCCTTAATCTGGTAGTAGCCCTCCAAGGACCCCCTTTTAGGATCCCCTGCTAGTTTGAGCAGTAACAGGCCTATGGACATGTCAGATATCGAGAAAAAGAGAAGGTTTGGATACATCTCAATGATAGATGGCCTAGTAATTTGATAACAATAGAACCTGATAAGTCCATCAGATGAAGAAATACATGAGAAGTTCATAATTGTTAGCTATCAATCTATTGTCGGATAAGGTGAAATGGTAATATATGAATTTACCTGATAAATGCTTGTCCACTGGTTAATAGCTAATATGATTTCTAGGTTGGCCAAGTAGGCAAATGAAGTGGTGCCACATGGTGGTACAGAGGTGCCAACGAGGCCCTGAAGGGAATTTTTTTTGAATGGGCATAACTTCTTACTCAGCTTGGGCATAAATTTTCCCATATATTGTAAGTAGCTTCATTCCCATGGCATGTGAACCTCTAATGCCTCTGTTATAAGGATGATGATAACTCGATTTTATTCCCTTACTAATACAAAATTGGACTAGCATCTTTATCATCTCCTCGTTGTTTCTAAGGATATCCTCCATGATTCCCTGTGTACTACTCCCCTTTTGTGCCATTGTAATGTCCATAAATTTCACCAATCAATGTGCATGCATGCCTACACCTTAATTATTTTGCTAGCTTCCCCTAGCCAAGATCATGCTCTAATACCACTGTAATGCTTCGAACTAGAAAATATAATGAATATCAATACATGCACTAAATTGCAGCAAAGAATTTTCACACATGCATGCACAAATTTACACAAAGAGAAAAAGGTCACAGAGCCATAGAATAAAAACCATAAAATAGAGCCATTTTATTGATTTTAAGGCTGTAACTAAATACGATGAAATGAATAGATATAACCTGGAATTTCTACTACAAGCATGCAATACCCAAGTGAGAAACTAAGTGAAATATTCAATTGAAATGGCTCAATCTATCCAAACACACTGCCCAGAAATTGTTGTTGTTGCTGTTGGAGGAAAACTGTGAAATGAACCCTCAAAACTGCTCCAAAATTTCTAAAACAATTTGAGATAGACTTATCACACCCTAAATAATAAAACCCAAAAATATTTTAAGCTAATTCCAGCTAACCCGAAATTCCCAAAATAGTGCGAAAATCCCATCTAAACCAATAATTCACCCTCCTATAAGAATGAGGATTTCAAGCCTAAATATCGCCCAAAAAATTCTACAATTTTAACCAGAGACTCCTCTCATAAAACCCAAAAAAATCTCAAGATGAATCCACTAGTCATTGAAACCCAAAAATCAATGTTTGGCCCTTCACAGTCTGCGAGTGAGCTACAAAAATCACACTGCTGCAAGAATGCACAATTTCCCCAAAGGGAAACTCTTCCAAATCCCAGAAAAATTAATTCCTCAAACTACCACAAAAATCAGCTCCAATACCCAGTAAAACACTACTACTTAACCCATGCCTAAATAATAACCTGTAAACCCCATCACAACCCTAGAAAGAGAAATTTCATCCCACAAATAATTTTGATCTCTGCCCTGCAAATCCTCCATAAAATTACTAGCATCAATAGGGAAAATCACTTTCAAAATAGTTCGAACTCCAACTCACAATAGTTGATCCCCCAATGAGCAACTTGAACTACCTCTACACTTAAGGAGTGGAAAAATGAGTGAATAGCTGCAATAAATCTCTGTGGAAACCCTGAATTGGACTCCCCAAATTACCTTATTAGGGAGACACTCAAAGTTCTCCAAAATGAGGGTTGAATTTACGCTTGGAAATTCCTTGTGCTAAACAACATTGGTTGACTTGGATAAGCATAGCAAGCAAACTCTCCAATTCTAAAATGAAATGACAAATAGAATACTCAAAATGAGGCTCTAGCCTTCCTTTTATTATTGCTTTTCCTTCCTCATACAATGGGTTGATTTCTCTCACACTATGCTTTGATACCATGGTTTGATTCTTCCCATGGTTGGATTTCCATTTTAGTAACCTCCACAACTTATCTTCATTTTAATTTTTCTTTTCTCCTCATTTTGGCCTTATCTTCTCTCCAAAAATTATATTGAGCCTCCATAACCCATTTTCCTAAGTTTATTTGTCAAAATATTTTTTATTCGCCAAAATTGCAAAATTTGAGAATTTTCTTTAACAA
Source organism: Pinus albicaulis (assembly GCA_034641835.2). Classification (NCBI taxonomy): domain Eukaryota; kingdom Viridiplantae; phylum Streptophyta; class Pinopsida; order Pinales; family Pinaceae; genus Pinus; species Pinus albicaulis. The sequence goes on along the minus strand of CM076575.1, from coordinate 1,278,321,724 downwards.
AATTATTAATTGGGGACATGACATAAATAAACCTCACAACCTTTATTGAGGGGTTGGGTGTGTTACAACAAGCTATAGTGGGAAATCGTATGACTATTTATCACCATAGGATTCCAAGAAAATATTGATGTTCACTAAACTAGAGTTAGAGGAAAAAAACACCAAGGAGTATCTTGAGTTAGAGATAAGAAATGGTTGTGTAATTCCAAAAATAAAAATAAAAATGCTCTAGGCAAAGAAATCCCTCCATCACGACTCATTTAATTGAGATTCCAATTTACAAAGAAAATATTCTTGTAGTAATCACATTGGAATAGTCCATATTGTATTTAGATATTCTTAGTCTATCAAAGGCCTTATGGAAGCCTCTCAATGTCATTACAGTAATTGTAACCTATATAATTTTTTTGAATCCATTAAAGCCTTTGTTGTAGGGTGCCATCTAAAGCCTGGGAAACCTAGTTTCCACTTAGATATAAATTTAATTTTCCTGGATACACCATTTGACATAACACTACAAGAAAAATCCAATAGAAAGAACAAGATTCACCAAATATGTGCATTTCCTTAAACACATTCAAAGAACACTTGAACTATAATGCTATAATCATAACCATATACAGATATGGATATAGAATTATATATAAATAAAATTAAGAAGAGTTATGAACGTGATATTAAATATATAGTTGGAGTTCATTTGAAACTTTTAAAAAATTTAATATTTTATCCCTAAACTCAAAAAAATCTATCTTAATTCGCTTAACCATGAATCAGGAGAACCATGTAACCAAGTACAAATAAATAATAAACTTTTCATAACAGAAATAAATGTATCTATGAGAAAATAATATGATTAGCAAATTGATTAAGACCAAGCGATTTCCACACAACCATAGGTATTCCGATGTGGACATCGCCCCATAGCCCAAATATGATACCTCCATGGCTAAGTTAAGAGAATGATACTCATCCTAACATATCCTAATCAAGATATTTTCATTGCCAATTTCTCTTGAACATAGAGTAGCTCTTAGGTGCCTACAATACCTACCCCACATGACACAAAGAACTCCCTTCTCTGTTAAACGGTCCCTCATAAATCTCCCTCCAATGCTCTTCAATGTCGACATAGAAATATCAAAGCAGTTATCTCAAAATTGCTACAAATTTTCTTAGCTTCTTGAATATTTTAACCAATGCAATAGTTCATTTTCATATATAGTCTGATCTATGGTAGTAACTTTATTTCTTTGGCCTTATATACCTCCAAAAATTCTTATCTCCTATTTTTCCTTCAGCCTCCTCTTAATTCGAATTTCCCATTCATTAATTAAATTAAGAAAGATTTACCACTACTATCTTGTTTCAAAAATGTATGAAAGACAACTTCTTCCTTTTTAAGTGCTATATTACATTGATGGGTTTTTTTTTTCCACTCATAATCTCATTCAACTTGACAAACTAACCTTTGAAGAGTGAAAATACTAGATAACATAAAGATATATATATTTTTAGTCATAAACTGCCTAAAGCCTTGTTGCCTCAAAATCTATCAAGCCTATGGAGAGGCCTCACAAGGTAAAGGTGTGGCCCTAATAAAACAATTAGGTGTAAGCCACTATCACCTCAGCACTCCACCTCCTACTCTTTAGTGGAATTTCACCACAAGGGAGGCTTTCCAGTATAGATCACCTAAGGGTATTATAAGTTGCCAATATCAAGGTGATACTTTAGGAGGCTAGATAACCATACTTCACGCTAGGAACTGTTGAGTTTTCCTTGGCACTTCAGAATCAGGTTTATTTCTAAAACATGATTACAAACACGTTGAAATACCTACAATGTACCGGCACTTTGCATAGCAGAAATCAACAATGAAACCAATTTAGTGCACATAGATATGAGCCCAAATCTCGATTATTTTATTAGTCCATCAATAAAAGAATCATGAGGCTCTTCTACCAGGGATCATGACCCTTTATCACTGATGAAACTAGTATACATAGTATACAACTAGGGCATGCAGTATGCAACATAAAATGTGCAATATTCCCACAAAGAAATAGAAAAGAAAAAACACATAGCTTACTTGTTGAAGTAGACCATCTAGATAAACCTTTTTTCACTTGTTGTCCTTGACACCTGGCAGGTCCTTTCCCTCCTTTGATCAAATTCTCACCAGGGTTCTGCTGCTTCGAAACACTTTCACATATCAACTCCAACATAACTTCCTTCTCTCAATGAATATGTTGCTCCAAGGTCACTAAACATAGGCTAAACAAAATTGGCCTCTCACAGTGATTTTCCACTTCAAATGCCACTGTATGGTAACCCTCATCAATCAACCTTCTTACATTGGGTTAACCCTTGAAAACCACTATATGTAGGCCTCCTAAGAAAGGTATACTCACACTATGAATCTTACCTTGATTCAATATACAATGCAACCCTAAAACATATAAACACTCACAACGAATCAGCCTTATGAGTCACTTTATATTAGCTCATAGTATTAGTTGTTCAAACCCTCCTTAGTTTGAACTATCTTTTTCCATTAAACACCATACACTGCCTTTTCTTACATCAGTCAACACATGTCACTGTGATCAACTTCACACTAGATCACACCTCCTTGGACTGTTGTAGAAGTCCACATCTAGCCTCTAATCACGGCTCGGTCCCTCTATCCAGATCTCTAAGGTCAACGTTCAACCTCTAGAGTATAAACACAACTCGGATCCTCTATCCAAGTCTCTGAGGTCACTTAGCCTAATTCAAATCCTCCTGCGGATATACAAAAAAGCTCGGATCCTACCTGTGGTAATTCTCAGCCAATCTGGCCATACACATAGTCTTTTACGGCCCTTAAATCAATACTATTGTCCTCCCTTTAACTCAAAATATAACTTCTATGCTAGACTGGTGACTCTCCAAATTTCCAAGCCAGTCACATAAATGATAACAACATACCTCTTTCTACACAGATATGCTTGGTCACTCTTGGAGGTACTACAACTCAATTGGACGTTTAGTTTGGGCTCTTCCCTCGAACCTTTTTATGCTTATTATCGCTCATCCAAGTGTCTTGAAGTCCTCAACCTTCATCCTTCATGTCTCAGCCTTCAATTTGAACTTGGTTTCTTGGTAAGGATCACATCCAAGCCCTTCTAGAGGCCCTCAAATGCCTTCTCCTTACCTTGGCCCTCACATATAGGGATTGTTTCATGTTGTATCTTCCATACACAGTTGTAGCTTAACTCAGCACCTTTCAGCCCCACTTGACCTTCTTAGAACAAGATCATCTCAGCCCCATTAGAAAAAATCAAACCTCCTAGGTCACTCTTAAGTACAAGAGAGGTCACATCTCTCTTTCACACCATGTGTTATGAACCACACCTTAGGATCCTTAAATAATTTTCCTTGGGTAACTTAGGAAACCTTCTAGATGTATGGATTTAGCCTCTTTGACCCTTTTAGTAAATTAATATTTCTTTCTTGGTCTTGTTGTCACCCAGGACAGGAGTTTTCACTTTGATCCCTGCCCACTCCATTCTAGCTGTCTCCCAAAAACAAACTATGGGGGATAGTCCCTATGAAATAAGGTGAAGGAAAACAAGTTGGGAACCAACTTGTTTTGGAGAGTTACGGATGTTGTGTAGATTAATCCGTCTTGCGGACAAGACCGATCTCTCTAGTACTAAAAGTAACTAGCAACAAACAACCAATTATACTAATCTCTCTCTAAGTATATAAGATTCATAAAAATGCTATATAGGTGTAAGGCCTACCTTATGTCCAGCGCTTGTTTGATCTCGTTGAAGTCCTTCCCGTGCACTTGAAAGAACGTTCCTCGTGAATCTGCAGTCACAAACAAGCAAAAAGATTACATAGCACCTGTATAGACATTATCATAAATCATACTCATCATAATGATCAAGGAATTTATGAAATAAACCATAAATAAACAGTTTAATGAGAGAAATGAGTATATTTGTATTAACTTCAAATAAAGAAAACCTTTACAACCTGTGCCTTGATGTCGTGCAGGTCCTCTTGGGGTCCGAAGCAGGAATCTCTTCTACTTTGACAAGCATTGCACTCTTTGAACCAAGACGGATAGAGATGAGTGATTTAACCTCACAGAAAGTCTTAGTTAACTAAGTCTGAATCTCAACAACATTTAACTTCAAATATCTCAAAACTTGAACTCCCCTTGAGGCTACCCAAGGCCTCTTTTTATAGTGGAAAAGAGGAGGTTTTCTGTTCCAAATATGAAGGGATAGAATCCTCCTTCAAAGGGATTAGCTCCTTACATCAAGGGGTTAGCTCCATCAAGTCAGGGATGCATGAACCTTCTCAAAGTGTATCCATTCCCGAAAATTCCCATGTAGAATCTTCTAGAATTTATTTGAAATTCACTTTTTATCTTTACTTTCTCGCCTTTTTGAGTTTTACAGAGGTCCGCACCCATGACACAAGGAACGTGCGGTATGGTTCCGCAGGCAAGCTGAACTTTAGGTGCGGGACCGCAGGAAATGAATAGAGAAAGTGCGATACCAATGTTTAGGGGATTTTTAGGAACTTTTCTCTGATTTGAAAGCTTGACATGAGGAGCTGATATGTTAGACTTGCAAAAGGAGGAAGTATGAGTAATAATGAACTCATACTCATAGTAAAATGTCAGGATGACAGTTTTTAGTGTAACAAATTGCCCCCTAAAGTGCAAAGTCTGGAATAGATGAAGCTGAAGTCTGTCATATATGAAGAGTGCAGTACTTTATCATTTCAAAGATCATCCTGTGGACACCCCAATCGGAACCTGTAAAAACATTCAATGCAAAATATATACATATATATGTCATCACTGAGGTAGGCATTCCCATACTCAGATTAAAACTAACTAGAAACTAACTCAAATCGTTCTGATACAGGAATGATTTTAATATTACATCAATAACGTAGACACAGCATGGGCGCAGCCATCTGTAATGAATAGTCTATTGTATAATAATAAAATTCCTCGCAGCCTGGATGGTGGAAACTAGATCCAGGGTCTTGATTTCCGCATCTCGAACTAGTACGATTCTATCCATGTGAATAAATGTGTTGAATTCGAACATGGTAGAAACCAATTCATTACCAATCAATGATGTAAACTGTTAACAAGTGTGAGAGTAACCACCAATAATGTCAATGGCTCTCAAAGTACGCAGTACAATCCATGAAATGTGAATGAATGAGCTGAAGTCGAACATGTCACAGAATCATAGTGAAAAGTAAAAAGCTTTTGGGTAAGAAAGTTCCTGTGAAGATTCTGGAAAATCCATCTGTCGGAATCGAGAACTGTCAGTCCCAAGTAATCCACAACCTCTCAATCTTGTTTTTCATCCATTTCAAATTTGTTTTTAGGCTTTAGTTTGCATTTTTTAGGGCAAAAAATGGTTTAAAAGTTCGCCCGCGGGGTCCGCAGGTGGGACACACGTTACCTGTGGACCCCGAATTTTTCTTATAAGGAAAAATTCATGGGTTTCGCACCCGGCACACATTACACGTGCGGATCTATGCTCTGTGTATAAAGCGTGGGTGCGGTACCCGCGCAGTTGATTTTAAAACATCCATTTCTCATTTGTTTGCCAAAAAATTTCAAATAAGACTATTCTAACTTGCCTTTTTATGTATTGTAGGATTGACAAGATGCTGATCTGGCGAGAACGTGAGCACGAGGAAGTGGATGAAGCTGTAATACTTCATTTTCCCACACAACATGCATTAAAAGCATGTGGCTTGTACAAATTTTTGGCCATCTCAGGCATGAGGGCACAAGTAGAACTCTTGACATGGTTGGTGAACAGATGGAATGTGCAGGACCAGTGCTTCTTCATTGGTGGCCACCGGCTCGAAATTGAGCTAGAGGATATATATTTCTTGACTGGTTTGTCCAAGAGGGGCGAACAAGTTTCTTTGTTTGGGACTAGGCCAGGTGGCCAGTCTGTTGCTAGTCTCCAACTAGAATTCTGCAATGACCAGGCAAATCCTCGGGACAAACGGATTGATATAAAACACATCATCCGCCCTGAATTGAAAGTTATTTCTTTTACTGTTACCAAACTGTGTGGGAGTGATGTGCTTCATGTAGCTACTGGTTCCCAAATGCGTATTTCCGTGGACTGTTTTCGCGGCACCATCTTTAACTGGTGTGAAGCTGTGTTGGCTAATGTAAAAGGCCAACTAACCAGAGCAAAAAATGGGAAACTGAATAACTTTGGATACGGATCCATTGTTGTTTCTTTTGCTCTGGAGAGGATCCCCATGTTAGCTCCACAGAGTATTGCTGTTGATGCCGGTCGACCTCGAGAACCGAGAATGGTTCGTTGGTGCGCGTTGATGGCTCGTCATGCTATTGAGGGTACTGAGATTGTGCGATTTCCTTCTTCATATTTTCATTGGCTGGATCGCCAACTTTTTGTGATAGAGGATTTTCCATACGCCGGGATAGATTTCCGCGGCGACCGAGAGATGGTTCTCCCAGCAGGGGAACAGTGGGATGATTCAGGTACAATCATTTTTCAACGTTTGCTAAATTCTATTTTTTTATTTTTTATCGTCTTGAAAACTAATAACCAAAAGTTTTTTGAATACAGATGTGGGTCCACAGCGACCAGCCCATCTCCAACCTTACGAGAGAAGACAACCAGTTGCAGCCGCACCAGCCCCAGCAGGCCAATCAGCGGAGATTTTGACTGATTTAGAGCATCATCTAGAGTGTTTGACTCTAGATATTCCAGAGACGAGCATAGATGACATTCCTCTCAGGTTGCAGAGATATGTGATTGGAGTTCCAGGACCTTTTAGGAGGTTCCTATGCAGGGTAGCCCGAGCAGTGGTTTCTTATCGTGATCACCATTAGTGATGGGATGATCGTGTAGACTCATATTTTTGACTCTTGTATTATCATTTTTGCCGATCATAAGGTGTTTCCAACCTATGATCGAAGACAATGTATATTTTTTGAAAACACTCCTATACTATGATATATCACTATTTTGACGGCTATCTGTGTACATATGTGAATGTTGTTTGTTTTACTGCTTTTGATTATTGCAAATGTCTATTTATCATACTAGAAGCAATTGAATCTGCTAATGTATTTAAATGTATTGGAATATGCTGATATTCAATGTAATCAAACTCACGTTCCAAGAGACGAACTCTAAAAAAAAACCGTAATAACACTGGATTTCTAATGGTATAAACCATGTTAAGCTGTAATACAACAAGTTCAGAATCCAACCTTACAATCAAACTTCGAATTCCAAATGATATGGATTCGGACAATAACTCAATCACTGCACTATACTCTGCAATGTTATTTGTTGTTTGACCAAGGCTTACCCCATGCATGGATACTAACTCGTCAGAGGGTGAATAGATAACCCATGCTGCGGAAGAAATGTTCCGTGTACTACGACAAGCACCATCAGCAAAACCAATGTAGGTTTGAAGAGACGTCGACATCTGCAATATCAAGAGTAAAACTCAGATAAGCAGGAATAGTGACAAAAACACACTTCTAAACTAGGCACACTTTTCTAATCTAAAACACACCAGCAGTAAAGAAATCTAAACTAACAAAATCTCCACACCACATTAAGCATAATATCGCTTTAGATAGAGCCCATTTCTGGGTTTATCCAAAGGGACACCGTCAAAATCTATCAACTCGTAGGCCCCTTTTGCTAACTTTCGTTTAACAATGTAAGGACCATGCCACATAGGCACGAATTTCCCAGCTCCTAGCTTGTCGTTAGCTTGATCATAAAGTAAAACTAGGTCTCCTTCTGAAAAATTTCGAGGGGTCACATTTCTATCATATTGAGCTTTTATCCTTTTAACATGAGCCTCGTTTGCTATTGCAGCATTTCGTCGATTCTCATCTAATTGGGCTAAGTACAAGAAACGTTTCTCCTCTTCAGACGTAGCTGGAAGTAATTCTACGGCTAATTTTAGTGACGGTATTTCGCATTCAATCGGCAACACAACTTCCAAACCGTAAACCAGTTGAAAAGGAGTGAAACCCGTTGATGTTTTGACTGAGGTTCGATATGCCCAAAGTGCTGAAAATAACATGGAATGCCAATTCGTCTTGTGAATACCAATGATTTGTTTAATCATGGTGACTAAAACTTTGTTAATGGCTTCAACCAGACCATTGGCTTGCGGATAATACGGAGTGGAACTATCGTGGCGCAAGCCAAGCTGGTCTGTCAGTTCAGTCATCATGACATTCCGAAAATGACTTCCATGATCCGTAATAATAGCTTGAGGAACACCGAACCTAGTAATTATGTGATTAAATACGAAAGTTGCAGCAGTCTTGCCGTCAGCTGAAAATGTAGGCATCGCCTCGGCCCATTTTGTAAAATAATCTACTGCTAAGATAATATAGGCATGCCCCTCGGCCGAGTGAGGGTTACATGTAATAAAATCGATACCCCATTTCGCGAAAGGACCAACAGCAATTATAGGGTGAAGAAGAGCGGGTGGCGCGCGCATTTTTCGATCAAAAATTTGACAGTTGTGGCATTTCCGAACCGCATAAATGCAATCTTTGAACAATGTTGGCCAGAAATAACCTGCACGCAATATCTTTTGGGCTGTGGCATACCCAGACATATGACCACCACATGCTCCAGAATGACAGTCATTTAACACCTTTTCAGCTTCTTCATGAGTTAGACAACGTCGGAAAACAGAATCCGCTCCACGTCGATAAAGTGTATCACCAATGGTATTATACTGTTGGGATTGGAAGCATATTTTCCGTCGCTGAGTTCGTGAAATGTCAGGCCAAAAAGATTGGGTTTGGAGATAAACGATAATATCTCCATACCATGGATCAAGTGTACTGATAAGAAACAAAGATTCGTCTGCAATGGACTCTTCTGCCACTGTTTCAGTATCAGTAGAGGGGAAATCACACATCAGTTCCGCAAATACCAAAGATTTCTTTGCCTTGGATTTTTCAAATTCCAAGTCAAATTCCTGCAGGATAACTATCCATTTGGAATATTTGCCCCCTAGCAATTGTTTGGTCAAAATATAAATCATAGGGTTGCAATTAGAAATTACCGTGGTTTTACGTAACAAGATGTAATGTCTAAAACGTTGGACAGCTTGAACAGCTGCCAAGGCCAATTTCTCCACATGTGTGTATTTGATTTCAGTCGGATGTAGATTCCGACTAAGATAATAAATCACATGTTCATTGTGAGATTCATCTTCTTGAACTAGTACCATCCCAATGGTGGAATGAGAAGCAGCGAGGTACAAAATGTAATCTTGGTTGTAGTTGGGAGGATGCAATAACGGTGCATGGGTCAATGCGTGTTTAAGTGCATCAAAATATCGATCAACGATCTCGTCCCAAAAGAACAGAATGTTCTGTTTCAACAACCGGGTAAAACCCTTTGTAAGCTCGGCATAGTTAAGAATAAACCTACGTAAAAAGTTTGCTTTCCCCTGCAAACTTTGGAGTTGGCGTAAAGTCGAAGGAGGAGGCAATTTAACAATGGCTTCGACCTTCGATGGATCGACGCGAATGCCTGCTTTCGAGACAACAAATCCCAGTAATCGACCCGATTCTACGCAGAAAACACATTTATGCGGATTCAGCCTTATCCGATAATGCCTACATCTCATGAAAATTGCTCGTAAATGAGTGGGATGGTCGGCCCTACGTAATGAATGAGCAGGTAAATCATCGAGATATGGCTGGACAATGTGCTTAATGTCATGAAATGCATAAGACATAGCCCGTTGAAAAGTTTCTCCAGCGTTCTTTAGTCCAAAAGGTAGTTTACAATAAGCAAACGTTCCCCATGGACAAATAAAAGCTGTTTTCGGTTGATCAGCAGGGAGTATGTTTATTTGATTGTAGCCGGAAAAGCCATCCATGAAGGAAAACAATTCACTGCCAGCACAATCATCTATTATTTGATCGATATAGGGAGTTGGATAATTATCTTTTGGACACGCTCAATTAATATCCCTATAATCGATACATACTCTTATCGTTCCTTGTTTTTTAGTCACAGGAACAATATTCGATACCCAATCCATTAAGGGAATTGGATAAATGAATCCTGCTCGAAGTAATTTTTCAACTTCTGCTTTTATAGCAGCAACTTTTCTAGGATGAATTTGACGTAATCGTTGACGAACAGGTTTAGCATCCGGGTAAGTCTTAATTTCATGAACGACGATCGATGGATCAATTCCTGGCATTTCTTCATAAGACCAGGCAAACACGTCACGGAATTCTTGAAATAGGGCTTTATAAGTACGAATTTCTTCATCTGTACAACAAGCACCTATATGAATGTTTTCAATTATTCCTGGTTTTACTGAAATGTCAATTGGAATCGTTCGAGATATATTTTCCAAATTTAACTCAGAATCAGGATTTTGCAAAGGATTCTGCGGTTCTTTAACATATTCAGCAGTAAAAATTGAAGCGAAATCATTTTCAAAATGATCTAGTTCGGGTAAAAATGAAGATCGATGATGTAGATCTTCCCATGTTAAGTCATCAACAGACAAAAATTCACGAATTTTCTCATCCGTATGAACAAGTTCAGGAAATGTTGTTGTAACTGAACTAGATATAGATAGTGATTCCTCTTGGATCCCATTCATTGGATCAATTTCGGTTGAAGAGGGGTTGGAAAGCGACTGTACAGCCTGATACGCAATTTCAAATGGACTCAAGGGCATCATGCCATCAAATGAATCTATCTCGGATTCGGAAGGTACGATCCAAGGATCATCAAACATAATAGTGTCTGATGAAATCATATGAATATTTGCAGTAGAAGGCGATACGTTAGGAGGAGGAAAGGAAAAAGTTCCTAGTAAACCAGAATCTTTAATCAAACCTACTCCAACATCCTTATAAGGGATAGCCATTTTACCAACATGTTGGATTGTTTCTGTAGAGGCTGGGTCGGATGAAAAATAAGTTAACTGATCTATTGTCACGATCTTTCCTTGATATGGGAATTTTATAAGTCGAAAGACCGAAGAGACAACAACAGTCATAGCATAGGACCAACTACGACCCAGAAGAAGGTTGTAATCTAGAGGGGCATCAACCACTTCCACATATAGATTAACGATTTTACCTTCGACCCCTATGGGTAAATCCTGCAAAATACCAAAAGGTTGAAAACCTCGACCATCAAAAGCCTTTAGAATTGTCGGAGATTGGTTAAGTGTAGGAGATCCAAGTGATTTCCAACACTGAATTGACATAATACACGTCGAAGCTCCCTCATCAATCACAGTCTGAAAAATAGGTCTGTTTTTTACTAACACTGGAATCTAGAAAGCCATTTGGTGAGGAAGACGTGGTGTACTATTTTCTAAATCGAAGATTATAAGGTTAGAATCCTGAACATCGACAGCTCCTATAGCAGACAATAATAATTTACGTTGTGTTGGACACGATTGCAGCACTTCCAAAGCCGACATTGCTGAAGGAGAAACGGCTAAGTCTTCAACAATGTTGTAATTCTGAGCAGCTCTCGCATGTGGATTGAAAGCTGATTTACGAAGAACACCTTTAGCAGGCGGTTTGATTATTAAGTCTGGATTTTGTTTCTCGATCTGTAGCGGACCAGAAACAGGAGGAGGTGTAGTTGATGTATTTGCATTAGAAGATTCTGCTTCTTTGCCATCAACAAGATTCTTAGAACCATAATCTTGCAATCGCGTTGCAACTCTCACATGAGACATCATCATAATAGGCTCTTCTAAAGTAGTCGAGGAAGAACCAATCATCTTACTATCTTGAATTGGAAAAGGATCCTTCAAGACAGCAGGTTGTTGCGATCCTTTAACGAATTTCGTAACTTCGTCTCGATATGGACATTCTTTCATGAAATGATCTTGTTCACAAATGAAACAAGGATAGCGAGGTTTACGTTTTTCATCATTGGATTCATCTTTATCAGTTTTCTCTTTCGAATTCTTTTTGTTTTTGTTCCTCCCCTTCTTTTTACCACCGGATTTTGATTTTGTCGTAGATGTTTCAACGACATGAATGTCGGCGGAAATTTCGGGAGAAGATTCTCCTTTCGGGGAATCAGGTAAAGTTATAATTGGAGAAGAATTCTTTGACGACTTCTTCTTGCTTTTAGAATTGACTGTACCAATCATACCGTCAGCGGCATGAGACCCTGAAGGAGCAGCAACTATTTGACCTTGTTTTGGAAGGTCTGGGATTTTTTCATGTAGAGTACCTGACTGCGTATAAACGAGGTCAAGGTACTGAGCTTGAGAAATTACTTTCTCTTCAGTAACAACACCAGCCTTAGCTACATCTTCAGTGATCTTGGGTAACAATGATTTAACAAACCATTCTGCCAAAATTTGATCCGGAATATAAACTTTCACCAAACGTCTTCTACGTTGCCATTCATGAATATGATCAGAAATATACGTGGACGTAGATTGTTTTAGCGAAGTTAATAATTCTGTGCCGTTGTTGTATCTGACAGGCAACTGAAAATGAGTCAAGAAAGCAGTTGCTAACTGACTGAAATTATGAAACGAGCCTCGTGGCAACTCAATGTACCATTTGGCTACAAGACCTATGAGAGTTCTTTGGAAAAGACGTAAGCGAATCGAATCATCAATAATTGAATTAGATGCACACCAAAGGTGATAAGTCATAACATGATTCGATGGATCCTCTCCTGACTTACCTTCGAATTTTGGTATATCACTGGGCAACTTATGAGGCATTGGCGGCCAGTTTTGATAATAAAAAATGGGATCATTCGTAAGGCGCGTCAAATCAGGTAAGTCCAAAGTTGCGATAAACGGTAATTGACGGTTAGGGTCACGAAATCCTTGAGAAGCCAAAGCAGATCCAGGAGGTGGATACCCAGGATAACTAGGAATCGGATTTGCATTAGGTATTGTGTAACCTCCCGGAAAACCAGGATGAACCGGACCATACTGAGGTTGTTGATAAGTATAACCAGGGTACGGTTGATATTGATAGCTTGGGTTCTGTACATAGGGATCGAATTGCGGCTGTCCCTGGTACGGTTGATACGTAAATTGAGGTTGACTTGTAACAACTGTACTTGTACCAGCTTGTCCTGCAGGCATCTGAACTGTAGTCTGAATGGAAGGTCCTGACTGAGGTACAGAGACTTGAGGGATTTGCATGGATACAGTGATAGAAGAATTCGGTGCTACAGATACTCCAGAAACAGGTGTGACAGGTTGAACAGACGTTACAGCAGTTTGAGGTGAAGTCTGGGGTGCACTAGGCCCGGTCTGCTGAACTGAACTAGGTGCAGGAGTTTGAATAGCTGGCTGAACAGGTTGCTGGGTTGGACCAGAAACCAAAGGCTGTCCAGGTTGATAAGGCAACTGCACATTAGGCTACAAAGGCTGTTGATATTGGGATGGATCCCACACCATAGTTCCGGGGTATTGTCCCATAGAAGGTTGAACGTAAGGACCAAAACCTGGTTGAACGTAGGGTTGATTAGTAAGTGGTAAATTTCCGGCTCCTTGAAAAGATGGTTGACCAGAAGGCTGTTGGTAACCTTGAATTGGGTACTGACCTTGAGGTTGATAACCTTGAGGCGCGTACTGAGGCTGGGGTTGATAAGGACCCTGAGGAGCATATTGTGCTTGGGGTTGACCTTGAGGAATGTACTGTCCTTGAGGTTGATAACCCTGAGGTATGTACTATCCTTGGGGTTGCCCCCCAAAATAATATGATTCCACAGTTTGTCCTGGGAAAAAGCTACCTTGAGGTTGTGCCCCGGGTGGTAATTGACTACCTTGAGGTTGCCCCCCAGGCGGTAACTGACTACCCTGAGGTTGCCCCCCAGGCGGTAACTGAGTTCCCTGAGGTTGCCCCCCAGAAGGAAACTGACTGCCTTGAGTTTGAGGATTTGGAATATTACCAGACATCATAAAAATTTGCTCTGCGTTCGACGTTTCAATTTTAAGTCCATCAAGACCAGATGATAACACATTTTCGATGGGTTGAGGAGTTTCTCCCGAGAAAGTACCAGACAAAGACTGATATCCCAAAGGAACAGAAGGACCACCATGTAAAAATGATTCCGGCGTTTGAGAAAACATGGATGACTCTCCAGCCATAAAAGATGACGGATAATAACCTCTGGGTGTAGGATGAAATGGAATTCGAGGTGGATAAAAAGTAAGACCCGGATTCTCTAAAAAGTTCGTTAAAGAGAGATACCAAGGATTAGTTCGAATGGGGCTGTAGAAAATAGATTCACGCTCCCTAAGATTTAACGATTGAGGGGAGTCGGGAAGAGATATGTCTTCGTCTGGATTAGTAAGTTCTTCAATAGAAATAAGTCCAGAGGGAAGATTATCTGTAATGATATTTCTTACCCTAGGTGAACCTAGATCGCTAGAAGTTGGTGTAATAAATCCTGAGGATGTTTCCAAAACAGAAGATTCAGTTTCAGGTTCAGAGATTTCAGGTTCGTCAGATAATTCACCAGAAGGAGAAATACTTTCAGTAACTTCAGAAACTGAAATCGGTTCTTGAATGTATTCTGTTGTAGGTATTTGATGATCAGGATGTATAACTATAGATGAACTTCCAATTTCTGTTGATCTAATTCTACTGCTACTGGATGCTACCGGAGCACGAAGCCCTTCAAGTTGACTTGGTGAATATTCATGGGGTTTCCCTTGTATTCTTCGGGATTGTCTCGGCAATTCCGCCACGATTAAAAATTATCTAATCACATGCAAACAAAGAAAAATTTCAATGAAAACACCTAAAGTCTCTAAGAAACAAACAATTGAATCATTCGTTTAAAAATCTAAGAGTTCAAACCACACACAAATAGGTAACTTTCCGTAATAAAAACACTAGTTGGTGATGAAATCCAACTTAGTAGAATTTTAACACGAAAAGGGCGGTTGGAACAGTTACCCCGACAACCTGCTTAATGAAACAGACCGGTGCAAGTTTCTCCACTATACCATCTTGAGTGAAGATAACCCTCCGGAGAGTCCAAGTGAGTCTAGCCGACGTCTGTTCTAGGTACAGTGGGATCTTCCCTCCACCGTCACCTTAGGAAATAATCCTAAAGATTATGGCCACTAAGGTTACCAACTGAAACAAATATACCTGGGGGAACAGTCTACGATCCGACACACATGCAAGGGCAGAGTAACAAAGCTCAATCCCCTTGAAGGCTCCTTGAACAGAATCCAAGGTTTACCGACAAGTGACCCCTGGCTCCTCGACAATGGTCTATCCGAGGTTTACCGTTTTTAATACGTGTATATCTTCTATCGTTTCCAATGAGGAAGGATTGATTACCCCACTGGTTCAGATATGATCTCGTGCTTGACTCCTTTAAGAGGAGATTCCCAGAGCATACATGCAACAATTGGAATTCTTCCTACCGCAAGATTTGTCTACTTGTTTGTTTTAGCTATCTTGGAGAGTTAATTACTCCCTACTCCAAGATACTAGCCTAAGCTATGTTGGTGATAAGAGCCCTAGAAATAAAAAGATTACTAGATGAATTTTAATTAAGCGTTACTTTTATGAGCTGTTTCTTAATTCAATGGGTGCGGAAATGAAACTTTGGATGATGTGAAGACTCGAGTTCCAAAAAACACTAAAATGCACCTAGAATGATAATCAATTCTTTTTCTTTCAATGAAATTTCTATCTAAAGAAAGAGTTGGAGAATGCAATCCTTTTAATAAACAATTCCTTCTTTAAACATGAAGAATGATTGAAAGAAAATACTTTGTCTTTTCAATAATGAAATAAATGATCAAAGCTCATAAGAAAAATCCTTTTCCGTTCCAAACTAAAAGTTACAAAACAATTTTCCTTCGAAAGAAAGCTACAAAAATTAAAACTACTCAAAACTACAAAATCTAATCTTTAGATCTAAAATCTAAATTGAGTAAAAGCTTTAAGATTTTGAAGAATGTTTTCCTTAGTTGTTCAGCAAACTAAGAGTCTAATTGTTTAGAATAACAAACAGATTAAAAACACTCAAAATATGTTTTTTTTTTTTTAAATGAAATTCAAAACTTTCAACCAAGTTTTTTCGAAGATTCGCAAAGAAACAAAAGGCTCAATTTCTCAATATAGGATGTTTTCACAATCAGGTCGGATTCAAAAGACAAAAAGAGATCAATGTAATCTGAGATACTGCAAATTGTCAAAAGTTCGAATCGCTACAAAGACCAAGCGGAAAAACAATCCAAATTGCAAAATCTTCTAGAAAATCATCAAAACATCAACACTGTTGGAGTTCATTCACAAAAAATTCTTGACAGAAACAATAATCAGTCTGGGCAGACACCAAAAGGCTAAATCCAAATAAAAATAAACTAGAGAAAGAAATCTAGAGATTTTCTAAAATTTTAACAGGGTCCGCAGGCAACCGGTATTGACAGGTGCGGTCCCGCACTGTATTCTTTACAGAAAGTGCGAACCTGTCCGCACTGTCGAAGTAAGGCAGAGTGCGGTCCTAGGAAAAATTATAGAAAAACTTAAAATATTTCTAAATTTTCAAAAACAGGGAAAATCTAAATTACCCAGACAGATATGTATCAATCAAAAATCAGGAAAAAATGTTTCCTCAAATCAAAAATAAAAGAGAACCAAAAACAACAAGTTCTTCCCCAGTGGAGTTGCCATTTTGTTGTGTAGATTAATCTGTCTTGCAGACAAGATCGATCTCTCTAGTACTAAAAGTAACTAACAACAAATAGCCAATTATACTAATCTCTCTCTAAGTATATAAGATTCATAAAAATGCTATATAGGTGTAAGGCCTACCTTATGTCTAGCGCTTGTTTGATCTCGTTGAAGTCCTTCCCGTGCACTTGAAAGAACATTCCTCGTGAATCTGCAGTCACAAACAAGCAAAAAGATTACATAGCACATGTATAGACATTATCATAAATCATACTCATCATAATGATCAAGGAATTTATGAAATAAACCATAAATAGACAGTTTAATGAGAGAAATGAGTATATTTGTATTAACTTCAAATAAAGAAAACCTTTACAACCTGTGCCTTGATGTTGTGCAGGTCCTCCCGGGGTCCGAAGCAGGAATATCTTCTAATTTGACAAGCATTGCACTCTTTGAACCAAGACAGATAGAGATGAGTGATTTAACCTCACAGAAAGTCTTAGTTAACTGAGTCTGAATCTCAACGGCATTTAACTTCAAATATCTTAAGCTTGAACTCCCTTTGAGGCTACCCAAGGCCTCTTTTTATAGTGGAAAAGAGGAGGTTTCTTGTTCCAAATATGAAGGGATAGAATCCTCCTTCAAAGGGATTAGCTCCTTACATCAAGGGTTTAGCTCCATCAAGTGAGGGATGCATGAACCTTCTCAAAGCGTATCCATTCCCGAAAATTCCCATCTAGAATCTTCTAGAATTCATCTGAAATTCACTTTTTATCTTTACTTTCTCGCCTTTTTGAGTTTTACAGAGGTCCGCACCCATGACACAAGGAACGTGCGGTATGGTTCCGCAGGCAAGCTGAACTTTAGGTGCGGGACCGCAGGAAATGAATAGAGAAAGTGTGATACCAATGTTTAGGGGATTTTTAGGAACTTTTCTCTGATTTGAAAGCTTGACATGAGGAGCTGATATGTTAGACTTGCAAAAGGAGGAAGTATGAGTAATAATGAGCTCATACTCATAGTATGAGATCGGTGCCTTAATGGAGTCACAAATTCTTGTTTTCTATAAATTGGAACCAAATGACCAGATGGACACCCACTGCTTAAATGTTTTACTAACCTATATGATATGCAAGACCTAGGATATATCTGAGATGCAGTGGTCTTTGTAAAATTTAGTTATATGCCTAGTCTAATTGTAACCTTTCTTCCAAGTATTTTGAGAAACAATCCTCAAAGTAAGTTGAGAATCGAAGCCAGCGGGAAGTATATAGTGGGCTGACTAACAATACCTCCACCTTTTTTCCACTCACCAATTGCCTTCAGCATTGTAGAGATTATGGCTCAGACGACTAAAAGGTTGTCTTGTTAACTACTAGGAAGAGTTTAATCTATAAAGTTAGTATGGAAAGGGTTTCCCTAAGTCTCCATCAACCTATGTCATGCTAGAAGGTAAATTTTAATGCAAAGTTCTAGATCTAGGATGCTTAATGCAATATGATGAGTGAAATTTATCTTGAGTAAAGATTGTTTAAGATGCTTAAGTACTTAGTGAGAATCTTCTTATAACAAGAGTACTTAACAATATTGAAAATGAAAATCTTAAACAAGATAGATGCTAATGGATACAAGTGCAAAACTCAACTATAGGTCAATACACAAGATGCTTAAGTAAATCAATTTAATTATCAACAAGTATCAACACAAGATATTATGCCAAACTAAACTAGGAGCCCTAGTGAACTCTTTCCATCAACAAAGTTAGACAATATGCGAGACCAATATGAGATAAACCAATTTCAAATTTATGACAATCTATACCAAAATTAATACTTCTGAAATTTCAGACTTTATCAATGTTATGACAACAGTGAGGAAACCACTTTAAATCATGAAATTTTCTCAACACATGAAATATAAAATTTTCCAATGACCAGCGAATATAAATTAACTTGTTTAGCCCACTTTATGATAAAGTACTCAGTGATATTTAAGATTTGATATATTTATAACAACAATAATAGATCACAGATCAACAAATTAATGAGGCCTAGTAAAATTTCACCAAAACTTGGAAAAATGAATTTTTAGGGCTATTTAGAGTATGTGATTCAGAAATTTCAGATTTGATCTATTTATTACAGCAGTAAATAGATGAAAGATCAACAACCCAACAATGCTTAATACAATCCCTAATATATCGAAAAATAGTAAAATTTTGCTAGAAATTGAAAATTGAAAATTTTATCCTTCTTTGAGTGTGAGATTCAGAAAATTGCAGATTTGATTTATTTATTACAACACTGAAACAATGACAAATCAACAAGCTAGCAATACTAAAGATAATGCCCAAAATGCCTAAAAATAGTAAAATTTGGCCGGAAAATGAAAATTCAATTTTTTTGACCCTAATTAAGAATGTGCTTTAGAAAATCCAAATATGAAAATTTCAGTTATGCAGTAAATTCTAGCAACCATAAAAGTTAGATCCAAGCCAAATTGAAGATGCCCAATCAACAAAAATTCACGAAAATGGAGCTTGTGCAAATCTAAACAATTTTGACCATGTAGTATGTGATTTTATGGCTTAAAAATTGTTGATTTGAAAATTGTAATAAAACAAAGATAAACTAGGGTTTAAAGATCAAACCCTAGGCCTTAAGCTTTTGAAGAAGAACTTGCTCAAGTGACCCAAAAATTTTGGATCAAGATGCAACCTTAAAATCAAGATCTTTGAGCCTCAAATTCTACAAAACCACCAAGTATTTAGCCTTAAAAACTTCAGGTAAGGGTTTAGGGTAGATTAGGGAAAAAGAGGCCAAGAAAAGGCAAAACAAGGTCAAGGAAGGAAAATTTGTGGGGACAAGGAGGTCAAGATGATAGATCGAGGGCAGAAAAGGAAAGAGGAGGTTGAAAAGGTGCAACACTTGAGGAGGAAATCCCAAAAAGGCTTGATGTTGGGGTTTTGGAAGAGAAAATTGGGGCTAAGAGCCCTGAAAATTTTGAAACCCTTGCTCAGATTTTTTTATGCTTCATCTCTTCAAATTTCTAGTATTTTTCCATAGGAAATCCTGCAAAAAATTCCAAGAGACTAGATCTTACACTCAAGGGCCTAGATCTAGTTTTTCTCCCACTTATTTCCTTGATCCAACCTGTAAAATTGAAAATAAAAACACCCAATCCCCAAATAGATACAAAATATATCCAAAATATCCCAACCCAAGTTAGAAAAATAATTTACAATTAAAATTACAAAATTATTTTACAAATTGTATATGGATTTTTAAATAAATTTTGAAAAAGTAATTTTTATAATATTTTTTCCTTGAAATAATGGCTAACATGCTTCAGAAAAATTATTGTTCACTATAGCCCTAGCGAAGATTTAATCCACCATATAAAATCTAGGAATCCAAGCAAGATGATCCTTGCCCACGGTCTGTGAACTTGGGGACCAAGGATTGAGTACCTACAAACACTATGTATTATCTCAAAATATATCAAGTAAAGCACCACATAGGAAGCCTGTAGTCAATACATACCACATATCAATGAAAAAAACACTTCGATTTGCACCTCAAATTATTTTATTATAGTAAACAAAAATAGTTCTCAGTGGAACAATAATTTACAAAAATGTTTTAGCAGCAATTCTAGCCGAAGATGAACAGAGACTCA
Source organism: Pinus albicaulis (assembly GCA_034641835.2). Classification (NCBI taxonomy): domain Eukaryota; kingdom Viridiplantae; phylum Streptophyta; class Pinopsida; order Pinales; family Pinaceae; genus Pinus; species Pinus albicaulis. The sequence goes on along the minus strand of CM076575.1, from coordinate 1,278,301,302 downwards.
AATGACTCTCTAATTTATAGATAAATCCTCCAAATAGAAAAATAACGAATAGTTTCTTTAATCCTTGTCAAAATAACCTTGGCCATTGATAAACACTTCAAGATATTTTAATCTTGGTGTAATATCCCCAAAGGTAAATTACAATAATAACACACATACAAAGACATAAAAGTGAAAAACAACAAATACACGCAATTAAAACACCATTGAGACAAAAAATCTGCCCTGAGCCATTTTATTAAAGTGAGGAAATGTGTACAAGATGAGGTGTTGGAATGAAGGCACATGGGCATGCTCAAGGAAAGCTAGAGAAGCCCTTTGAAATAGTGGTAGAATCCCTCACTGAATGTACACTACGTGGCTAGAGATCTGCGCTGCTCTCTACCCAGAAATATTGTTGCTGCTCCAAATGACCTACTACTAGGGCTACTACATTTCTCAGAAAATTTTGGGAATCTAACCCCTAACTCTACTCAAGAAACCTACAATAATCTGTGAAGGGTTTTCCAAATGCTTGACCCCAAAAATTGGCCCACTTGGGCTTGGCTCTCTGAATTGCTGGGAAATTTGGTCCTCCTGGAATTTTTGCTACTAGATGCCACCAAACTGCCTGGAAAATCCTTGTTAGGAAGCTCTAAGCCTCCCTGCCATGTCTCCTACCAAAACTCATCTCACTCCTCAGCTCCCGGAGTGACCTCCTCAAGACACTATGCAACCTCTATGTTGTTGATGATGCCACTGTGTTACTGCTGGACTGGCTGCATTGTGGATGAAGCTCTCTACTACTGGATTGATCGAACTATAGTAGAAAACCTCCCTTGGGCTGGCACTTGAAGTCCACCAAAGCAAAGGTTGGGATATCTTCTCGAAGACACCAGTGTGTTGAACAACACATGCAGACTTTTCTCACTGCTCAAGCGTGCTCTCTTAATAGACAACTTTGAAATAGATGAGTCAATGACAAAAATGAGCATCTTGCTTCCTTTTGCCTAAGCCTGCCCAAAATTCCCTTGGGCCCCACCACAAGACTGCACTACCTTTAGCTCGTACCAATGAGCTGCGCTGCCACACGTGGGTCGCAGTATCTCCTCATTGGGCCCCCAACCTCCACTATAGCTGCAATATCTTCCTTGGTCTAATGTCTTGAGGCCCTAAACCCACATTCTCTTAGTAAAAAATGTAATAATTAACAAAATGACAAAAATTAATATTCTAATTATCAGAACTTCTAATTAATAATATTACAGTCCTCCCCTCCAATATGTTGCTTGCCCTCAAGCAACTGTAGTGATGGGTGTTGGAGGATTTTCTCCCCCTCCTAGGTGGCATCCTCTTTCGGTAGATTCCTCCATCTGATCAATAACTCCTTGATCACACTGTTCCTCAAGTGCCTCTCCTTAGAATCTAGAATGGCCTCCAGCTATAGCACCAAGTGCCCCTCATCATCCATAGGAGGTAGCTCGGTAGTTGTTGTAAGCTATTGTCCCAAGGCCCTCTTTAGACAAGATACATGAAAAATATTGAGCACCCTACTTCCTGAGGGTAGCTCCAACTCACAGGCCACCTCCCCATCATTCTGAGTGACCCGGTACGACCCATAAAAGTAAGGCTTGAGCTTCTCGGCCCCATTTTTCTTGAGCATGTACTACCTGTAAGATTGAATTTGAAGCAACACCAAGTTCCCAACCTCAAAATTTCTCTCAAATTGGCCCCTGTCTGCATACATATTCTGTTGGTTCTGGGCCATCCTCATGTTGTCCTTGAGAGCCCTCAAGATGTCTTGGCTCTCTTGGATCTAATCCTTGGCCCTTGGGGCTTTTCTGTCTCCAAACATAATGTCAAAAAATGATAAAGAATCATAACCATACAACACAAGAAAATGAGACATACCTATGGACATGTGGTAGGTGGTGTTATAAAAGTACTTGGCCATGTGCAACCACCGTATCCTTGCTCGCTGTTGTCCTGTCACATAGTTACACAAGTACCCCTCTAGCCACTTGTTAACTGTCTCGGTCTTCCCATCAATATGAGGATGGTAGCTTGTGCTAGGAGTGAGATCTGTGCCTAGAAATAAAAAAAATCATGCCAGGATCCTCCCATGAAGCGGTTGCCGCAATCATTGACAATAGTCTTGGGAGGACCATGCAACCGAAAAATATCATTGAAGAACAACTCAACCACCTGTGAGGTCATGTTCCTATAAATCCACTCTCTGTTTCTCTAGAAGATGATATTGAGGAAACTAACATTGGCACTGATGAATAGATAAAAATATTAAACTTTGTGCATCTTTAACTCCTAAAATTAAAACTGAATACATTAAAATTCTTAAGAATTATAAAGATGTTTTTTCTTGGTCTTATGCTGATTTGAAAACTTATGACACATCTTTGATTGAGCATAAGATCTCATTAAAACCTGAAGCAAAACCATATCAACAAAAAATAATAAGAATGAATCTAGTTCTACTTCCTACCATATAAAAATAACTTAAAAAGCTTTTAGATGCCTAGCTAATTGTCCCTTTAAGATACTCTAATTGGGTAGCCAATTTAGTTCATGTTAGAAAAAAGAATGGTGAAATTAGACTCTGTGTGGACTTCTGAAACCTTAATAGACCATCTGTAAAAGATAACTATCCACTCCCAAAAATGGATCAGTTACTACAAAGGTTTTCAGGTTCTAATAGACTGTCCATGCTTGATGGCTTCTCTGGTTATAATCAGATATTGGTAAATCCAAAAGACATAGAGAGGACGACCTTTACTACACCCTGGGGTACATTTATGTATGTGAGGATGGCTTTTGACCTATCAAATGAAAGAGAAATGTTCCAAAGAGCTATGGACTTAGCCTTTATAGGCAAGGTAAACAAATTTGTTGTTATTTATCTTGATGATTTAACTATTTTTTCTTAATCAGATCAGAAACATTTACAACACTTGATGAAGGTTTTTGATAGGTGCAAGAAGTTCGAAATATCTCTCAACCCTAAGAAGTAATTATTTTCCATCAAATAAGGAAAGTTATTAGGCCATATCATTTCAAAGCATGGAGTAGTAACAGATCCCAAAAGGGTCTTTGCTATTCAATCATTATCATTACCTAGAAATAATAAAGAAATTCAAGCCCGTTTAGGAAAGATTAACTTCTTGAGAAGATTCATCCCACAAGTTCTTTTGGAATAAAATTAATTGGCAGTTGTATAATATAGTGATCAACTACTTTTGTACTTAGATATGAGTTTTCTTTTTCTTTAGTAGCTTTATTGATGTTTGAATTATCTTCTTCAATTTGTAAGACATAAAATTTATCTATGACTTGAAGAAAGGATTTCAGTTGTTCATCATATTCAAATATTTGCCAATAATTTATATTATCTGGAATGGATGGCCTATATTTGACTTGAATTCAGTCTAGTATCTTAAAAGAACTGGCAGAAACAGCTAAGGAATATGCATGAATGTTTTCATTTCTAGGAATGAAAGTTATATTGAAAGCATTAAAGGAGTTTTCAACTCTATCCCAAATTTCATTTCTATAAGACCTGAGCCTAGGATGCTTTGTTTGACAAAGATTCCTAACCTATCTTACTATAAGTTCTGAATCAGTGAAGAGACTTTAAGTTTTCACCTTTAAAATTTTAGCAAATTGTAATCCTAGAATAAAAGCTTCATATTCCGCAACGTTATTTGTGACCTCAAAATCTAACTTGCATGATTGAGTGATATTTTCTTTGTCGAGTGAAATGAAAACAAATCTTTCTCCAACTCCATCTTTGGTACAAGATCCATCAAAGAAAAGTTTCCAAATATCATTTTGAACAGATTTAAGAGTTTCAAATACATCCTCAATCTTGAGTTGAGAATTATGTGAAGTATTTGAAGATAGTTGAAAGCAACTAAATTCTTGGTCAACTGCATAAATGGGATGGTTTATAGCTTTATCTTATTTTCAAACAGTGTTTAAGAATATGAATTCCCTATATAACCTAAGATTTTCTTCCCCTATACAGGAATAGTGGCAAAAGACATATCCATTTGGAGACTCACTCCTAGTTTGGCACGACAAGACCTTGATAAAAGAATTCCAAAATTGGGGGGAATATCAGTGACTACTATGTCTACTACAACACTTTTGACTGGTATTTGGTGTAAGATTACCACTAGGTCTTTTATAAGTCCTAAACATTGCACTCTTTTGGAGTCAAAGGTGTATAGGTCATGATAAGTTCGAGTGATTTCCAAATTAAGTTTTTCCATAATAACCTTTGGCATTAGATTGTGTGAAGCTTTGAATCCAACATACAATTGTATAGCAAGGAGTCATGCACTTTCAAAGTCACATAGAAAGGTGGTATAGATTCATCAATCATTTCATAACTAGGACCAAAAGCTATGGTGGGTATTTCATTTTGCAGACTAATTATATCTCCTTCAACATCCACACTATAATTTTGGATTCATTTTTCAACTTGACTCTTATATCCAAGTTTTTTAGAAATTTGTAAAAGTGGAATAGGAATTTTAACTCTTTCTAGCTCTTTTTCAACATTAAAAGCAATCAATATAGTTTTATCAATTTGAGTAGAATCAATTGACTGATTTAGAGGTTGAGTAGAAGTAGTTTGAGTTTCAGCAATTTTTACTTGAGGCTCAATTATTACAGGGCTTTTAGGAGGTCTACCAGGATCAACTCTAGGTCTTAATTCATACCTTCTATTGAGTTCTGCAATAAAAAAACTCAGAAAAAGCTTGATATTTAGAGACCTCATAAGTCTCTTGGTATTCTTGAGGGTTTGACTTTGAGGAACAAGAACAATGGCAGTCTGAAGAGCTAAATGATCTATTTTATTAATATCTTCAGTGATTGATAAGTTATTATCATCAGGTTGTTGGTCATCAATAAACAACGGTGTAGGTACTTGTTGATCATTGTTTGGTCTCTGAAGGATTTGTAATGGAGGAGCCTTTTTGTAATGACCTTGAATTTGTGTTTGGGGTCTAGAAACAATTTTTTGGACTGTTCTAGGTTGTGTTTCAATATTAGAAATCCTATTTGAAAGGTTTCTAAGGAGTGATGTGATTTCATCCGTTTTTGCATCTTCATTTTTAGATTTAGATGAGGAAGAAGCATCCTGATTTTATTTTAACTTTCTTTGGTATTTTTCAGCTTTGGATTTTAGCTTACCTGAGGCAGACCTATTTGCTTCAACCTCTATAGCAGTTTTTTGCATGTCCTCTAAGGTTCGGGTTGTTCTCTCTGCTAACATGACAGAAAATTCATCTTCAAAGGATTTTGAAAATCTAACCTTAGTTGTTGCTACAGGAGGTTTACAATCAAGAGGCATATTGTGATAAAGTTTATTAATTATTTTGATGAAATCAAATACCGATTCACCATAATTTTTTTAAGTTATTCAAATTTTGTTAAGAAATAAGAATGGTCCTTTTTCACTCCCCATTTATTTTTAAAGATATTGGTCAATTCCTTCCAGGATCTACTAGAATGAGCTGGTAGTTGTCTAAAAAAAATCCCAAAATTTCCTTCTATAGATTGCAAAAATAATCTCATATAAAAATTTTCATGTTCTATGTTCATGTTATCAGAAAAATCTAGAAATGTTGCTTGATTATCTTCAGCTAACAAACCAGTTTCTCCATTAAATCTAGGAAGATGTTTTAGATACCCAACAGGAAAATCATTAAGTATATGAGGGAGTAATAGGGCAGCATATCTTACTTGTACAATTGGTCTAAAACCAGCCATACTTGAAGATGTATATGTAGAAGAATGAGTATTGGTGGTTGTGGAAGAAGAAGTAGAGTTTGAAGGTGAAGATGGGGAAGAAGGAGGTGATGAATGAGGTGGAGAACGAGGAGGAGAATGAAATGGGATGGAAGACCTTCTTCGGGATCTTAAAGGAGTTTGAATGAAGAAATTTTGAACCTCTTCTTCTCCTTGCTTGTTTTCAAATAAAGGATTAGAATAAAGAGAAAAGAGATCTTCTGGTTGGTGTGAAGTAGATGGTGCAAAGCATGTGACAGGGGAAATGAAATCAGTAAGTTTGAATCCAAGTAAATTTAGATCCAAATCCTATTCTGATATAGGAGATTCAGAAGGTGCCTCAGGTAATTTATAGAATTCCAAAGAATGAACTAACAAGGCTGATTTAAAATCCACTCCTTTGGATACTAACTCATGCACTCTAAGAGGTATATCTTCTGATTCTAGAGGAATAGGTCCAGATCTAAAAGGATTAGGAACTGTTGTGGTCTCCTGTTGAGGGGTAGAAAAAGGGTTTTGATGTCTTCTTCTGAAAGAAGCGTGTCTTACCAGTCTCTCTAGATTTGACAAAGGTAAGAAAATTTCAGAGTCAAAATGAGACCTGGTTTGCTTTGAAGGAGCCTGCTTGGGTTCAATGAAGTCGCCAAGTGAATTTTTTTTACCTAACTAGACCTCTAATCACCTTTAAAGGAATAGGGTTTTATTGTTGTCCCAGGGAAAACAAATCAAATTCGAGTCCCCGGTAACAGTGCCAAATTGATGTTGTACTTTGAGATAATTGGGGTCAATAATTATGCCAAAGCATCTATAATGTTTTGTTTTGTTTTTGAAATTTTGGATGACCAATGTATAAAATAACTTTTGCAAACAATTTTACTTAAATCTTTCAGATAATATTAGAAAATAAGACTAAGGGATGCTTGTTTATCTCACACAGTGATTTAAGATTTTGTAAATGGTTAAGTAGGCTTATGTAAGAAGATATGATAACCAAACATTTAGATTGAATGCTTTGATTAATCATAAGTTTGAAAAACTTTAAACAATGTCAAAAAGTTCAACATAATACATTTAACATTATCAAGATGCTGACAATTTATAAATGAAAGGGACTTACATCAACAAACTATTTAGTAAATCATTATTTATATTAATAATAACTTCAGGAGGAATTGTAAGATAACTGAAATGTTAGTCATCCATAATTTTGATCCTATCCAAAGATGACTAAATTACCAATCCTATATTTCTAGAAACAATATTGCAGAATCATTGTGAGTTCTAGAAATCTCACAGCCTTCATTATCCTAAGATTATCAATTCACTGAATATTTTCACTTAAAAAATCCTCCAAGTTATCCTACCATCTCAAAAAGAAGTTGTTTTCAGGCTATATCTGCCCATTTTCACTCATTTTCACTTACCCAAACAGTCATTTTTTCCTGCTAAAAAGTCCTTTTTCCCTCTTCATTAACCCTTCATTTCCCTTGAAAAAACCCATTTTTACCTTCTCATTTATCCTTCATTCCCCTAAAAAGCCTCTAAAAAACCATTATAAATCCTTATATGTTTTAAAAATCCCTCTTTCAACCTATTGGAACCTTTAAAAAGCTTAAAAACTTTGGTTTTAGGCCTATTTTCCCTATAAGCCCGAAACCCTCTTTTTAAAGGCCTATCAGAACTTCAAAAGGCCAAAAAGCCTATTTTTTAGCCTATTCCGACCATTTTTAAAATACATTGAGCTTTAAAACCCCTTTGGGCTTGAGCCCCAGCTCCCTCTTCTTCACAAGACCCAGGGCCGTGACTGGGCGCTAGCCCTTGATCCCTCTTTCTTTTTTAAAACCCCTCTTCCCTTAGCTCCGGTTCTCCTTTCTCCCACAAAACCTTTCCCCTCCACCTTATCTTCATCTCCCTCCTCTTATACTTCCCCGCTCTTTTTCCTTCTAGCCCCTCTCCTTCATAAGTCCCCGCCCCATTCGGTTCATATAACCCATGGCGCGACCATGGGCTAAACCCTCAACCCCTTTTTCTTAACACCCGGTCCTTTGCTCGACCCACAAGACTGTACCTCCCGCCTATTATCTTGCCCCCCTTCCCTTTTTCCTTACCTTGCTCCGTAACGTTTCTCAAGCGCATCCCCCTATCGATCACGACAATCCAATGGTCCACGTAAATCTCATCTCATAACACCCCTTATGGTCCCACCTCCCAGTACTTTGCCCGCCAACCAATCTCCACCCACCACCTGTATCCCACTCCCGTCCGTCGAAGTTGCACCCCAGCTTTCGGGCTCCACCCGCGCCATCGATGTCACGCTTTAAGATCTGACGGCGCAGATTCAACTTCACGATCGTTTCGCCTTCGGGGTTTAACAACCCAAATACACACGAAACCAGCAGTTTCCATATGGACATGTGGAAAGCGATGAACCGTGTCACGTTCAAAACGCCCAAAACCACTTGTGGTTTCACAAAAACCAGCTGTGCCCATTTTTCGCGCCAAAGTCATTTTTAAACCTGGTTTTTGTAGTTTTTGCCATGGAACCTCTTCCCTGTGATTCCCCTCCCTCTGCGCACGCTCTTCAAATCTCCGAAATCAATTTTCCCATAAAAAGCACTGAATTTGTTAATATTTTTATGTTTTAGATGCAGGTTGTATGGCAGCATATATATTAAAAGGCCCTCCCACAACTATTTGTCAATAGAAGAGGCCAAATAATGACAATCCATAAGGAATTTAAACTACATTAAAGAGCTAAAGGGGTTATATAAAAGTTTCAAACCCTCGACGAGTTATCAAACCCTCAGCGCACCAAAAGAAACCCTGCACACAACAAAACAAAGAAGAATCAGTGAAGTAAGAAGAAAGGAAAAGACAGAGTTTAAATTTTAAATAAAAAGGGGATAAAGGCGAGGTTAAAGGCCAAAGAAAAAAATATTAAAGGCTTAAAGGATGATTAAAGAATAAAAATGTAGTTAAAGGATAGATGAAGTTCAAAAGAATCCGAAAGGTTTCAAAGACATAAAGATGATGATAAAGGTAGAGAGAGGATTAAAGGTTTAATTGGTAGATTAAGGAAGAAAAACACGGTTAAAGACAAAGAATTAAAAGGTTTAAAGAAATCAGATAAAGTATTAAAAGACGACAAAAGGATGATTATAAAGGCTAAGCAGATCAGGCCTAAACACACTTTTAATGATTAAATTAAGGCAAGATAGGCCTAAAAAAGCCTCGAATACATCAACAGAATCAGTTATTCCCTTAATAAATCCAACTGCCACCTATGGCTTACTTTATGTCTCAAAATACAAATAAACAGTTATTACACTAAAGAAGATATTATAAACTGTCATAATAGTTAATGTAAAGATGAAGATAAGGCTGCAAAGTCAATATTTTCAACTATTTCATCCACAGGAAGTAAAGACAAATTTATTACACAGAGAAGTAGTTGAGAGACATTCCTACCTTATGCCTTGCATGGTTTTTAAGGATAGGAGTGCATTTAATATGTCATTAATAACATTTTTTAACCCTAGATGGTTCCACCTCCTCATTTGCAGTATAAATACTGCACTAGAACTCATTGTAAGGTGGGCATTTGATAACTCTTTGAAGTAATATATAGTTCTGCTGAAGTTAAAGGAAATTTGATGTTCTGGAACCTGTGGATGTTTTGACCTGTTTGTGGATGGAGAAAGCTCTGTCATTAGATCCCTGAGCTTGGCTATTGGTGAAGTATTCTAATCTGTTAATGTTTTCCTGTTTTCTATTCTATTTTCATCACTTCTTGCTTGTATTAGAGTAAAAATTTTAGGCTAAGAAATGTCTCCTAGAAGCACCTTAGACATGTTTACTCTTCACTGTCTTTATGTTTTCATCTGTTGAAGGTTTTATTGAGTAGTTTGACTGCTTTTTAACCCTTAAGTTTGTTTATTTCAAGAATATTTCAAATATTTGGTCTCAAGAATGATTTATGGTTTTCCCTGCTTACTTGTTGCCACTTGAAAACTGTTTTTGAAGTCTCCCTTTAAAGTACCATTGTTTATAGTCTGCCAAAGAGGTCTGTTTTGATCATACCCTTTGTTCTCGCTTAGATAATTGTTTTAAAGTTCTTTATAGCTGTAATCAAAGATGTCTAGGAGTTCCCTCTTCTATGAATGCAGTTATTTGTGAATATTGAATGTTTTCTTATCCTTTAAGTGAAGTCTTTGGATGAAATAGAGTGTTCCCCAACTCCTAGATTTCATTTCATAAGTTTGTCTTGGAATTGTTATTTGCTGAAGTGTGATTTGTAGAATTCATGGTTAGCCCTGTCTATGGAAAACTCCTTCATGTTTAAATGATTTTTTAATTCCCTTTGTTGAGAAGTACATATAATTAAGGATTCTTAATTTCCCTTAGTTCTACTTTTCATTCTAAACCCTTAATGTTAATTTAATTTCACCTGAAAACTTTGTAGATCCATAGCCAAGTTAGATTTTCCCTTTGATACCCCTGATTCATCTACAAACTTGTTACAATTTCCACTTGAATCCATTGCCCAAAGACTTAGAGATTTCCATTTTCTATCTATGCTGCCTAGATCATCATGTCCCACCAAACAATCAAACAAACTCATGCTTAATAACTAGCCTAAAATCAACCTTTTACAAGCAAACAAGTCATATCTTTGCAAAACAATTGAGAGATCCCTCTCTGAGACTAGGAGGGCTAGATCCTAGAACTCTAAAGACTGGTTTATGTGTTTCCTTGTCATTTAGTATGCCAATCTACTAAATCACAGGATCCCAACATTATGGCGATCATGGTGGGACCTTTTTGAGTAAAAGTCCCTAAAAAAAAACACTCAGTATTCATTTAAGTGAACTATAGCTTCTTCAAGCACTACCATCATAATGGTAATCATGATCGGATCTGTCTGAATCAGTGGAAATTTAAGTAACCCTTAGGATTCTAAGAGACCCTTATCAAACCCTGAAGAAATAAGCTAGGAAGCCATAGAGTAGACTCTGTTTGTTTCACCACCTTAGCCAAGTGTTGAATAAGGTATAGGACACTCTCATAACTAGAGAACCACATAAAAACTTAGAAAAACCCAAAACATTTCACATTGGTTTTCAAATAAACCATTTGTGGTGGACCACAAAACATTTTACCTTCAGAAAAGCTAAAAATTTCCACCTGGCGACTCCACTAGCCCCAGTAGGCCTATTACCTTACTAGTACTCCAAATTTCCTTAGGATTGTGTTAACCAACTTTGAGAAAGTTTTAGAAACCTAGTTCCCTATTATATAAATCACCGTGAGAGGAAAAATCTTGAAAAATAGTCCTAAAAAACCTCTCTAAATTTTGGAAACTGAAATCTGGCTTCATATAGGGTCCATACTAGATCCCATCAAGATCCTAGCCCTCCTACCATATTTGACAAACCAGAAAGGATTTTGTGGCAAACTTCTAGATCTAGAAAACCAACTACTGATAGGACCATCCTAAGAACAAGATATGTTCCTAAAAATCTCACAGTCTTAAAAGATTCTGACTTTGACTTACCTCACACAAAGAACCTATTCAAGAATAAATCTCAAAGTGATTTAAACCAAGCTGATTTTGAAACCACAGATTTGCAACAGAGCTTTAGCAAAGAAGCTTCACCTTCTACTCCACTTGACTCTCAGCTTCTCCATCACTTCAGCTCCTTCCATAACAAATCTGCTCATCAATGTTTTGATGGCCCAAGTGTTTCTTCTACTCCTATCCACACATCCACTGTTCAAAATGCCCCATTCCAACCCACTTTCCCTCTTGTAAACCCACCTCTTGTAAATCCCCCATTATTTCCTATCATGGCAGCATGGTATGCTCCACTTGTGTTACCACTACCTCTCGTTCTCTTACCCATTGAATATCAATCAAAAATTCCCCATTTCACTAGAAATGAACCTACTACTGCCTAAAAACATGTAGATAAGATGAATGATGCCTTTGATTACATGGAAATAGAAGAAGAAACCATTTAGATGAGAATTTTTGCTCAAATTTTAGGAGGAGAAGACAAAAAATGATTTAAAGGCTTAACTCCTCACACCATTAATGATCTCCCTTCTCTATATCAAACATTCATAAAAAAATGCGAACTTAGGAAAAACCCTCTCCAAATCCTTTCAAAATATACCAACCTCAAAAGAAATATTGGGGAAAGTGTCCAAGATTATTGCACTATATTCAATAGTGTGTATAATGCACTTACCCCAAACATGAAACCTCCATTAGGCTTAGCCTTAGCTAAGTTCCCAGAGGGTTTTGATCCTGAAATATCCTACCAGCTAAGAGAAAGAGATCCCTTAACTTTAGAAGATATGTAGAGGGGAGCCTTAGGTGTAGAAGCAAATATGATTGAGAAAAGAGCTAGGTTGAAAGCAAAGAAAAGAGCTACATACAGGGAAGATACAATGCCATCAACCTCATCATCAGATACTAAAATTGATAACTTAGTGAAGGTAATGGAGAGAATGATTGAAAAGATAAATCTAAATGATAGAGTGCCTCCTAGAGAAAACCAAATAACCCCCAAAACAAAAACAGAAACCCAAATCCTAGAAGAGACCATAATCAAGATAGGTAAAGAGACAATGACCAACAGATTAGGCCTCCCTTTCAACAAAACTACATTGATCAAGAAGAAGAAAGGGAAGTTGAAAGGTTGGAGTAAAATCATGTAAACTTGATAGGATCTGACAGCGAGACAAATGTTTTTCTCACTAAAGAAGAACAAGGATTCTTCTCCTCGGAAAAAATTGAAAACAACCATGAATATTCTGAAGATTACAAACTGGGGTTTGAAAATGCAATCATGGAGGGACACAAACAATATAATATTATAAGAAAAGGGAGCCCAGAGATTTCTAATGACAAGAACACTAGTACTGTTGTTAAGAAAACTTCAGAAAATCAGCCTAAAAAGACAGCCAGTAACACCAACACTATGGCCAAGAAAGCTGATCTAAATAAAGACAAAAACAACCAACAAAGTGTTGAACAAAGCTGCCCTAGTACTTCTGCTAGTGGCCCTAATAAATCTGTCCCAAATAACAATCCAAATAAAGTTCAGCAAATCAGAATTGCTAAAAGAGTTGTAAATGACAAAACAGATGTAAATATGATAAGAACAATAGTTCCTTTTAGCCTTGAAGGGGAAATTGCCAAGATTAAAATCACCATACCCTTAGTTGAACTAGAAACTCAGGATGTATATAAAAACAAAGTTTTGAAAGCTTTGAATATAGGCAGTGACACTGATACTTTAAACTTAACAGATGATAAACCAGAGTTATTGTTTGGTCCTGAAGTTGAAGGAAAATACCAAGAAGGGGTTGTCCCTCCCTTCTATGTCAACCTGAATATACATGAAAAAATCTTGCATAATGCCATGCTAGACTATAGAGCTTCACATAATCTTATGCCCAAAGTAGTAATGGAAAGCCTAGGCTTAGAGATTACTAGACCATACAAAGACCTGTATTCCTTTGATTCAAGCAGGGTCAAATGCTTAGGCCTAATCAAAGATTTGTGTGTTAACTAGCACAAATTCCTGCTAAGAGTCTAGTAATGGACATAGTAGTAGTTGACATTCCCCCTAATTATGGCATGCTTCTATCAATATCATGGGGATCCAAATTTCAAGGGAGCCTTCAAATGGACATGTCTTATGCCACCATCCCAATATTTAACCAAACTAGAATATTATACAGGGAATCCAATATGAAATACATGTTGAGCAACATAGATAGACCAAAAAATTCTCCTATATAATCCATCCATTCAAATTTGGATTCCTTTATCTTATATAATGAAGATGAAATTAGCCAACAAGAAAAGGAAAACAAAGGAGAATTTAGTCTAATAGAGCAGTCAAATCTGCCATCAACTCAAGAGAAGAACAGTCCAGATTTTAGCAGCCTTGAACAACTGAAAGAAAAATAAAATGAATTGAAATACCTTGGAAAATAAAATTTGATGGCTCTTGTAGCAAATTAAGTGTAGGGGATGGTGTATGGATACAGAACACAAGCAAAATATTTTCCTATAAACTGGATTTTCCATGCACAAATAACATTGTTGAATATGAAGCCCTCCTTATTGGCCTACACTTACTCAAAGATTTAGGAGCTAAAAGAATATCAGTCCAAGGGGATTCTGAGCTAATTATCAGACAGATTAAAGGGGAGTATTCAACCAAAATCCCGAAACTCAGAGAATATAGAAATGTTGTCCTTGATCTCCTGAAAACCTTTGAAAAATATGAACTCATTTTCATCCCAAGAGCTCAAAATAATCTAGCAAATGAACTTGCCTTTACTGCTAGTAATTGCCAGATACCAGAGACAAATGAACAATCTGATATAAAGGTAAAAAAGGGACCTGCAATACCTGACAATGAAGATTATTGGCAAGTGTTTGAAGGAAACAAACACATAAATGATTTTCTGCAATCAAAGAATGACTTTGCCATATCAACATATACTTCAAGCCATGAAGAAAAATGTTTAAATGAAGAAAAAATCTCTGAAACAGAGCTATCCTTTTCTGCTGATGTAAACCATTTTGAACATCCTTTTAGAGAAGAAATAATTGACAATACAGATCAAAAAGACCTGGAAATTTTACAATGTAAAAATGATACAATTCCAAGATTTCTTGCACCATTAGAACAACTTTTTGATTTCAATGATGTAGCCAAAGAGCCAAGAATGGAGCCTATAGAAACAAACATAGAAGAACATAACATAGGTAGCCTAGCAGAACCCAAAATGATAAAGCTATCCAACACTCTCCCAACTTATATCAAACAACAATATATAGAACTTCTCAAAGAATTTAAAGATGTGTTTGCATGGGGATACAAGGATCTAAAATCATATGATGCCAGCATCATTCAACACAAAATTCCTCTTAAGGAAAATCATAAGCCTTTTAAACAAAAACCCAGAAGGATAAATCCTATTTTATTGCCTTTAGATGAGAAAGAGATTAAGAAGATGTGTGATGCTGGGATCATAGTTCCCATCAGGTATTCAGAATGGGTTTCCAACTTAGTATCTATTAGGAAAAAGACTGGGGAAATTAGACTCTGCATTGATTTCAGAAATCTAAATAGAGCTTCCCTTAAAGATAACTATCCCTTGCCAAAAATGGATCACATAATTCAAAGGGTGGTTAGGTCTAAAATAATTTCACTGCTGGATGGGTTCTCAGGTTACAATCAGGTGTTAGTACTCCCAAGTGACCAACATAAAACTACTTTTACTACACCTTGAGGTACATTCATGTATGTAAAAAATCTATTTGGTCTAATGAATGCAGGATCCACCTTCCAAAGGGCCATGGACATAGCCTTTTCAGAAGACATAGGCTATTTTATAATCATTTACCTTGATGACATTACTGTTTTCTCCAAAACTAATGAAGAACATTTGATTCATTTAAGGAAAGTTTTTGATAAATGTAGGAAATATGACTTATCTTTGAATCCCAAAAAGACATTGTTCGGTCTCCAAGAAGGAAAGCTTCTTGGCCACATAATTTCTGAAGAGGGAATCAAAGTAGACCCTAAAAGGATTGATGGCATATTGAAAATCAACCATCCTAGAAACCTCAAAGAATTAAAATCTTTCATTGGGAAGATAAATTTTTTAAGGAGATTCATCCCCAACCTTGCTGAGCTATTAAGAAATATCACAAACATGCTAAAGAAAGAGTTAGGTGTTAAATGGAAAATACAAGCTAAACAATCATTTGAACTGGTAAAACAAGCTCTTACTCAAACACCAGTTCTTATAAGTCCCGATTTCACCAAAGATTTTTATATCTTTTCCTTTGCATCTGAACATACAATAGCTGCAGTGTTACTGCAAAAGAATAACATGGGGCATGAACAACCTATATCCTTTTTTAGTAGGGCCCTAAGAGATGCTCCATTCAAGTATAACATCATGGAGAAACAAGCCTTAGCCTTGGTAAAAGCATGGAAAGACTTTAGAGTATAAATCTTACATTCTCACATCATTGCTTTTGTCCCACACACTGTTGTCAAGGATATTCTAAGTCAAGACCATGATGGTAAAAGGGGATAAATGGATTGCTGTTATTTTAGAATATGACTTAGAAATCAGGCCTACCAAACTAATCAAAGGGTAGGGATTAGCAAAAATCATGGCTGAATAAAACTTCCAAGCACTAGATATGAATATGGTTGATGTATTAGAGAAAATAGAAGAATTCACAGCTCCATTTATTGAAAAAAATTTTGTGAATTCACCTTGGTATGTTGATATCATTTATGTGCTACTTTATCTGAATACCCCTCCCTCTCTGTCTAAAACTAAAGATAGATTCTTGAAACATAAGGCTTTAAATTATTACATATTAGATGGGGTTTTATATTGGAAGAATGTTGTTGGAATATTGCTTAAATGTTTGCTTGAGATTGATGCAAGAAAAATCATGCATGAGATGCATGAGGGAGAATGTGGAGGACATATCTACTGGAAGACCACAACAATTAAAATCCTCAGATCTGGTTACTATTGGCCCACCCTTTTCCCAGATACTCAGAAACTTGTCATGTATTGCCATAAGTGTCAAATTTCTGATGGCAAGAGAAAAATTCTACCTTTACCTTTACATCCCATCAGTGTTGAGGCTCCCTCCCAACAATGGGGCTTGGACTTCATTGGGGAGATTCACCCATCTTCATCAGCCCAACATAAGTGGATCCTCATTGCCATTGATTATTTTACCAAGTGGATAGAAGCCATACCTACTAGGAATGCTACTGACTCTGTCATTATCAAGTTCCTTGAAACCAATATACTATCCAGATTTGGTTGTCCTAGAAACATTATCACAGACAATGCTGCTGCCTTCAAGTCTAAAAGAATGGTTGACTTCTGCCGTAAGTATCATATTACCTTGGGTCATTCCACTGCCTACTATCCTCAAGGAAATGGATTAGCTGAATCCTCCAACAAGAGCCTTGTCAATATTATCAAAAAAATGTTGGAACAGAATCAGAAATCATGGCATAGTAAGCTTATTCATGCTTTATGGGCTGATAGATTAACCACCAAAAAATCAATAAATATGTCCCCCTATCATCTGGTTTATGGCATGGATGCAGTCTTCCCAAACTCTTTAGGAGTTCCAGTCATGAAACTCCTCCAAGAAGTACAATATGAGGAAAATGATACGCAGAGAAGGATAAACCAAACCATTCATTTATTGCAGTCCAGAGAGGAGGTATATAACAGAACACAAATAGTCCAAGAAAGCATTAAAACGTTATTTGACAAGAGGACTAAAGAAAATGATTTTCAAGTCGAAAATGTAGCTCTAAATTGGGATTCTAGAAGGGAAGAAAAGGGAAAACATGGCAAATTTGAAAATATGTGGAAAGGACCCTACATTATTCATTCTATCAGGGGTCATAATGCATTCCTTCCGCAAGAGCTAAATGGAGAATATCTATTTGGAGGTCCTGTCAATGGCAGGATTCTCAAGCACTACTTCTGTCAAGAATCCTAGTTTCAAAGTTTTTATTCATTGTATATAGCACTGCTTTTGAATTTGAAAAAGGAAAAAATACAAAAACAATAGAAAGGAGAAAAGAGGGAAGATAAAAAGAAAAAGATACATCCCCACACCTAAAAAGAGAATTTTTCTGAAAGTGAGCAAATCTAAGTGCCATTGCTGATTCAAAAATGATATATTGTTCAGTCATATAGCCTAATCATGGTTGAACATGCTTTAAATTTATGTTGATAAGTTAGTAGAAGCACAAATTGATAAGATTTTTTCAGACTTGGCTTATCAGTAGAATAGATAAGGATAGAAAGGAAATGGTTCTAACAAGCTCAAAATCTGAACCAAGAAAAGAAAAAAGATAGCTCTAAATAGATCAAAATCGGAGCTAGAAAAAGAATAGAAGGATGTTTATAATTTTCAGATCTTAAGCCTTCACAATTTTGTTTTTCTGCAAATAAAGTCTATGTGCAACTTGTACATACAACCATAGACACCATAGCAAATCAGACAGTCTAATCTTGATTTGACTATGTTTAAATTTCCTGTCTTAGAAATAGAAAATAAAAATTTTCAAACAGCTTAATCTTGACAGATAGTAGCATAGGTAGAAAAATAAAGAGTTCAACAGTTTAATATGGACTCTTGGAAGAAATAAGGATAGGATTATATAGTTTATTTCTGTTTTCAAAAATAAAATGTCAAACATTTTTCTAGTTAAAATGCACTCAAAAGGAAGAAAAAATGCTAGGACAAAGTAAGATTGGGTAGGTAGAGATGCCGTTTTGAAGAAATTACATGTTGCAGACTGATAAAAGTTGTCCTTTTCAGAGAAATATCAACAAGAAAAGAAGTGTCTGCTGAAATCCAGAAATTGATAAACTGGAGGTTCTTGACACCTAAAAGGATAGTTGTCCTCCCCAAGTGGAGCCACTATTAGTCATCCATAATTTTGATCCTATCCAAAGATGACTAAATTACCAATCCTAGATTTCTAGAAACAATATTGCAGAATCGTTGTGAGTTCTAGAAATCTCATAGCCTTCATTGTCCTAAGCCTATCAATTCACTAAATATTTTCACTTAAAAAATCCTCCAAGTTATCCTACCATCTCAAAAAGAAGTTGTTTTCAGGCTATATCTGCCCATTTTCACTCAATTTCACTTACCCAAACAGTCATTTTTTCTTGCTAAAAAGTCATTTTTTCCTCTTCATTAACCCTTCATTTCCCTTGAAAAAACCCATTTTCACCTTCTCATTTATCCATCATTCCCCTAAAAATCCTCTAAAAAACCATTATAAATCCTTATATGTTTTAAAATCCCTCTTTCACCCTATCAGAACCTTTAAAAAGCTTAAAAACTTTGGTTTTAGGCCTATTTTCCCTTATAAGCCTGAAACCCTCTTTTTAAAGGCCTATCGGAACTTCAAAAGGCCAAAAAGCCTATGTTTTAGCCTATTCCAACCATTTTTTAAACACATTGATCTTTAAATCCCCTTTGGGCTTGAGCCATAGCCCCCTCTTCTTCACGAGACCCAGGGTCGTGACCAGGCGCCAGCCCTTGATCCCTCTTTCTTTTTTAAAACCCCTCTTCCCTTAGCCCCGGTTCTCCTTTCTCCCACAAAACCTTTCCCCTCCACCTTATCTTTAGCTCCCTCCTCTTATACTTCCACGCTCTTTTTCCTTCTAGCTCCTCTCCTTCATAAGCCCCCGCCCCATTCTGTTCATATAACCCAAGGCGTGACCATGGGCTAAACCCTCAGCCCATTTTTCTTAACACTCAATCCTTTTATCCACCCACAGGACCACACCTCCTGCCTATTTTCTTGGCTCCATTCCCTTTTTCCTTACCCCGCTCCATAACGATTATCTAGTGCATCCCTGCCTTCGATCACAACGATCCAACGGTCCACGTAAATCTCATCTCCTGCCTGCCAGACCACATCCCACTGTCTGCCGCCCAACGATCTCCTCCAGCCACCGTATCCCACTCCCATCTGTAGAAGTTTCACCCCGGCCCCCGGGCTCCACCCACACCCTCGGTCTCCGCCTTGAGATGCGACGGCGCAGATTCAACTTCGCATTCGTTTCACCTACAGGGTTTAACCACCCAAATCCATGTGAAACCAACGGTTTCCATGGACACGCGGCAGAAACGATGAATCGTGTCGCCGTGAAACGCTCAAAACCACTTACCACTCATGGGCAGCGTGAAAACCACTTGTGGTTTTCGTAGTTTCCATGGAACCTCTTCCCTATGCTTCCCCTCCTACGCACACTCTTCATGCCTCCCAGAAAGAATTTTCCCGTAAAAAGCACAAGATTTGTTAATATTTTTATGTTTTAGATACGAGTTCTATGGTGACATATATATTAAAAGGCCCTCCTGACTATTTGTTAATATGACCAAATAATGATGATCTATAAGGACCATAACCTACATTAAGAGGCAAAAGGGTTATATAAAGATTCAAACCCTGAATGGGTTGCTGAAACTCTCAGCGCACCAAAAGAAACCACACACAACAAAACAAAGAAGAATTAGTGAAGTAAGATTAAAAGAACAAAAATACGGTTAAAGGGACGAGATGAATGAAAGTTCAGAAGAATACGAAGGTTTCAAATTACATAAGGAATGATGATAAAGAAGGACGAGAGGATTAAAGGTTTTACATTGGAAGATTAAGGAAGAAAAACACGGTTAAAGGCAGAGAATTAAAAGGTTTGAAGAAATTAGATAAAGTATTAAAAGACAACAAAAGGATGATTATAAAGGCTAAACAGATCAGGCCTAGACACACTTTTAATGATTAAATTAAGGCAAGATAGGCCTAAAAAAGCCTCGAATACATCAACTGAAGTAGTTATTCCCTTAATAAATCTAACTACCACCTATGGCTTACTTTATGTCTCAAAAGACAAATAAAAAATTATTACACTAAAGAAGATATTATAAACTGTTAGAACAGTTAATGTAAAGATGAAGATAAGGCTACAAAGTCAATATTTTCAACTATTTCATCCTCAGGAAGTAAAGACAGATTTATTACACAGAGAAGTAGTTGAGGGACATTCCTACCTTATGCCTTGCATGATTTTTAAGGATAGGAGTGCATTTACTATGTCATTAATAACATTTTTGAACCCTAGATGGTTCCACCTCCTCACTTGCAATATAAATACTGCACTGGAACTCATTTTAAGTTGGGCATTTAATAACTCTTTGAAGTAATATATAGTTCTGCTGAAGTTAAAGGAAATTTGATGTTTTGGAACCTGTGATGCTTTGACCTGTTTGTGGATGGAGAAAGCTCTGTCATTGGATCCCTGAGCTTGGTTGTTGGTGAAGTATTCTAATATGTTAATATTTTCCTATTTTCAATTCTGTTTTCATCACTTCTTGCTTGCAGTTGAGTAAAAAGTTTAGGCTAAGAAATGTCTCCTAGAAGCACCTTAGACCTATTTACTCTTCACTGTCTTTATGTTTTCATCTGCTGAAGATTTTATTTAGTAGTTTGAATGCTTTTTAACCTATAAGTTTGTTTATTTCAAGAATAGTTCAAATAGTTTGTCTCAAGAATGATTTATGGTTTTCCCTGCTTACTTGCTGCCACTTGAAAACTGTTTTTGAAGTCTCCCTTTAAAATACCATTGTTTACAGTTTGCCAAAGAGGTCTGTTTTGATCATACCCTTTGTTCTCGCTTAGATAATTGTTTTAAAGGTCTTTATAGTTGTAATCAAAGATGTCTAGGAGTTCCCTCTTCTATGAATGCAATTACTTGTGAATCTTGAATGTTTTCTTATCCTTTAAGTGAAATATTCGGATGAAATAGAGTGTTCCTCGACTCCTAGATTTCATTTCATAAGTTTGTCTTGAAATTGTTATTTGTTGAAGTGTGATTCGTAGAATTCATGGTTAGCGTTGTCTATGGAAAACCCCTTCATGTTTAAATGATTTTTTAAGTCCCTTTGTTGAGAAGTACATATAATTAAGGATTCTTAATTTCCCTTAGTTCTACTTTTCATTCTAAACCCTTAATGTTCATTTCATTTCACCTGAAAAATTTGTAGATCCAATAGCCAAGTTAGATTTTCCCTTTGATACCCCTGATTCATTTACAAACTTGTTACAATTTCCACTTGAATCCATTGCCCAAAGACTTAGAGATTTCCATTTTCTATCTATGTTGCCTAGATCATCATGTCCCACCAAACAATCAAACAAAATCATGCTTAATAACTAGCCTAAAATCAACCTTTTACAAGAAAAAAAGTCATATCTTTGCAAAACAATTGAGAGATCCCTATCTGAGACTAGGAGGGCTAGATATTATAACTCTAAAGACTGGTTTATGTGTTGCCTTGTCATTTAGTATGCCAATCTGCTAAATCACAGGATCCCAACATGAAACACAATTAATCTCACCTAATTATCTTGATAACAATTAAACATATGTAGAGATAAAATGTAATGAAAACAGGAAAAACTCACAGAAGGAACAAAGTTGTATGAGACAAATTCAGAATCCTCCTTCTATTATTGATGATCGAAAAACTTGTACAATTCTGCTTACAAAAATTTTCTTATCCGAGGGTGCAACCCTTAATAACTCGTAATGAGAGTTATTTATACTAATTTCTAAAACTCAGAAATATCTTAAACTAATTACAATAATAGAATAGAGTAGAATAGAAGAAGGAAACAGATAGATGATGTGTCTCTGTTCTCATGGAATCTGTTGGTAAATGTGCCTTTTTTTATGGAAGTTATTGATGACTGGGCCCTTGAAAAACTGTTGTGTTGGCATGTTGTAAATATCATAATGTTACTCAGTGGTCTCATAAAATTTATCCCAGTTTTATTCACTTGGGATTTCTACACTTATCATTTTTCTAAAGATTTCATCCACCTCTGTATATCTCTCAAAAGTAGGCTTCTGAATGAACAAATGTTTGATTTGATGTTGAATGGTCAAATCAAACTGCAAAGCCTCTAAAAATTCTTTCCCTATAATCTGTCCTTTAATACCTACAAATTTAGACTTATCCTCTGCAATAGTATATAACTTTTTTCAATAATCCTCTAATTTAATCAACTTATCATCTAGACCTACCAATCCTGGTAGTCCTTTATGATTCAAAACATTAAAATTTGTATGAAACCGTTGAAAAATAGTATTCAAATCTTCACATTTTGTTTGAATTTGGTTGATTAAACTCCTCTTCTGTAAGACTTTATTGATTTCTAAGATTGTTGCAGTTATGTCCAGTATGTTTATCTCCTCTAATTTTTCTTTATTCTTTGAGTTCAAAACTTTGATCATGTCAATAGCTTCACTTGGATTTTTCTTGAGATTTTCCTTTTGTTCTTCTATGCCTGCTTCACACTTGGCAATGAGCTCTTGCTACTCAAAAATTATCTGTATGGATGGCTATACCTCTGTCATAGATTTGTTGATGTCTTCCCAAATGTTCTGATTGGCTTCAGCCAATGTCCCTGCCATCAAAGATTCACTTTCTAGTTCTTTAACTTTGAGTCCCAATTTATGTGACTTTTTCATTTCCTCCATATATAAAGTATCATTTATGATCTTCTATGATTCTAGAATCTGAAATCTTTGCTACAAATTCTGATGTTCATCTTCTGAATAGCCAAATCCTTTGTTAACTTTGTTGTATCAGTTGTTGTCAATGATGCTAAAGGCTTTGTACTTGCAGAAGCTTTTTGAGCTGTTGTATTTGGATCAGTAGCCACTTGTGTTTCTTGTTTCTCCTTTAAAAACTCTTAAATATGTTCCTCCATTTTTCTTATTTGAATGTTTTGCTTAATGATCAATCTGAGCATTTCCTCCTTGTTGTATTCATTTTATGCAATTTATTTTGTCTATGGATTTTCATTTGAAGGAAATTTGAGTTGTTTGTGCAGAGCAGATATGTCTGAATTCTTCTTCTTAATAATTTATTCAACTAATTTGCAATCTTTTGGATCATATACAACCTTCACTACAAGATCCTCCACAGACTTCAGTCTGTTATATTTGGCCAATGAAGACAAATTTTCAATCTTAAGCTGAGATTGAACATTTGACAAAGCAGTCTATAGTTTGGAGAGTGACATGGTTGTAGTTATCATTGTTGAAAATAGTATTTCTCCAGATTTCCTATGCATTTCCATCTGATAAATAGGATGGATCTTACTTGCATCAAAAGAAAAAAAAGTCTTTTTATATTCTGAATGAGATTTAGGAAAAGGAACTATTTCCTACAAAAATGTTGTTTGCGTCCTTCCTTTCTCGCTGTCAAAGGAAGTGAGAATCTTTTGTTCAGAAGTTGATGTTTGTTTATAGAACTGACTATATACATTATATTTTAATGCTTCATTCTTATGCTTAATGTCTAAAAATATAAAGAAAATATTATGTTCTTCGGAAGGATTGGCTTCTGAGTGCTGAATTGTCTCCAAAGGTTCTCTTGCAGGTGATGATGACGGTGGAGTTGCTGGAATATTTGTTGATGTAGAAATTTCAGTGTCTCCCAAATCGATTATCTCTGGTTTTCCTCCTTCTGAAAGTAAAGTTGAGCCAATATTCGGCTTATTTTGTTGCAATATGAACCCCTTCATGATTTCTTTAGCAAGTGGAAGCTCTTCTCTGACTCTTTTATGCTACTTTCTTTCAGGGACTGGGGTCTGCACATTAGAAGTTGAAAGAAATTGTTCATCTACCTCTTAAAGAGTGCCTTCAACCCATTGATCTTGATTCATATATTTTTCTATTTCTTCTCTGGAGGTATGATTATATGAAGTTGTTTTAAGTTCAACTCACAGAGCAGAAATAATGCAATGTGGGTCATAAGACTAGGTGAAACTTGGTTGGAATCCCATTTTCCTTAACAATGCATCAACTTCAGCACTAGTTAATCAGGTATTACAAATAAAAGATCCAATGCTTACCTTGAGCTTGAACTGATCTTTCCTTTTCCCTGAAACAAAATGGAGGTCATCCATCATTAGGGGAATTTTGAGGTCTAAAATGGGTCTCCTAAGAAAAATGTACAACAAAAAGAAAAACTTTATAAGAACTAATAGGATTCAAGATGATGATGTCAACCATGGGGGATTATTCATCATTTTTGGAGTAAAAAAGTAAAAATAATATAAAATAATAAAACTATTTTTTCAACTCGCATTTTCAACTTATCTCCGTACGGTTTTATTCAAATTTCGAGTGAAAGTACTCATTGGATAAAAAATTTAATTCCTCATCCAAGGAGTACCCATGTTGCATACTTTCGATGGACCCTGCTACATGAAAAATGAGAAATACATGAAAAAACATGTTTGCAGTCATTTTTTCATGTATTTCTTCTTTTTCATGTAGCAGGGTCCATCGAAACTATGCAACATGAGTACTCCTTGGATGAGAAATCAAATTCTTCATCCAACAAGTGTTTCCGCTCGAAAGTTGAGCAAAACCATAGGGAGATAAGTTGAAAATACAAGTTGAAAAAATAGTTTTTCCTTTTCCCCTCTAAAATTTGATGATGTAATCAAATATTATTTTATTATTTCCACTATTATTTTATAATTTCCTTAGGAGGCCCATTTTAGACCTCAAAATTCCCCTAATGATTTATCATCTCTCGAATGTACTCTAGGGAAAAGACTCTCATGGGATCATATGTGGGGAGCTTATATGGTGGGAGTTCACAACCATATACTCTAATTTCTGCATAATTTTGGTATAAATACCAATCCCTTGATTTTGATTTCTCACTCAAATGCAAGATCCTTTTGATCTCCTCTCCAATTTTGGGTTCTGTTTGACTGGTAAGAAGTTGCTTCACTAGGTGTATGAAGGAATCTATGAACTCTAAGAATGTGGCTTTTGTTGATGTAGCCCTGATTAGTTTTGTCCGGTGAATCACTGATTGATTCACCCCTTGATCATCCTTTTTGTTGAGCTTGATAGGCAGAATCTCTCCCTGTTGAAAAATAAACATGTGTATAATTTCAGAAGTGTAATTAAACACACCTTGCGTTGTGAAATTCATGAATTTATCATGTATATTTTTAGCCAAGAATTGGTTGTGATTATACATGAACAATGGTGCTTGATATTTACTGAAAATAGATAGAAACCCCATGATAGGTTCATCAATTTTCTGGTCATCAGGGTATCCTAACATGTATGAGAGAAGTGAGATACAATGTTTAGAGGCTTCAAGAAAAATGGAGGATGAGTATGGTGGGGTTTTATTAGGAATTTTTGCATCCTTAGGTAAGAATATTTTGAAAATTTGGGCTCTCTGTGGGAAGGTCAACTTATGGTAGAGGTCCATTAGAGGAGCTCATGAAAAATGGGTCAGAGAATCAGATTGAGGGATAAGAAGCATTTCGTTTATGGTTTCTGGAGAGATGGTGATCATAATGTTTCCATTCTCAGCCACCACTGCTCTCTTTTTAGGATCATACTGAGCTTGGCTTCAGGAAATGAGTTCAAGAAATTGAGGGGTGTGTGGAAAAGCAAAGATGGGAAACATTGATTCCCAGAACATAATGGGGTCATTTTTATCAATGTGTTTATCTCTAAGACATAAATTTATTTTGTGAAAATCAAATTCAAAGTGGGCATCGGTAATCTTGAAGAAGGCATCTGCAAGAGGGATCAATTCCAGGTTGAGCTAAGGTGTAGGGGCAGAGATTTACTCTGCAACTAGGTTAGTGGTCTATGGATCTTCGATGACCTGTTTCTTAGACTTTCCCTTCGAGGTTATCTGCTTTTTAGATTTGGCTTTCGAGGCCATTTTTAAGCAATGAAATGGAATGAGAGGTGAGAGTATGAAGGTTAGGAAATTACAAAAATGGTAGCAGTCAAATTTTGTTGATAGGGGACAGAGCATAGATATGGCAACCTGTAATCAATAAACAAGAAAGTAAAAGTGATAACAGGCAGGTCGCAAAGTATTTTATAAGTGGTGATTGGGTTTAACAGCTTGGATAGTGATTGTAGAGGCTTAACGGTTCAAGAGCAGGATTTTAATGAGCAACGAGAATACAAACGATTATGGAATGAACTTGCAGGTGGAGAAGGGAAAACGGTCAGGGAACAAAGGCTTAGATGGAGAACGTTCGAGTGACATGGAAAAATGTGATTGGTTGTATGAACAACGGTAAGGGCACGGGAGGAAATACCTTTGGGTTGAGGCATGGGAGGTAAATATCCGTTGGAAGAATAAACCGCCAGTGGATTTTTTTGGCTGGGGGTAACCTCCCGATTTATGGTTTTTGGTGGAAGGGGTGCGAAGTAATATTGTGATGACACGTTGCAATGAGAGCTAAAAATTAATACCACTTTTCAGACCCCCACCCCCACCCTCGCATTAACTAGAAATGGTTGGGGTGGGGGGGGGGGTTGCGAAGTGAACCTCCATCTTTGATCTTGAGCAGCTTAGATATTTATCGTTGAAACTTGCGGACTTGTTATGAGCGCGATTTGACATTTTTTCATTTTATGACTTAGGATAAAAATAATTTAAGCGCTATATTAATTTTTTATTTAAATTAAAATATAAACTCTTTTAAAGGAATTTAATCATCACTTAATATTTTTGGTAATTGGCGCATTTAAACAGGCGACCATGAATTTATTTTGAAGACTAAAGCATATATATTTTTTTATTTGCTTCCCTAAAATTTTATTTTCTTTTCCTTCATTCTTTAGGGCAACTAGCTCTAACATTTTCTTTGACATGGATGTATAAAATACATAACTTCTCCTAACATTTTTTATTTTCTTTTTCATCCATATCCTAACTTAGCATTTTATTTTTTATTTTTTAAACTAGCATGCTAACTTATCAAAACCCAAAAATGTTACAACAGGTCCTCATTAAAATAATTAATTATCTTAATAAAACATGAACCGAGTGGAATTTCCACAAATGCTTTCTGGGTTCTTTGGAATACTAATTTCCAAGCCTCCTCACTAAATTTGAGACTTGGAACACTTTCCAATGCTACAAAAATCAACACTCCCTCTTAGTGAGGAAAGTGTTCTAGCAAAATGCCAACTGCATCTGCTCTGACCTGAAGAATCTACTGCATTGTTGATGTATTCGTTCATGCCCCTCATCTGCTACGTTGCTGCCATCTGTACTGCTACCCATGACACCATCACTGTCACTGCCTCATCTGTACTGCAGCTCCCTCTGAATTTCGAGCCTATCCAATCCTCCTACTGGAATGGATTCTTGACCATCCCCATATTTTCTTTGAAGTAAGAAAACATAGTCTTACCTAGAGTTTTTGTGAAGATATCTACCACCTACTCTCCTGTAGGAATGTACTAACATTATACAACTCCTCGTTTGACATAGTCTCTAATGAAGTGACATGGGATGTCAATGTGCTTCGACTGATCATGAAACACTGGATTTTCAGAGAGCTTGATGCAACTCTGATTATCACACAAAATGTTGGTCACTTCCATCCTTTTCTTGAGTAAGTTCATGAGAAACTTATGAAACCATATGGCCTCACACGAAGTTGTGCTAGCTGCCATATATTATACCTTGTCTAAGCTTAGCACCACATATTTCTATTTCCAACTGCACTAGGAATTCATTACTGATCCGACACTGAAACAATACCCACTGGTACTCTTTCGATCTACTAGATTTCCATCCTAGTTTTCATTAGTGAACCTAGTCAACTAGATGTCATTGCCCTTGGTGTACCTCAATCCAAGCTTGATTGTACCTCTCAAGTACTTGAGAACATGTTTGGTTGTTGCCTAGTGATCCCTCCTTGGTTCTACCATGAACTGACTAAGGGTATTCACAACATAACAGATGTTTGGACTAGTATTGACCAGGTACATCAACGATCCTATGAGTTGCCTATACAAGGTCGTATTAGCCTCATCATCCTTGGACGTATCTATTTTGTTCCAGTTTGTGATAATTGGTGTAGCCATGGGTCTACAGTCCTCCATCTTAAGTCTCTTCAAAATCTTTGTAGTCTATCTTCCTTTCCCAAGGAATTTTTCCCCCTTTTGCTACCAAACTTCCAAACCCATAAAAAAGTGCATCCACCATAGATCCTTCATGTCAAATTCTGTTGCTAGATTTTCCTTGCATTCTTTGATGAGCCTAGATTATCCAGTCAAAAACAGATCATATACATATAGTACTAATATTATAGGCTCATCCCCTACCCTCAGATAGCATAGATTGGGATCTCTGTCACTCTTGACAACTTCCATCTTCTGCAGGTAGCTGTCAATTCGGCCATACCAAGCTCTAGGGGCTTGCTTCAGTCCATATAAGGCTTTCTTAAGCCTGCACACATGATTTTTCTACTCATGCATCTCAAATCCCTCTGGTTTTTCTATGTATACTTCCTCTTCTATCACCCCATTCAAGAATGCATTTTTGACATCCATTTGGTGAATCTCCCATCCCATCTGCGCTGCAAGAGATATGATAGATCTAAATGAAGTGTACCAAGCTACTGGGGTGAAGGTTTATTCATAGTCTATCCCTTCCTTCTGAGCGTACCCCTTAGGTACAAACTTGGCATTAAATTTCTCCATACTACCATCTACGGCATATTTAATCTTGTAGATCCATCTTGAATCTGCAACCGATATGTTCTGAGGTCTAGGAACTATTTTCTAGACATCATTTGTCATGATGGAGTTGTACTAATCCACCATCGCATCTACCCACACCCGATGTTGAGCTGTCTCCTGAAAGCTAGAGGGTTCTCCAAATAGTGCTAGCAATACCTGGTACTTGTTTTGTTGTCTACGCTGCCTCTTCTCATTTCTAGGAGCTCCAATAAACTCCTCTACATCCCTCAGAGTTCTTTGTAGTTCTCTACTCGTCCTTCCACTGGTTATGGGTCTATTTAATTGCTCTCCTTCTTGCACTTCTCTGAAAAATCTATCCTTAGGATCCTTGTGCCTTGGAGATGTACTATAGCCATCTTCCGCAAGTCTTTGAGGTTGGACCAGTGGATCCTCCTCATACTTCGTAGCTGAAGACATTTCTCGAGATTTATTGAAGGCTCTTTCCTCCATAAACTTCGCATCCTGTCTCACTACTATCTTCCTGCTCTCAGGAAAATAGATGAGGTAATCCGTCACATTCTCGCTATATCCCACTAAATATTCTTTCTCTATAGTCTGATCCAACTTCCTCCTCTTCTCATCGGGAACATGGAAACACGATATATTTCCAAATATCCTAAAGTGGCTCAATTTAGGTTTTCTAGTAGTGAACATGCTCTCAGGAGTAACCTTACCCAATGCATTATGAGGAACCATGTTTTGCACATACACGAAGCCTCAGCCCACAAGAATTTTGGAATGTCTTGGTCATACAACATTTCCTTTGCAGCTTCGACAATAGTCTTGTTTTTCCTCTCTGCGACTGCATTCTGCTCTGGATTATATGGAGCGGTCCATTATCTCTTGATGCCTTCCCTTGTGCAGAACCTTGTGAAGTCCTTGTCAATGTACTCTCCACCATTGTTTGATTGCAATGTCTTAATCCGCTTTCTTGTCATATTCTCCACAATAACTTTAAACTCCTTGAATCGATCAAATGCCTTGTCTTTGGTCTTTAGAAAGTAAATTCATGTCTTTCCGGAATGGTCATTGATCAAGGTGAAAAAATATTTTGCACCACTAAGATCATTTGTGGACATTGGTTTGCAGATGTCTGAGTGTATCAATCCCAACACACTCTTGGCCCTATTTCTACTTCTATGATATGCTACCCTGGCATACTTTCCTAATATGAACCCTGTGCAGACATCGTCTTGCTTGGTGCTAAGTTCTGGAGCTCCCGTGACAATCTTCTTAAGAATTTTCAAGGCTCCATGATGTAGATGCCCCATTCCTTTATTCCATAACTCATTCAAATATTTCTCATCAGTACTTCCTATCAGAGCCATTGGGGACTCGAGCTGTAACTTGTACAGTTTGTGGCTCTTGACTCCAATTTGTGCCTTATTTTTTCCAACTTGGGTGTTTGACGTAAAATTTGTTGCCAATAAAGTAAACGTCGTAACCTTTGTTCTGAAGCTGAGACACAGAGAGTAAATTCATCCCCAACCCTGGTACATGCAGCACATTGGTGGCCCAAAGCTTGTTGCTAACTTCTATTTGAAATATTATGGCGCCTCTTCCAATAGGGGTACATTTTTCCTTATTTCCCATAGTGATTTGAAAATTCATCTGCTCCTCCTGCTAGCTTGAGAAGCATTATCAAACTCCCGTCATATGAGCTGATACTCCACTGTAAATATAACAGATCTCTAGAGAGGCCATAATAGACACACTAGAAAGATCCTCTTCTAGTCGTGATGCCAGAACTGAGATTTCATGATCCCTCTATTCCTCCATGCGTTTTGGAGAACTGCGTGAACCCTTCCGAGTTGTTGTTGCATCAATGTCAGATATTCATTCCATTACAGAATCTCTTCTTCTGTTACTTCGTCTTTTTCTCTGATACCATGTGAAAATTCCAAATATGAAATACTACTGCAGTGATAGATTTATTTCACCTACTTATTATTATGATAAGTTATTTATGAATTTCTTTCAGTAAATTCTAAAATAAATACAACTGCAATAATCACTTAACCAGAAGCAGAGAATAGAACATAATGCATATAACGCAATATAAAAAATCACATGTACACAGTTATTTTTGGACAATTATCCCCAGAAAAACCCAATGCGAGAAAATTGGTGCAACAGATGGGGGTTTGTATTATTCTTCAACAATGAAAAATATTTTACAAGAAATAGACGAAAATATCTCTCAAGAATACACCTGAGATAAATTCTCTAAGTCCTCTTGGAGAATTTCTGACACCTAGAAGACACCCTAGCTCCCTCTACATAACTTTGCATGATCCTTTGCACAGTACCTACACTGGAATGCATCACTCTACATGGGCACTCAGTGCTGCTGCTCAACGTTGTTCTATGTGGCCCTCTGCGTCCTCCTCTTGCCTTTCTCTGTCACTACTGACTTCCCCTTCCTTCTTCTGCCTCTACAACTCTACCGTACAACTAACTATTTCAAATCGAATTCTATTCCTTCAAAATTTATTTCCTTCAGGTACTGAGTGTGTGCCCCACTTCATTTCCAAATGACCCTTAATCCTTTTCTTATAATCCTCTCGTTGATGAATCAACGACCCAAATTAGATCTCTAATCAATGGCTAAGATTAAAACAAGAATTGATCTTCATTCTCTAGAATATTTTCACTCTATTTTATTAATACTTTTTAATTATTTAATTTCCCTAAGTTTAGACTTAGGGTCCTCATTAAAATAATTAATTATTTTAATAAAACATGAACCGAGCAAAATTTCCAAAAACGATTTATGGGTTCTCTGGAATATTGATTTCCAATCCTCCTCACAAAATTTGAGACTTGGAACACTCTCCAATGCTAAACAAATAAGCATAAAGGTGGGCGAGGGACCACATGGCTGGCTCAGGTGGCGGAGAAATGACACAATGTAATGTTCCTTTTCCTGGTATTCCTTATGACATGGTTAGGATGGATTGTTGGGGGCAGATAGGTCACAGGTGCAAAGTTGGCGTCATCGATAGACCTTGGGGGATTTTGTATGGGTTTTGAGCAGTTTTTATGAGGTCCTATAGAATTTCCTTGGTATATTCCACCATCCACATAGTTTTCCTTTCATTCTGTTGCATTTCGAAAAATTTCAAAAAACTGAATTATTAATGGGCTTGACTTAATTAATTACGCCTAAGGTAGCATTTCGAAAGGAATTCTTGGCAGAACACCTTAGTGTAATAGCTCACTGGAAACATAACAAGAATATCTATAGGATGGGATGGCTAGAAGAGATTTTCAGTGACCTAAGGAGGCATGGTGGCTAATTTACCATTTTCCCACATTAAAAAGAATATTTTAATTAAGGGAAATGTGCTCAATGATTAAAAAATAATAAAATAGGAGCTTCTAGAGGAATCCATCAAATCTATAAAAAGAGGAGGAAGGGGCCATTAGAGGACACCTTGGATTTGGTATTTCTTCTTTTATGTGAGGTTGAGAACCCGGTTCTCTACTCCATTGGTAGTCCCGGGATGGAAACCCTCGGATGATTTAGAGATATTGGGCGAGCACCCATCTTCCCTTAGTGATAATCAATAATTCATAGGAGAGATTAACAGTGGTAGTTTAGTTCAGTTTTGGTGGAGGGCCTGTGCAACATTGCAACAGATCAATGAGGCCAGTTCTATCTCAACTATCTAAGCTATTTTATTAGTTCAACATGTAAACCCCAGTATATCTATATGATAATAAAGCAGAGATTGTTTTGGCACATTGTATGTTTGTATTGCATGTATTATCTAGTTTAATTTTACATGGAAATCTTGTTAGTTGAATGGTTATTTTATAACAATTTTGGGTTAAGCTAGATTTCAATAAAAATAGCCAAAATATCTCATTTGGGATATTACAGTGGTATCATAGTTGTGCATCCTACCAGCCTGAGGGTTTAATTGCAGATCTATTTCAAGGGAGACTGAAACCACAAGTTAATATGTTGGAAATTATTAAGGCTAAAACCATAAGCACTCTTGGAGATAAAATTTATTGAAGGGCTTGTGTTTGAAAGCCTTAGCAGACTAAGAACCCATCAACAAGAAAGCCGAAATTAACGGGTCAGAGTTGCTGTGAAAAATGTTTTACTGTGCATAGTATAAACATCAATGATGATGTTTTGTGTTCAAAGCTCGATTGTAATTTGGAATCCATAACATATGGATCATAATCATTCAAAGGGATAATATTATAGTCGAAACTGTTGGGGCCAAATACATGGTTTCAAGGCTGAAATTACTTGGTTGAATGATCAAATTTCTATGGGAGCCCCATCCCTCAATTTTGAAGCGTGTCACCATTCTCATAAAACACAAGGTTGGGCATAAAATTGTGATGAGGGACAAGTTGAATCACCCTATTTGAGTACCAATTGTAATTATATTATGTAGCATTGATTGTGTGGAGATTCAATTGTCAACCGCCAGGCCAAATCACCGATATTTTATTACCTATCATTTTATCAATGGAACCAAGATAGAGGGGGCCCCAAAGCCAGAAGGATGCAATAGATTTGTGGATCTATCTCGCAAAATCATGACATATTTCATTTTTTAAGTTCCCTATAGATACGAAAATAAAGTTCATTCCAGTTAGGGTGTGTAGTTTGGTTTGATCAACATGGTTCCTTTCTGCGGTCGATGTGGCTTTCAATGTTCAACCTGACATCAATTTTCTCACGATATTTGGTGTCATTTTTCTGGAAATTGTGAATAGAATCAGCCCACGTGTTTTTCAATGAATTTGGTAATCCTAGCGGCGGTTATATTCACATCAGCTAAGTTCTTCGATCATTGAACGGGTCGATCAATCGGACCAGTGAATTATATCAGATTGTTGGCAATTTGTATGTCATAAAGTGGATGTGTTTCATGCTGCAGAACACGTAGGGATATGTCTTCGATCAATGATGGCTGATTAGACTACGGGTCATTTTTTTGCATGATAAAAAAATGAAAACAACATGACTTCTTGGAAAACACTTTCTCGGATTGACTATGCCTCAATCCTTTAACTGGTTGTGTGATGATTGCGATTGAGTTGGATCGATCGTGGATGCCGAGAAAAAAGATGTAGATCATCTGCCATTGACAGGAATACGTTGAGCGCCTTGAGGAGTTATCTACATACATAGTATCATCCGTTTGCAAGGAAAGCGATTTGGTCGATTGTGTGTGTGACCCGTGGCAGAACTTTTGGATCCAACATGTGAAAAGAAAAAAGGTAGTCATGGCTATGCGTTATGGTGTGTATTCTGATATGGTGCAAGGGCCTATGGACCAACACACTTTTATCTTGTGGTCATGTTCTCTCCACATCTAAACCAGAACCTGATATATTTAGAAGTCATGTAGCAACTTATTTGAAGATTAACAACATTTGGAAAGGGGTGGCTTGAGTCCTGGTGGGCGTGATTCCTGAAGAAGAATTATCATTTGTACTGTAGAAGGGAGTAGAGTTATCTCCAGATATAACCACTCTCAATAATTTTTAGAAGCTATAATTTGAATGTATGAGTACATATGATTTCTCTTTGTTATTTTATCTCTATTTCTCAAGTTTGTAATTATAAGACCAAAAAATTCACCAAACCCACCAACCTGCGAACATTGTATGAGCATTATAAATGTCAGAAGTTGAGTCTTTATATTACATAAAGTCATTAGTTATTGATGTTGAGTTTTAAATGTTGTATAGTTAAGTGCACTCTTGTTGGTGAAAGTGTCCTAAGTTTGAAGACCTATGTTAATTCTTATGCAAAGATAAATTCATATGACAAGGTGACAAAATATTAGTGGGTTTTATGCCATGCTACTAGTGCCATGTGATAAGGTCCATATATTGAGTCGGTCGGTCACAATTGTCTTGTAAAAGTAAACCTGATATTTTTGTCATCATTGAGCCCAAACATGGATGAAACCTTCAAAAATACCCTTAATAAACTAGCAACAACAATTAGCAGACCATTTTTCAGGCAGATACTTTGTAAGGTACAACAAGAGCAACCACAAGAAGAACATGAATTGGGACCCAAAATTTATGCACTTGGGACATATTTGAGATTCATGGGGGTTACAAAAAAGGCACTTATCAATCCGGAAGAACTTGCTTCACTCTTTTCCAAGGTGCCCTAATCTGAGGGTAAAAACTTAGTTTGGGCTCTCAAACCAGCCATGCTTGCTTTAATACAACACAAGTATTTGCAGTGCCCTTATATATGAGTCAAACTTCTAGTAGTCTGTTGTCTTAGTAGTATCTTGATGTTGATCACACCCGTACATCCTTATAGTAATGACATTATGAGGAGAGCCTTCAAACTTATAGTGGAGACCTTTCAGGATTTGGATAACTATGAGGGACCGACCTTTGGGAAGAGGCTAGAGATTCTAGAATTCATGGCCTTGGTTAGATATTATGACCTTGTGTTTGAGCTGGAGTGTGACGATTTGATCCTTCATATGTTCCAATGCTTCTTCAACAATAGGAAACATCATCCTGACACCATCATAGCACACATGGAGTCCATTTTTCCTCATGTATGGGAGGCCATGAGGTCGTTTGCAGGAGGTTTGTAATATTCCCAAATGGGAAAAGGCAGGAATATAGTGCAAAATGCTGGAAAAATAGTGTAAAACATCATATAAAAGCAAGAGGCCAATATGGAGACCTTTCATATGTTATAAAAACAACAAAATATGCATACATAATGGGCCATAAGATGTAAAATAAGAAAGAAGAAGCCTCCAATGGACAAAATCCCTCAAAAAGAGGTGCTACTACTATATATAAAGACTGGAAGATTGTTACAATGTTGTTTTAAATGCACTACGACAGAAAATTATTACACAACATATCTAGGGCTGATATGTGCATCAAAATATAGATCTAATACAAATCTGAGCACTATACAACCTCCTTTGAAGAACCCCTTAAGGGTTTTTAGCAAAACACCATGTACAAGATGGGGATATAGGCCCTAGGGCTAAATATCCAATGAAAAATATAGATCTGGAAAGTGTGGCTGATCTGATATGATCAATAAAATAGCCTCCTCCAATAGATCCTCTAAATGAAAGGAAAATCCCTTTCACTAGAAAACCAACTCTCCAAATGGTGTTCCAAACCACCCTACAAATCCTCCTACAAAAATAATGCAGATCTGGAAGTAAATTACATGTAGGGATAAATAAATGGTTGGCTTGATGCAAATACCTAAAAATATGCACAAGTACCCTCCTTACTATCCTCCCAATGGAAAGGAAGCCTTCTCCACTGAAAATAAGCAATGAAATGACCCAGATCTAGTCTCCACTGCTGCAACCTACAAAACAACTCAACCCTCAACAGGATCTGCACTGTAAATGAAAGATGAAGCTTGGCCCTAAGCCTGATATTGGAAAATATAGTACAAGACTCCTCCAAGAGCTTCTCAATGGAAGAGGTGGGATTCCCAATCAGGAACACCCAGTGCTAAACAAAATTCAATCTCAGCTAAACAACAAGAGAAAGATATATGTCTAAACAGACCATATATTCATAAATATCATATACCAATACATAATGAACAATGGCTTCCATAATATTCCCTAAATAATATATGAGCTTGAAAACCTTAAGCCTCGTCCAATAATAGCACTACTTCCATGCAAAGAATCTCCATCTAAAACTGCACTGTCTCTCATTGATGACCACTCCTCCATGACAACGTTGTTGATTTGGTCAATGTTGACCCAGTCAAGGTGTTCCACCCCCTTTTTACACCTAAGGGTGCTTAATTAAGCTGCCAAGATCTATCTCTTTCACATTGGCATTGATTTATTCATTATTAAGGAGAATTATGGACCTCCATTGTCCTCTTATTCATAAAACAAAGCAGCAAAACAAAATTTAATATTCCAACTAGCTCATGGTTAATTGGGAATATTACAGTCCTCCCTTCCCAAATGTTGCTTTTCCTCAAGCAAGTGACAAGGTGAGTGCTGCAACTCTCCATAATTGGTGACACCAACATGTGATAAGCTTCCCTCATAAGCTAAGTGTACACCAATCCATCCCTCCATGAAATGTTCCTCCAAAGTTCTTATGAGATGCAAATAGTTCATCCCACATGGAGACAATAGTTCAAATGAAACAAACATGGTTTGCCCAATGTTCTCCCTAAAACATGTAGCATAATGAACATGGAGAATATCTCTCCCATAGGGCACATACATTCCTCCCATCCTCCCTCCAATCATTCCCATAAAAAGTATAAGTACATCATCAATATATGGGATCAAAATTAAGTACATACAAACAGAAATTTGTAAAAATAGAGGTGGGTCATAGTCCCACATGTGGAACCAGTGTAAATCTCCTGAATGCATCAAATAATGATGTGGTAAGTGATTTCCCCACCACTTTCTTCCCAAGTCTTCTGATGCCGGAGCATCAAGCTCAATTTTTCATTATTTAATTATGTAACAAGGGGGGTGAGGCATTTTAATTATTTTATTAATTAAATTTTTTATTTTAATAAATTAAGAGAAAAGGTGAGGATTTTGTATATATTCTTTTAATAATTAAAAGGATATGAGGGAAAATAGAATTAGGTAGCAAATTTAGGGAGTAGGAATTCTATGTACGGGACTTTGTTGAGTCCACACCTAAAATGAATTTAAATTAGATTTAGTTGAGGATTGGGTGGAGAAATTTGTGGGGTGAAATAAATACATTATTTATGTATAAATAGGAGTGTTTTTGTGAGGAAAAACAAGAGCTGAGTGAGTGAGGAGTACAAGAAGAGTGAAGAGTGGTTTGAAGGGCCAAGATCCAAGAGGCCGCCCAATGTAATATTTGGCTAGAGAATATTTTTATTTTATATCTGTAGTTGATTTGAATGGCTCTTTCACCTTCATGTGAATTTCAAACTGAATTTTTTTATGGTTTTATTTTGAATAAGAATTGAGCATTTTTCATATTAAGTGAAGCATTAAATTTTTATATGCTAGGATCTACTTTCTATCAGATTCTCGACATCATTTGGTATCAGAGCAGGGGAAGATACTTGTTTGAATTTGCTATTATGTATGTTGTATACGGTTTTTGATTACAATGAACAAGCTTACAATAGATGTTGGTTATGCAATCAGACGTATGATGGAAAACGCATACAGCAATTAACATCCAAATTGGAGGGTGCACTTGCAAGAGGACGATGATGCTGATGGATCAAAAACAAAGGCGTAGTTCACCATATTGATGAACAGATAGCATGATGTTATAGTGCTGCTCCAAATCGGATTAAAAAAATCAAAGTTATAAGCTAGAACGTAACAATTATATGTGTCACTCTATACAGTCCAAAATGCATATTCACTAAACCAGCGTATGAGCCATCGCTAGGATTGAACACAGGTAAGTTGTTTGAGAATTGTAATGCGAGTATGCTTTTACTGACGCCCATGGGATCTGAGATTACAATTACCTTGGGCTTCTTCCATTTCACTTAGCTGGAGCACGGGATGATGCAGTTGTAGCACCATAATATCTCGAAGGTAAATTCTGTAATTATGGAATGTTGTCGAAACACCATAGCGTGGGAGTGCAGACAAGCGATTTTATAAAACCATGAGGTAAGTGAATTAGCAACCTTGCACAGTCTCTGTCATCGATACTGACTCTTCCATCAATACAGAGTTGAACGTCAAGTCCATCGTGGCATGCATGGAGTCGAGTTATATTGTATTAGGTATGGTGGAAATAATTTATGATACAATAGGTGCGCAAGCCATAATATATACATGTAGGCAAAATGCAACCTTGCTTACGGTGGTTTTGAATTGAATGGTTTAAACCGAATTCGAATTGCATCGAATTTACATGATGTTTGGCTATGTTATGGGTTTACAGCTGCGTTGAATTATATGAGTGTGGGTTCAAGCAATGCTTGCATTGAACTTAGTTGGTTTTTAAAAACAAACAATCCATACTTGCAAACGCTATTTGGATATTATCGTATGTACAGAAATGGTCCTTAATGAATTATGTTCGAAGGTTGTGGAATGGAATTTTTAATACCGTGAAGCGGAGTAAAGTCATGGTGTTGCATTGGTAAATGTGCATTGTTGTGTAAGAAATTTCACTAGTTTTGAAGGAGAAAAATATAAGTAATTGCTACCACCATGAGGTATGGAAGATTTGTGAATTGAACGTTGTAGTTGAATGGTAAGCAACGTTTTCTTTAAACAGTGTTTTTTTTTAAGCATGATTCTGATGATTGCAATAGATCTCCAACGATGATGTGAATGGAGGCTTCAACGAAGCTCAAGAATTTAAAATCTAGCTTATACATTTTACCATCTTCACATTTTTGAATTGGACTTGAGAATCAGCATTGCAAATTTATTTATAGATGTGTGAAGTCTTACAGACCAGTGTGTAGAGACTATTTCTGATACAAGGGTGGTGTAGTTTCAATCTTTCACTATACTGCACATTTGATTGGGTTTTTTTGAGCGTTTTTATATCTTCCATTTCTGAGTGTTAGCTGGGAGATATTTAGTGGTGGAGTGATGTATTATTGAATATGGATAGTGGAGATTGCATGTGTAATGCAATATTTCTATTGGAATTGCATACTAAATTGAAAATTGAATCAATTTCTTTATGAAAGAAAATAAGCCTGGGCATTCATGTAAGTGGGTAATCTTGAATTGATTGTGTGAAGAAATTTCCAAAGCAAGAGTTGTTGTAACTCTACATCATTTTGATGACATGATTATTTTGTATAGTATGGATTCTTAGCAGTCTTGGTTGTGACAATTTGAATCAAGGCTTGTAGTTGGCAATAGCTCTTTTTGAAGATTCAGTTTTTTTTTTAGAATTACAGAGAATGTATATTTGATGGATAATTAAAAGGAGATTGGACTTTGAGTCTGAAAGATGATAGCACACATAGACACAATGCAGACGAGAGACGAAACAAGATCACACAAAGATCTTGAAAGGTGAGTTGA
Source organism: Pinus albicaulis (assembly GCA_034641835.2). Classification (NCBI taxonomy): domain Eukaryota; kingdom Viridiplantae; phylum Streptophyta; class Pinopsida; order Pinales; family Pinaceae; genus Pinus; species Pinus albicaulis. The sequence goes on along the minus strand of CM076575.1, from coordinate 1,278,261,271 downwards.
TATGTTTTATTTAACCCTAGTTTGAAGATGATATTTGAAGACTTACTGTTGCAGATGCCAAGGTAAAATTGAATGGAAAATGAATGAAAATGTGTTATTCCTGGATGAAATAAGAGAAATATGAATGTTTATTGAGGAGGTTTATTATGCATAGTGTGATGATTTATTATGCCTAATGTGGATTCTTCACATTTTGGTTAAGTTATTTCGGACAAAGCCCGTAGTGGGAAAAGAAGAATTATTTTGATTGGTGATTGGAAATATAATTGCTTGATGTTGTAAACCTTTGTTTTACCATCATGTGATGGTATTTAAGGAGGAGATATTCAGGATGAACACAATGTACGAGTTATACATTATTCATTGAAGAAGTTGCATGTTCTCTGTACACAGGTAAAGAGATGTGAATTGATGTTGCATGGTGTATATAAGTGCAGGGAAATGTTTGCATTAAGATGACGAACTTATGAGCATGCAAGTATTGACGGTGACAAAGATGGGAAAGAGGAATGGAAACCGGAGGGTTGAGTTTGCAGAAAGAAAGGTTTATTAATAAACTTAACAGGAGCATGAGGTATGATACTTCAGGAAGGTATTTTTGAACATTGAAGATTGAAAGGTTTATTTATTTTCACCTTAAAATAAATCTTGGAACACTTGAATTGCAATTCGACTAAAGACTTCAGTATCATGTGAAATGATAAGGAAAATTGACGATTTTTCATAAGAATGAAGTATGAAAGAGGGTGAAAATTTACATCCTAAATGTATTTGAGGTGTATGTTTATGAAGAATTATATAACTTCAATTAAGTCAAATTATCCACTATCATTATTATTGGGACAAAATTTGAAGTGAAAATAGATGTTAGAGTCAAATGAAAGTTTGGATAGTTTGAGTTGAGATGAGTATGTTCATCCAATATGACAAATTGGTGTAAGTCTGAAGTCAAAGAGTCGTAAGATAAGTCCAAAGTCTGAATGTGATTGGGTGCATGATCGGTGGAGCCTGACACCCAAAGAATTGGTCATTATAACACATGTGTACTAAAGTGTTGTTGCAACAAATTACAGCAAGAGGGTTTTCAGAGATTGGTTCTAATAAAAAGAGAGGCCAAGCGCAAAAGGAGAACTTGAATTTTTATGGATGGAAAGTGTGAAGGATAGCGGGGAAGTGGATTAAATGAAGTCCACACGTGAACAGATGCAGTTCACAAAGAAGGGAGAGATGACTATTGATAGTCATTTCTGAAGATCTGATGAAGACCATAATAGAGGAAAGAAGAAGGAAAATTCCAAGGTAATTGGCATATGTGAAAAATTTACGGATGAAGAGTACGAGCAAGAGAAGGCTGAGATAACAATTCACCTTGAATTGTTAATGGAGTTGTTGCAGGAATGTGAAATACCAGACACATGGTTGGACCATGAGAAAGAAGGTGAAGTGGCAGAAGCTACACTTAAATAGGGAAAAGCGGGTAACATACAGTTGATGGAAGAGCTAAGGAAGCTCGAGCAGATGTTGAGTTGTGAAGAAATTAGAGAGGTTGAGTTAAAAATGGATGTTTCCATTTGTGGCCCGGAACATGGTGAAATTCTGGGTGAAGAGATCAGTGAAGAAGATCTCATGAACTATTGGGATAGTTCAGAAGCATCTGAAGATGTGTTGGCGAGGGAAATAGATGAGGCCATAAAGCCTTACATTTTTTCTCACAGTTTATGTATGTTTGCAGGATGTGCGAAAGATGGTGAGCAGTCTGGTGGAATTGTCACAAAGGAGAATGAAACTATAGAGGTAAAGTCTGGTAGAGCATTCCTTTTAGAGAAGGAAAGTGTTGATTGGTTACAACAGGAATAAATCATAAATGAATTCTTATTTGGGGTAAGACAACAAGTCGAAGCTGTTATGGAATAGGAACAAAGTGGAAATGCCGAAGAAAAGTTCCAAGGAGGTAAAAAAATGTATTTGTTTAATGGAATTGCTGACAAAAGTTTACAATGTAATGATGTTGAAACCAGGTCAATTCAGGAAGATTTCCAAAAGAAGAGTGGAAGTAATGATGTGACAGAAGAGGAATCTACAGAGGAACTGAATCAAGGGAAGGATTCAGAACAACAAGTAGAGATGTTGACTGAAGCATCAAGTGAGACCACAGGGTCTTATATTTTTAAGAATAATGATTTGTGTGTGATTACAGGTACATCACAGGGTGTTGAACAAACTTTGAAGTTTTTTAAAGAAGAAGAGTTGAATATGAAATATGTTCATAATGATGCTGAGATAGCAAGATCTCAAAAATAAATGAAAACAAAAGGGTCTCGTGGAAATATTCAACAGAATATTGAAGTAGGGGAAGAAGGACCATCTGACGATTGGTCAACAGCAAATGAAGGTATGGAAAGTTATGTAACATTTACAAGTTCTACTCTACTTGATATTGTTAAGTTATACAGAGAGTTAGATCTTCAGAGAAGAAAGTTGGAAAAGCAGAGGATCTATTTTCAGAAATAGTTGCTGAAAGACACAGAACAAGGAAACATTTTTCAAACAGATGATGTGGAAGAGGGACTAGCTGATAGTCTCACAGAGAATTTAAATCAGCATATTGATGTGTTGATGGATGAGGAAATTTAAGAGAAGCATACTGAAATGTTGCCAGAAGAGAAAGAGGCATTGAGGCCTTATGTTTTTTATTTTAACAATTGTTTTGTGAGTACAGGATTTATTGCAGATGCTGGAGAAAATATATTGGACATAGAAATTGAACTGATAAGGCAGATAATGATGAAATCATCTCGGAAGAAGCTAGAAACAGTAAAACAAAGAAGAAGCAACAAGAGAAAGAAAGCAAAAGATTGTGAAAGCATAGCCAGTGGGGCGATGCAACATAAAGTGTGGAGACCTGGAGAAGAACAACAGACAGAAGCAACAAAAAATGGGGAATTGCAGCACAAGATATGGGATCCAGGTAGACAAAGATCTGAACACATGATTAGGTGATCATGGTTAATTTCAACCTTGGGAGTCTGATGCAGGAGCATCAAGCTCGATTTTTCATTATTTAATTATGTAATAAGAGGGGTGAGGCATTTTAATTATTTTATTAATTAAATTGTTTATTTTAATAAATTAAGAGAAAAGGTGAGGATTTTGTATATATTCTTTTAATAATTAAAAGGATATGAGGGAGAAAATAGAATTAGGTAGAAAATTTAGGGAGTAGGAATTCTATGTACAGGACTTTGTTGAGTCCAGACCTAAAATGAATTTAAATTAGATTTAGTTGAGGATTGTGTGGAGAAATTTGTGGGGTGAAATAAATACATTATTTATGTATAAATAGGAGTGTTTTTGTGAGGAAAAACAAGAGCTAAGTGAGTGAGGAGTATAGGAAGAGTGAAGAGTGGTTTGAAGGGCCAAGAGCCAAGAGGCTGCCTAATGTAATATTTGGCTAGAGAATATTTATATTTTATATCTGTAGTTGATTTGAATGGCTCTTTCGCCTTCATGTGAATTTTAAACTGAATGTTTTTATGGTTTTATTTTGAAGAATAATTGAGAAATTTTCATATTAAGTGAAGCATTGAATTTTTATATGCTAGGATCTGCTTTCTAGCAGATTCCTGGCATCATCTTCTCACAATGACTGAAAGTTTGAGATATGTTTGGTGCTTTTGGAGTGCACCTTGAATGATACAACATCTCCCTATGTCCTCCAAGGGAGTGGCCATGTTCAGAAAAGTTTATGGCCCAAAGTTGGCCATGAAGTTTATATGGAATAATGCTCCTCCTTGGAGCTATGGCATACATATACATGTTAAAGGAATGCAAATATTCATCAAATAAAACATTATGTACATAAGCATATTCTTTACCAAAATTTTTGTTCATACAAATCGAGTGCCTCATAGATGAATCCCCTCTCATTCCAAAAGAGGAAAGAGGTGGTTGTAATAACTCCTTCATTGAGTCATGTCTCTCTTCCAACTCCACATGGTTCATGCATCTTTGAAAATTCTTATATAGTTCCTCTTCAAAGCCTTCCCAAGTGTAGCTCTCCATGATAGTGTTGTAGGCTCTCATGGAATAAGTATGGCTGAAAAAGAACACTTCATAAGCCCTTTGTAGCAACTTCTCCTTAAGCTTGGAGGCTCTAGATAAGAAGATCCTACCATGATAATAGATGACTTCTTCTTGGACTGAATAACCCTCTTTATGGAGCTGGTCATCAAGTATCATGCATGTGAAAAGATCCTTGGAATAATCCACCAATAGTTGGGCCTTCCAATATTGATCAATCTTCCATAGTGACAGCATTGATGATCTATCACAAAGAATATTTGTCATATGGCTGCTCTCCTCCTTGACATCTCCCATTCCAAAGGTATAGGTTGGAAGGTTACTATCCCCTCCTTGCTGCTCTTCTTGCATATGCACATGCTCAAGTAAATATTGAAACTTTTGGAAGTTAGTCTCCCATGGGGGGCTATCATCTATCCAAAACTTCCTAAGATTAGCCAAAGCATGCATGTGTGGCCACCATATTCTATCATGTATGGAAGATTCCTCTTCAAATGAGAGTATATTCTAAGTCTCCATAGCTAAGGAATGGTCTCCTTGCCCCATGATGGTGTCATCCTCCAATCCTGCAGCATTTCCTCTTAGCGCAGTATGAGATGTGAGAGTGGGTAATGATGCTAGTGGGAGAATATCCCCCTCCTCCTTGAGCCAACCCAAGACTCTTAGCACTATATCATGGTATTCTAATGCTCCCATCCCTTCTGGATCTATGAATGGTGCATCATGATGTGATACATCTCTCACCATATCTGGATTAGGTGGCCTCCCAAGTGGTTTACCACAATATAGTGATGTCTCATGGACCATTCTCATATGCATAATAGATGGGATCATCATGTCCTTGCTTCCACTGTGAAAATTCAACTTTGTTTTTTGTGTGGAAGTTTTATGATAGTTGGGTATCAATATCAATGATGCAAGAGTCCCTATAATTGGAGAAATTGTTCCATCCTCACCCTCTGGTGGTGGTGGATCATCTCTTTCTATTACAACGATGTGACCCATCTCTTTTTCTTCTTCTTCTCCCTCCTCATCATCTGAGAAGACCTTTATGTAGTGTTCCTTTCCTGCTGCACATATATGTCTGGGTGCCCAAGATTCTTCGCATGTGAAGCAAATCTTCCTCCTCCTAAAATCTCTTCGGACATCATCACCAAGAGGTTTTTTATTTTGGCTCTCCTTTGAAAGAGGATCCCTCTCATATTTTCCCTTTGATGGAAAAGAGGGCCTGTGCTGAAAAGTTGCCTTTGCTTTTAGAAAGGCATCTTGAAGATCTCTAGCCTTTTCAATGGAAACTTGAAGGGTAGTGGGCTTGGTAGACTTAACCAACCCATGAAGAGGTTCATCTAACCCATCAATGAACATGTAGATCCTTCTTGCTACAATAAATTAGGAACCATAACAAAAAGTCTTAAAAATTCAGAAATGTAAGTTTTTGGATTACTTGATTATTTTAGCTTTGCAAGCCCCATGAATGGTGCATCAGGATCTCTTCTATCAAACCTCTCCACCAGCCTCCTTGTGAACTCTGAATATGCAGTCACATTGGCATGACCCAATGTAGACAAGCCATGGAACCACCAATCATGTGCTTCACCCTCAAGGTGCAACGCTGCTATCTTAATGGCCTCCATTTCTAGAACTTTATTAAACTAGAAGTAGATCTCAAGCTTCTCTACCCATGATTTGGAAATGAATTTATATGACCCATCAAAGTTGGGTAAGAAAAATATGCCCATAGTGCAGTGTAGATCATGATTCTGAGTGAATCCTCCACCTCTATTATGATGCCTGGGTCTCCTATTGTCCTTGATTTGAAAAAATTATTGAAAACTCAAGTGGTCCTTGAATATTTGAGTTTCAGACTCAGACTCCCTAAAATATTCTTCAAGGGATTCTTTCTCTTGAAACCATTCATTTCCCATAGCCAAAGAATTTAGGCATTGTAAAGCGTTGGGAAACTTGTTGTTGTTGCACTGGTTGATCACTCCAGTGATGAGAAATGTCAGACCCCTCACCATGATGAAATCCTTTAGGGGATTCCTTATATCTATCCATCCTCATCTACTTGATTTCTCTAGCAATGTCTTGCATGGCTCTAAGAAGGATCTTGGGAAACGCCTTCTCTTCATCTTCTCCTCCAGATAAAGGGGTTTTACCCTTGCCTTCTTTGTCATTTGTATAACCAAACTTCAAGTGTCTTATTCTTTGATACCTCTTCTCTCTATTAGGAAGAGGTTCTCCTTCTTCAGATGGCATATTGGTTTTTCAATATGCACAAGTTGTGCCAAGATTATGCTCTGATACCACTATAATATTCCCAAATGGAAAAAGCAGGAATATAGTGCAAAATACTGGAACAATAGTGTAAAACATCGTATAAAAGCAAGAGGCCAATATCAAGACCTTTCATATGTTATAATAGTAGAAAAATATGCATAAATAATGGGCCATAAGATGTACAATAATAAATAACAAGCCTCTAATGGAAAAAATCCCTAAAAAAGAGGTGTTGCTACTATATATAAAGACTATAAGACTGTTACAGCACTATTTTAAATGAACTACTACAAAAAATGATTACACAACAGATCTAGCGCTGATATGTGCCTCAAAAGATCGATCTAATATAGATCTGAGCACCATACAACCTCCTTTGAAGAACCCCTTAAGGGTTTTCAACAAAACACCATGTACAAGATGGGGATCTAGGCCCTAGGGCTAAAGATCCATTGAAAAATATAGATCTGGAAAGTGTGGCTGATCTGATATGATCAATAAAATAGCCTCCTCCAATAGATCCTCTAAATGAAAGGTAGTTCACTTTCACTAGAAAACTAGCTCTCCAAATGGTGTGCCAAACCACCCTACAACTCATCCTACGAAAATAATGTAGATCTGGAAGTAAAATGCGTTGTAGGGATAAATAAATGGTTGGCCTGATGCCAAGGTCTAAAAATATGCACAAGGGCCTTCCTTATTGTCCTCCCAATGGAAAGGAAGCCTTCTCCACTAAAAATAAGCAATGAAATGACCTAGATCTAGTCTCCACTACTGCAACCTACAAAACAACTCAACCCTCCATAAGATCTGCACTATAAATGAAAGATGAAGCTTGGCCTTAAGCCTGATAGTGGACAATGTAGTACAAGACTCCTCCAAGATCTTCTCAATGGAAGATGTGGGATTCGCGATCAGGAACACCCAGTGCTAAACAACACTTAATCTCAATTAAACAACAAGAGAAAGATATATTTCTAAATAGACCATATATTCAGAAATATCATATACCAATACATAATGAACAATGGCTGCCATCCTCTTCCTTAAATAAGATATGAGCTTGCAAACCCTAAGCCCCATCCAATAATAGCACTACTTCCATGCAAAGAATCTCCATCTAAAACTGCATTGTCTCTCATTGATGAACACCTCCATGACAGCGCTGTTGATTTGGTCAAAGTTGACCCAGTCCAGGTGTTCCAGCCCCTTTTCACACCGAAGGGTGCTTAATTAAGCTGCCAAGATCTATCTCTTTCACATTGGCATTGATTTATTCATTATAAGGAGAATTATGGACCTCCATTGTCTTCTTATTCATAAAACAAAGCAGCAAAACAAAATTTAATATTCCATCTAGCTCATGGCTAATTCGGAATATCACAAGGTTGTAGTCCAAATTATTGGCCATTTGGAGGAGAGAGAATTTGGTTTCACCTGCAGCATATGGACTAGCCGAAAGGCTAGTAGTGAAGAATATTGAGTTGTTCAAGAGACGATTGACCCAGGAGAGGTTGTAGTGGATTTATGGTGACCGACCATGTAGCATGATGAGCTAAGGAGGAAGGGTCTTTGCTTCATCTACAAATAACCTTGGGGATCTAACCACTCATGCTTGGGAGATGCAAATGAGATGGAAAAGTTAAAGCAGGAGGACATTCATTCTGTATGTTAGGATGAGGACTCTTCTTTGGATGAGTACATGGGGTCATACGAGGATTCCACTAGGGAGCATGAGAAGTCATGTGGAGTCACTGACACTAGGCCAAATTTATATTCTAGTATGTATGGTGAGAAGTCAGGGGACCCTACGAGAGACATTCAAGATGATGAGTCACTGGTGATGATTCAACATGAGTAGCATATGGTGGAACATGAGTCAGCTGAGGAGGAGGATATGCAAATTATGCATAATGAGCCTTTTTGGGGGAGCTAATTGGAGGATCTTATTGAGGCCATCGTGGAGGAGGATGGGTAGCCACCCTTGGGGACAACCACTGATGAGGAGCAGGAAGATGTACTAACAACTAGCAAGGTGGAAAATCTACAGACACATGTCCTCAAGAGGTGTAGGAGTCTGACAGTAAAGTTTTGTAGGAGATTGGTGGACTAGAGGAATGTGGAGTTTTCTATCAGGCAAGGGAGACAACCACGCATCCATCTTTGGGTCTACCCATTGATGAGGAGAAAAAATATGTATTCACAACTAGAAAAGCTACAACATTCTCATGCAACAACTCTCTCTAGGAGTACATAGACATGGCTTGCAACACATCTTTCCCACTTTTGTCCATTATAGGGAGAGAGGAAGGATTTCTTGGACATATTTTGCTGGTTGACCAGGTAGAGGATCGAGATTTGATCATGGACTGGTATCAGCCTAGTCAACTTATTCCTTACACATGTGTCCATACATTAGATTTGCGGGAGATCATGAGTTGATATAATCTTGATGGTACGATATTCTTAGTCAAGGGCATAGCGGAACAAGGACCCTTAGACATGACAGGTACTGCAAGTTCTAGTTGGTAGTGGGATATAGGTCGATAGCACTTCATCATTCCATCCCGGAATTAGGAGAGTAGGATTAGCATTGGATTAAGTCAGGGGTTGTATTGGAGAGAGGTGATGAGTTGGTACACAATGAGTGGGTCAAAATTCTCAGCCAGAGTTGTAGCATAGTAGGATTCATGGAGCATTGATGCTTGTTCTTGGCGGCATTGGGATCTAGGAGGATTTTTTGAGGACATGCTCAGTCAGATATTAGTTTGGGATCTAGGCATTGAGGGATATATTCTTGGTGGGATGACACAGAGGCACAACATCACCCAGTGGTTTGTATGGGATCCAGGCATTGGGTCTCAGTTGCATTAGGTCAATAGATTGGTCCACAGATTTGGATTTCTTGAGGGAAAGCATTCTTGGGGTGGAGGAATTGTAATGTTCCTTTTTCTGGTATTCCTTATGACATGGTTAGGATGGACTTTCATAGTTGGGGGTAGACAAGTCACAAGTGTAGGTTAGCATCATCGGTAGGCCCTGAGGACTTTTGGAGGGATTTTGAGGAGATTTTATGAGTTCCAATGGCATTCGCTTGGTATATTACACCATCCGCACATTTTTCCTTTCATTCCATTGCATTCCAACAAATTTTGGAAAACTAAGTTATTAATGAGCCTAAGTTAATTAATTATGCCTAAGGTGGAATTTCGGGAGAAATTCTTGGAAGAACACCTTATTGTGATAGCTCGTTTGAACTGGAATGATAAGATCTACCTGATGGGATGGATAGAAGTGATTTTGAATGAACCAAGGAGGCATGGTGGCAAATTTACCATTTTCCCACATTAAAAAGAATATTTTAATTAAGGGAAATGTGCTCAATGATTAAAAAACAATAAAATAGGAGCTTCTAGAGGAATCCATCAGATATATAATAAGAGGAGGAGGGGTCCATTAGAGGAAATCTTGGATTTGGTATTTCTTCTTGTATGTGAGGTTGAGAACTCAGTTCTCTACTCCTTTGGTAGCCTTGACACTGAAACCCTTGGGTGATTTAGAGAGATTGGGCAAGTACCCATCTCCTTTTGGTAGTGGCAGTTCAGTTAAGTTTTGGTGGAGGGCTAGTGAAGCATTGTAGCAAATCATTGAGGCCAGTTCTATCTCAATTATCTAAGTTATTTTCTTAGTTCAACATGTAAACCCCAGTTTATATATATGATAATAAAGCTAATATTATATATTTGTATTGCATGTATTATCTTGTTTAATTTTACATGGAAATCTTGTTAGTTGAATAGTTATTATATGAATAATTTTTGGTTAATCTATATTTCAAAAAAATTAGCCAAAATATCTCATTTGGGATATTGCACACAACAAGCTAGAAGAAGGCTACAAGGGGTTGTTGGTTGCCGGTTGAGGTCCATCATGGAGAAAATTTTCTCCTAGGGATATCACCCAGGAAGTGGTGTGTAACAGGTACCATGCATCATCTCTATGGGTGCCAAGTAGAAAATTCGATGCTCTCTCTCTTTAGTGTTGTGGTTGCATCAGGTGCAACAATCCATCATCAATCATCTTAGGGGATGACCAAAATCATCTAGGCTCTGGATCAGGGCATGCCCATCAACTAATTTCAAGGAAATCTCGGGGCATGCTAGGTCCATTTGTACATCATCAAGAATACTCCATGCCAAGAAAGAGAAGCTCAAAATTTTGGAATCTATCGGTGCTCTAGGTTATCCATCAACTTCTCAGATCATCAAATTTCCTAAGGCTCTACTATAGAGGGGAAATTTTGCATCTTCCAGATCATCATGATCTCAAGGAGTGTAATATGGCCTAGGCATTGTTAGCCCCCTATGAATTTTTTGACAAGAAGACAGGGGGCTAAAATGTTTTTGAGCCTTCAAGGAATGCATTTCCTCTGAAAACACATCATCCTTGAAGTCTCCTGTGCCTTTGCCTTTGATATACCCCCAATGTTGTTCCTATTTTAAAGGCCTCACTGATTGTAAAAAATTTTGTGCTCCAAAGGGCCTACATTTTCCCCTTGTACCCCTGCAGAATGCCCCATTTTAACCTTCCCCCCCCCCCCTCGCGGAAAAATTCCCCTCTTACCCTCTAAATCCTCCCAAAATCCCTTGTAAATCCTACACATACCCCTTGTTTGGCCTATTTACCCCTTGTTTCCTCTATCGTTACCTTTCCCTACCCTCAAAATGCATTAAAACCCATTTTCCACATTATGTGGGCTTAACACCTTTTGGCCCTAGCCCTCTCCCCCTTTTTCCACCACGTGATCCAACACCAAGACCAGGCACCAAGGCAGAAGGTGCTCATCACAAATGAATATCGGGAGCATTTCTGGCTGTCGATCTGTTTAGATCAGATGATCTTCGCAAGTCAGCGTCGCGTCATGGCCCACTCCGTTCACCTCGCCTTGATCACACATCCACCATTAATTTACTCGCCGATCCGACGGCCTGGAGTTTATCTACCCGGTGGTCCCCATGCCAACGCACCCTGTTCAAAAACTTGCTTGTTTTTATCGCACCGCCTTCTGAGGGTTGGCGGTATTTTTTATTCCGCGACGATTCCACTCACCGCCTGACGCATGGCACTGACACTATTTGAAAACCACCCCCCCATCACGCATTATCGTTCGACAAAAAACTTGGCGGGATATGCACGTGCACCGTCCGATCCAGAGCTACCCATCCAACGGTGACCGCTCCACGAAGTTGCACGGGGGATAGCCCAAGGCAATCGTACCCCTGGCCCACCATCCGTCGCCCTCCATGCATTTTCAGTCGTCGATCTCCTCCCGAGATCGGACGGTTCAGATTAACTGCATGTCCCGCCATTGACCGGTCCCGCCACATCATCCTTTCCATGTGTGTTCATCGCTTTATCGTCCCTCCCCCTTTATAATTCATTCAAAGGTAAAAATGTTGATATTTTACGTTAAATTTCCACCTCACTGTCCTCTAAAGAATTCCCCGCTGATCCACTGTCTTCCTCCACGAAATCCTTTGCATTCATCATGCCACGTTGCCCCTATTTGTAGTCATCCACGCCACCGTCCCCATGCATGTTTTTCCTTAATTTTTTTTCGTGTTTTGCAGGGTTACAGGTGGCAAAAAACTGCCATGATTCATATTCACTATTATGGTGGCACAGTGCACAGAAGAAGTTGAATTTAAAGCCTGATATTACAAGAAAATGTCCGGGAAGGTGTTTGCAATATTAATTTCATCAAAGGATAGAGTTCAAGCTCTACAGAACCTCTTTGGTGCCATTAAAGCACTGTTTTCGCAGTCAGAGGCAATCGTGGAAGTAGCGATAGGTGTCAGTGAAAGATCAGAGAGTTTAAGGCATATAATTGAAGATCGTAAGCCTTAACTAAAAAATTAGAGGCAAAATACTAGGTCGAAGACTGCGAAGATCAATCAGAAGGTCCTAGGGCATGTAAAACAACGCCGACAAGGTTTCACCATCAGCAGAATGTTCTTTCCTGTGAAAGGATGAAGTGCCCATGCAATTTTCATTCTATGCCTTGTTCTAGAGGAATTTTCTGCCCTGACAACAGTCCTGATGCTATCAGAGCATTTGATATGTAGTATGGTGAACTTCATAGTCATTTATTTACCTTTTTGTTTATTCACCAAATTACTATAGAGTGCTGCAGCCAAAGTACATCAAAGACATACCGGAGTAAATGGGAGCCTGGAGAAGACCACTCTTTCACCCAAAGAGTGCCATAGATAAATGCACAGAATTTAAATAGAATGGGCTTCAGCCCTCTTTCTTTTCTGAGTTTTAATGCTTCATTTAGTCTTTCACCTACCTCCTCTGCTCTCTTCAGCTATAAAATTCATGAAGGAACTCATTGTAAAGGTTGTTGTTGATCAGTTATCAGAGAATTACAAGCTGTTTCTTTTGAGACATAGTCTCTGTGCAAAGTTGTAAGATAGGTTGAGGAAGATGTTTTCAGACTGAATATCCAGCTATTGGTAATGTTTTACTTGACTGGTATTTCTCTTTAATATGACAAGCACATTTCTTTGGATCCTGATCGAAAGCAGCGGTGATGTTTTTCTATCTCTGTATTTGTTTTTAACTTGCAGTTCATTTCATTTCATTTCTACTGGCTCGCATAAGAAATATGACATAGGATTTACCCTTGTTAGGTACCCTATGTTTCTGATCTCCTTGCCTTTAATGTTTTATACTAAATGTGTTATCTAAGGGTTGATTTCAGTTAATTTAACCAGTGTAGTGGATTTCATTGCCTGCTAGCTGATGTATGAATTAATGAATTTGTTCTTAGATGTTCTTGTTAGGATTTAATTGAATGAATTGGAACATTGGGAGGTCTAGAACTCTGTCTCTATCTCACTAGGATCCTTTTCAATTAATTGAACCTTTCTAAGATCCCTCAAGCTAGAGACCGAAGCATTGAGAGTTCAAAGTCTCTCTCTGATCTCAGGTCTTTAACTTTGTGTTCTAAACCTTTAATGTTTCTTGTCTGAAGAGTTAGCCTTTGGTTTTTAGATCACAGGTGTCCAATGGCATGTCCTGTCCCTGGATCCGATCTCTGAAGGTCACCTTGGAGGTTTCCTTGCTTTCACCTTTCTCTCTTACCATTTCATGCCACACAATCATCTTTAATATCCAATGCTTTAGATGACTAGCCCAACTGAAAGCCTACACATTGAATAGCAAGTAAACCCTTTCCTGACTCCATTGCCCAATGGTCTTGAATGTTCCCTGGAGTATCTCTCCTTTGCCTAAAATCCTCTTTGCTCATCCCTGTCTTATATTGAACCCTTATTTCCTGATTCCCAGCAACCAAACATACAATCAAACAAACAAACCGAGCCTTATAACTAGCCTAATATCTTAACACCGAGCTTCAAATACATACAAAATTTTCTTATATAGAGAGATCCCTCTCTGGACCTAGGAGGGCTAGAGGCTGAGGTCTGAAACTGGTTCAGATGTTGTCTCATCCTTTGGTCTTGCCAATCTGGCCAAAACATGGGAACCCCAACATAATGGCAACTCCACTGGGGACATTCTAAGTATTTTCCATCCTACTACATCACAAGAGCCTCAGAAAACCTAGAAACTCTAGTTAGGTTGGTAGTGAAACACTTCCATTTGCAATTCAATTTCTACACCATTGGTTGTGTTTCTCCCACACTCTTAGACAGAGTCTAGAAAGGGCTAGGTAGCCTCTAGATCTCACACTCTTTCAAAGATGACATATCTGGTAAAAGCCCTCCCAGTCAATCTCTGGTTAGAGTTTGCTGTGTCTTAAAGATATCCTTGAAAAGGGACATCTCATAAACACTATGGTGGATAGTGTACCCTCCAAAAGCATCCTAAACCCTCCACCTAGCGACTCCATGGCTCCTTAAAGATCAAAGACTCCACCAGTGATCAGTAGGCCTGCTGATTATCTTGGTTCACATAAGACTCCACTGGGAGACCATCCTTCATAACAACATTAGCCACAATAGAAGTAACCAGTAGGGTTAAGCTGCTTGGTTAGAAAACAACATTCTGGCTTCAAGAACCATTCACACAAGAGCTTTTCCTAATCCAAACCCACTTGAAATAGTTGACAACCCTGAGAGCATCCTCAAGGGATCTCCTACACCCAAAAGACCCACTATTTCCGGTCACATTTATAGAGCTAACTCTGCACCAGAAGACTTCACAACTCTATTAGACCCTCTTTTTGACCTAGAATCTCAAAACAGTGTACGTAGAACTAGGTCATTTAGTGTCCTAGACCAGCCAGACCTTGAGCTTCTTGGTTCACCACCTTAAAGTGGTAAAAACATTAGGGATAGATAGACCCCTCCATCTACTCCCCCTGATTTTCACTTCATTCAAAACTTAGGGCTCTGCCACCCTAAATCTGCTCAGTAGACTTCTGCTGGTCCTAGTATCCCTGTCATCCATATACCAATAGCTCAAGATAACCATTTACTTCACCAAAACATCATCATGGCAGCCTGGTATGCACCTCTGGTGTTACCTCAGCCTCTAGTGCCCTTACCCAATGATTACCAATCAAGGATCCCACACTTTACTGCAAAAGAATCTACCACAACCCAACACCATGTAGATAGGATGGAAGATTCTTTTGACTAAATGGATATAGATGATGACACATTCAAAATGAGAATCTTTGCCCAGAGCTTAGGAGGTGATGTGAAGAAATGGTTCAAGAGTCTACCTCCTAATAGTATCCAAGACCTTCCTGCTTTATATCAGACTTTCATAAGCAAACGGGAATTTAAGACCAACCCTCTCCAAATCCTATCTGAATACAAAAACCTTAAAAGAAACATAGGAGAGAGTGTCCATGATTATTCTACAAGGTTTAACAACGTTTAGAATGCTCTTCCTCCACATATGAAACCTCCCCAAGGTATGGCTTTAGTAAAATACCCCGAATTCTTTGATGCTGACATGGCCTACCAGCTTAAGGAGAGAGATTACAACACATTGGAAGACATGAAAAAGGGAGCAGTGAGTGTAGAGGCAAACCTGATTGAGAAAAGGGCAAGATTGAGAGCTGAGAAAAGGGTAACATATAGAGATGACGTTGTAGCTTCCACATCTGACCCAAATTATGACTGCCTATCTAAAAACATGGAAAAGCTACAGAAAATGATGGAAAAAATGGTTGTCACAGTTAGTAACCAAAAAAGAAATCAAAATCATAACCAGAACCAGAACTTTAGGAGAAACAACACCACTCCCAACAGACAAAAAGAATCAGATCAACAAGTTATTCCCCCATTCCAAGAAAACTTTTTTGATGAAGATGATGGAATCATAGAAGAGTCTGAGGGGACCACAATAAACATGTTTGAAATAGAAAACTCAATCCACAATTGTTCCACAGAGGAAGATCAGCCCTCACCCTCTTATTGGGATGAGGAAAGATTAGAATTTGAGGATTACAGGTTAGGATTTGAAAATTCCATCATGCATGTCAGAGAGCAATATGAAATTAGAAGCAAAAAAAGCCTAGACACTTCCAAACCAAAGGCTTCTGAGATTACCATCAAGAAAAGGCCTGAGAAAACTTCTAAAGTAATTGCTAAAAGTGACAAATCAGCAGCTGAGAGTTCTGGGAAGAACAAAGAAAAAGACAACCAAAACACTGATAAACAAAGCCAACCACCTAATAGCACTAGCACTGCAGTTAGTGCTCCTGATAAAACAGTTTCTAACACTGTACATAGTGAGAATCAACCCACTGATTCTGCCACCAAGGTGGTGACTAGCAAAACAGAGTTGAACATCCCAAAGAGTCAGCCCACTTTCAATTTGGAAAGTGAGATTGAAAAAATTAAAATCTTTGTCCCACTCTCTGAGCTGGCCACTCAGGATGTATATAAAGTCCAATTTTGAAAGCGTTAAATCTAGGTGAGAATAGTGACATGGTCAATCTGAGTGATGATCAACCAGCCCTCCTGTTTGGCCCCAAGATAGAAGGGAAGTTTCAAGAAGGGGTAGTTCCAACTTTTTATATCAGTCTCAACATTCACGACAAGATCCTCCAAAATGCAATGCATGACTCTAGGGCCTCACACAACCTGATGCCTAAGATAGTTATGGAAAGATTGGGCCTAGAAATAACCTGACCCTATAAAGATTTATATTCATTTGACTCTAGCAGAGTAAAATGTCTGCACCTAATCAAAGACCTGTGTGTAAGCCTTACCCAGATTCTAGAAAAATGTATGGTCATGGATGTTGTGGTGGCAGATGTGCCACCTAAGTATGGTATGCTATTGTCAAGGTCATGGGGAGCCAAGCTGCAGGGTACGATGCAGATGGATGGGGCATATGCCACAATCCCTGTTTTTAGCCAACTTAGGAGACTGTACAGGGAGGCACAAATGAAATTCCTGGTTAGTAGCCCTGAAAGGCCTGAAAATTCCCCTCTGTATTCTGTACACACAGATCTGGACTCTTTTATCTTCTGCAATGATGAATCCTTGGGAGAGCCAGAATTAGAAAACATAGATACAAACAAAGGTTTTGAGACCACAAATTTTAACATAATGGCCACCCTAGACTTCGAAGAAAACGAAGAAGGAAACCGTAGACAGTGCACTAAAACAAAAATTCAGACCAAACGAGAAATCGAATGCAATCAGTCGGTTAGTCACCCCTCACAAACTCATATACCACATGAAGAACGAAAACTTCCTCAACACAACGCAAAACCCGTGACACAACAGACCAGTGAAACCCACGTTAGGGAAGGAAATGATGATAAAACGAAAAATGATCCCTTATGGGAAATTAATTTCGATGGATCATGTACCAAGAGAACTGCCGGAGCAGGAGTGTGGCTACATAACACAGAGAGTGACTACACAGAGAGCCATGCCTGTAACTTGCACTTCAAATGTACAAACAATATTGCAGAGTATGAGGCTCTTATCCTAGGCCTGAATTTGTTGAAAAAACTAGGAGCCCGTAGGATAGTCGTGCACGGGGACTCTAAGTTGATCATTAAACAAGTGAATGGTGAATACACAATGAAACACCCTAGACTGAGAGCATACAGGAATGACGCTATGGATCTACTGAAAACCTTTGTAGAATACGAACTAGTGTTTGTCCCTAGGAGTCAGAACGTAATTTCAAATGGATTAGCCTGCATGGCTAGTTCGTATCATAAACCTCCCAGTGACCAACATATCATCATTTAGACCAAATTCAGACCTGCAGTGCCGGACAATGAAAAATATTGGCAGGTCTTTGAGGGTGATAAACAGATTGAAGATTTCCTGGTAGGCAGAGACGAGTTTGAATTTTCTGATTTAGATTCTAAATATGACAATAGCTGCCTAAGTGAATAGTCCTCAGATGAGGAAGAACCACCCTGTAACATAGAAATAAACACTTTAAATGAACAGACTGGAAATCCAAATGAAAAATGTGAAAACGCAGATAGTGAGGTAGTAGAGGTGCTACAGACCAAAGATAAGAACATACCCCAAGGTCTGGCACCTTTAGAGGACATTTTTGACTTTGATGATGTAGAAAAAAAGCCCACTATAGAGCACTTAGATTCTGATGTTGAGGAATGCAACATAGGCACTAAAGATAAACCCAAGATGATCAAATTAGCTAGGTCCCTGCCTACAAACATGAAAAAGAAATACATTGACCTATTCAAGGAATTCATTGATGTGTTTTCCTGAAGCTATGAGGACCTGAAGGCCTATGACACGAACATCATACAACACAAAATACCTTTGAAAGAGAATCATAAACCCTTCAGACAAAAACTTCGCAGAATAAACCCAAAACAATTGCCTGCAGTGGAAAAAGAGATTAAGAAGATGTATGAGGTAGGCATAATTGTGCCTGTGAGGTTCTCTGATTGGGTATCAAACCTAGTGGCTATGAGAAAGAAAACGGGGGAGATCAGGCCGTGTATTGATTTCGGGAATCTTAATAGAGCCTCACTCAAAGACAATTACCCTTTGCCAAAAATGGAACACATCCTTCAGAGGGTAGTAGGCTAAAAAAGGATCTCCCTGCTAGATGGTTTTTCAGGTTACAACCAAGTTTTAGTAATCCCAGAAGACCAAATCAAAAAAACTTTCACCACTCCATGGGGCACTTTTATGTATGTAAATATGCCCTTTGGACTGATGAACATTGGTGCAACCTTCCAAAGAGCAATGGACATAACCTTTTCAGATGAAATATGACACTTCATTATCATCTATCTAGATGACATAACAGTCTATTCCAAGACTAATGAAGAACACCTAAAACATCCGAGGAGAGTTTTTGAAAAATGTAGAAGGTTTGGTCTATCATTAAATCCCAAAAAGAATGTATTTGGGCTACAGGAAGGTAAACTTCTTGGCCACATTATATCTGAGAAGGGGATTAGGATAGACCCACAAAGAGTTGAGGGAATACTACAAATCAAACACCCAAGAAACATCAGAGAGTTACAGTCCTTCATTGGGAAGATCAACTTCTTAAGGAGATTTATTCCCAACTTAGCTGAAAACCTTAGGAATATGACAAACATGTTGAAGAAAGGTGTAGGAGTTAAATGGACTGTTGGGGCTAAGAAATCTTTTGAATCAGTTAAACTTATACTCACCCAGGCTCCTGTCCTAATCAGCCCTGATTTCTCAAAAGAATTTCTGATTTTTTCATTTGCCTCCAAGCATACCGTGGCTGCAGTTCTACTGCAGAAAAACCCAGAGGGAATGGAACAGCCCATTTCTTTCTTCAGCAAAGCTTTGAGAGATACACCCTTGAAATACAACATAATAGAAAAATAGGCCTATGCTCTGGTTAAGGCCTTGAAAGACTTTAGGGTGTACATACTGCATTCCCACACCATAGCCTATGTACCCAACATAGTGGTTAAAGACATCTTGTCCCAAGACCCAAATGGGAAAAGGGGCAAATGGATTGTTGTGATCTTAGAATATGACCTTGAGATAAAACCCACAAAACTAATCAAAGGTCAGGGCTTAGCTCAACTAATGGCTGAATCAAATCTGCAAGCCCTTGACATAAACATGATACATGCCTTGGATGAGCAGGGAGGATTTCCTGATCCCACTATTGAGGAGAAATTTCAAAACTCTCCATGGTATTCAGACATTCTCTATGTGCTCACACACCTCAATGCCCCTCCTAAAATGTCGAAGACTAAGGCCAAATTCCTGAAGCTTAAAGCTAGAAACTACTACATCGTGAATGAATGCTTATACTGGAAAAGTACAAATGGCCTATTGCTTAAATGTTTGCCTGAGTCTGAAGCAGAAAGTATTAACAAGAGTTCCATGCAGGAGAGTGTGGATATCACCTGAACTGGAAAGCCATTGCTAACAAAATACTCAGATCTGGCTACTATTGGCCCACACTCTTCAATGACATCCATAAGATGGTAATTTCCTGCCACCAATGCCAGATTTTTGAAGGCAAAAGAAAACTCCTCCCCTTACCTCTACAACCCATCACTGTTGAAGGTCCCATTATGCAATGGGGCCTAGATTTCATAGGAGAAATTCACCCTGCTTCTTCTGCACAACACAAATGGATCTTAACAGCCACAGACTACTTCACTAAGTGGATAGAGGCTATACCTACTAGGAATGCCACAGATTCGGTCATCATTAGGTTCTAAGAAGGCCATATCCTCTCTTAGTTTGGTTGTCCAAGAAAAATAATCACTGATAATGCTGCTGCTTTTGGATCCAAGAAAATGGTTGATTTTTGTCACAGGTATCAAATAGTACTCGGTCATTCAACTGCCTATTACCCTCAGGGCAATGGATTAGCTGAATCATCAAACAAGAGCTTGGTGACTATCATCAAGAAGAAGCTGGAAGAGAACAAAAAGTCATGTCATAACAAGTTAGTGCATGCCTTGTGGGCTGACAGGCTCACAACAAATAAATCCATTGGCATGTCACCATACCATCTTGTCTATGGAACAGAAGCAGTGTTTCCTACAAGCCTTGGGGTACCAGTGATCAAACTTGTTCAAGAGATACAAACAGAAGAAGATAGCATGGTGAGGAGAATAAACCAGATAATTCATCTCCAACAAACAAGGGAAGAGGTCTATAACAGAGCTGTGAAAGTTTAGGAGGACATAGAGAAGCTGTTTGACAAAAGAACTAAGGCTTCTGATTTCAAAATTGGAGACAAAGTTCTGAAGTGGGACTCAAGGAGAGAAGACAAAGGAAAGCATGGCAAGTTTGACAGTTTGTGGAAAGGTCCATACATCATCCAGGCCACTGTGGGTCCAAATGCCTTTTTTCTACAAGAATTAGATGGTACAGAGTTGTTTGGGGGTCCTGTCAATGGCAGGATGCTCAAACACTACTACTGTTGATTTCCAATTTCTAGTTTCCATTTCCATTGTAAATACCATTGTTGTGTTTGTTTTCAAGAAAAAGAGAAAATGTTTCAAAAAAGAGAAAGGAGAGGTTCAGACATGCTCAAAACATGAACCTCTGGAGTGAAAAATATTGGCTCTAATATGATCAAAACCTGAGCCAAAGAAATAAAACGGCTGGTTCTAACATGCTCAAAATCTGAACCAGCAAGCAAAGTAAAGAAAGGGATCAGCTCTAACATGCCCAAAACCAAAGCTGAAATGAAGAGAAAGTGACTCTAACAAACTCAAAACTTGAGTCACAAAGAAAAGAAGGATGCTTCAAAAAAAATTCAGATTTCAAACCTTCAAGATTTTGTTTTCATTTTTCTGCAAAATTCTGTCCATGTGCAACTGTATTTATGCCTTAGATCCACAACAAACTAGACTTTCTAATCCTAGTTTGACTATTTTTAAATTTCTGTTGTATAATGTAGAGAAGAAATCTGCTGGACAGTTTAATCCCAACAGATGTTAGATTAGGTAGAGAAACATATGAGGCCAACAGTTTAATCTGGTCTCATGGAGTAATAAGGGTAGAAATATAATAGGTTTATTTTCTTGTTTGTAAAAAATAAAAATGAGGTAAAGGGTTTGCTAGTTCAAATTCACCCTGGAAGAAAAAATGCTAGGATTGTAGGATGGGTAGGTAGATTGTTTGGGTAATGTTTCTGCTAATTGATTTCTTCACAATTGTGGAAGCTGAAAATCAAAGAAGAAAGGTGGCTCAAGCAGCAGGCATCTGGCCTACACCAAAGATCATTTTTTGAATTCTTGACTCCTTCAAGAAGAATTCATCCCCATGTGGAGCCACTGTTAGCCCCCTATGAATTTTTCGACAAGCAGACAGGGGGCTAAAATGTTTCTGAGCCTTCAAGGAATGCATTTCCTCTGAAAACAAATCATCCTTGAAGTCTCCTATGCCTTTTCCTTTGATATACCCCCACTGTTGTTCCTAGTTTAAAGGCCTCACTGATTGTAAAAAATTTTGTGCTCCAAAGGGCCTACATTTGCCCCTTGTACCCCTGCAGAATGCCGCATTTTAACCTTCTCTCCCCCCCCCCAGAAAAATTCCCCTCTTACCCTCTAAATCCTCCCAAAATCCCTTGTAAATCTTACACATACCCCTTGTTTGGCCTATTTACCCCTTGTTTCCTCTATCGTTACCTTTCCCTACCCTCAAAATGCATTAAAACCCATTTTCCACATTATGTGGGCTTAGCACCTTTCGGCCCTAGCCCCCTCCCTCTCTTTCCACCACGTGACCCAACGCCAAGACCAGGTGCCAAGGCAAAAGGCGCTCATCACAAATGTATATCGGGAGCATTTATAGCCATCGATCTATTTAGATCGAACGGTCTTCGCAGGTCAGCGCTGCGCCATGGCCCACTTCGTTCGCCCCGCCTTGATCACACATCCACCGTTCATTTACCCGCCGATATGACGGCCCGGAGTTTATCCGCCCTATGGTCCCCATGCCAGCACACCCTGTTCAAAAACTGTCTTGTTTTTACTGCACCTCCTTCTAAGGGCTGGCGGTATTTTTTATTCTGCGGCAATTCCACCACTGCCCAGCGCGTCGCGCCGACGCGGCAGCTTGTCCCCCACACAATCGCGCTTTGTCGTTCGGCGGAAAAACAAGTGCGACCGTGCGCACCGTGCGATCCCGGAACGCTACCCACCCAATGATGACTGCTCCACGAAGTTGCACGGGGGATAGCCCAAGGCAATCGTACCCCTGGCCCACCATCCATCGCCCTCCACGCATTTTCAACCGTCGATCTCCTCCCGTGATCAGACGGTCCAGATTAACTGCATGTCCCGCCGTTGACAGGTCCACCACGTCATCCATTCCACGTTTTTTCATCACTTTATCGTCCATCCCCCTTTATAATTCATTCAGAGGTCAAAATGTTGATATTTTACATTAAATGTCCACCTCGCCGTCCTCTAAAGCATTCCCCGCTGATCCACTGTGTTCCTCCATGAAATCCTCTGCATTCATCATGCCACGTCGCCCCTCTTTGCAGTCATCCACGCCACCCTCCCCATGCATGTTTTTCCTTAACGTTTTTTCGTGTTTTGCAGGGTTACAGGCGGCAAAAAACTGCCATGATTCATATTCACTATTATGGTGGCACAGTGCACAGAAGAAGTTGAATTTAAAGCCTGATATTACAGGAAAATGTCCGGGAAGGTGTATGCAATATTAATTTCATCAAAGGACAGAGTTCAAGCTCTGCAGAACCTCTCTGGCACCATTAAAGCACTGTTTTCGCAGTCAAAGGTAATCGTGGAAGCAGCGATGGGTGTCAGTGAAAGATCAGAGAGTTTAAGGCATATAATTGAAGATCGTAAGCCTTCACTAAAAAATTAGAGGCAAAATACCAGGTCGAAGACCATGAATATTGATCAAAAGGTCCTAGGGCACGTAAAACAATGCCGAAATGGTTTCACCATCAACAGAATGTTCTTTCCTGTGAAAAGACGAAGTGCCCATGCAATTTTCATTCTATGTCGTGTTCTAGAAGAATTTTTTGCCCTGACAACAGTCTTGATGCTATCAGAGCATTTGATATGTAGTATGGCGGACTTCACAGTAATTTATTTACCTTTTTTTTTATTCACCAAAGTACTACAGAGAACTGCAGCCAAAGTACATCAGAGACATACCAGAGTAAATGGGAGCCTGGAGAAGACCACTCTTTCACCCAAAGAGTGCCATAGATAAATGTGCAGAATTTAAACAGAATCGGCTTCGGCCCTCTTTCTTTTCTGAGTTTTAATGCTTCATTTAGTCTTTCACCTACCTCCTCTGCTCTCTTCAGCGATAAAATTCATGAAGGAAATCATTGTAAAAGTTGTTTTTGATCAGTTATCAGAGAATTACAAGCTGTTTCTTTTGAGACATAGTCTCTGTGTAAAGTTGTAAGATAGGCTGAGGAAGATGTTTTCAGACTGAATATCCATCTATTGGTGATGTTGTACTTGATTGGTATTTCTCTTTAATATGACAAGCACATTTATTTGGATCCTGATCTAAAGCAGTGGTGATGTTTTTCTATCTCTATATTTGTTTTTAACTTGCAGTTCATTTCTACTGGCTCGCATCAGAAATCTGGCATAGGATTTACCCTTGTTAGGTACCCTATGTTTCTTCTCTCCTTGCCTTTAATTTTTTCTACTAAATGTGTTATCTAAGGGTTGATTTCAGTTAATTTAACCAGTGTAGTTGATGTCATTGCCTGCTAGCTGATGTATGAATTAATGAATCTATTCTTAGATGTTCTTGTTAGGATTTAATTGAATGAATTGGGAACACTGGGAGGTCTAGAACTCTGTCTCTATCTCACTAGGATCCTTTTCAATTAATTGAACCTTTCTAAGATCGCTCAAGCTAGAGGCCGAAGCATTGAGAGTTCAAAGTCTCTCTCTGATCTCAGGTCTTTCACTTTGTGTTCTAAACCTTTAATGTTTCTTGTTTGAAGAGTTAGCCTTTGGTTTTTAGATCACAGGTATCCAATGGCATGTCCTGTCCCTGGATCTGATCTCTGAAGGTCACCTTGGAGGTTTCCTTTCTTTCACCTTTCTCTCTTACCATTTCATGCCACACAATCATCTTTAAGATCCAATGCTTTAGATGACTAGCCCAACTGAAAGCCTGCACATTGAATAGCAAGTAAACCCTTTCCTGACTCCATTGCCCAATGGTCTTGAATATTCCCTGGAGTATCTCTCCTTTGCCTAAAATCCTCTTTTCTCATCCTTGTCTTATATTGAACCCTTCTTTCCTAATTCCCAGCAACCAAACATACAATCAAACAAACAAACCAAGCCTTATAAATAGCCTAATATCTTAACACCGAGCTTCAAAGACATAAAACCTTTGCTTATATAGAGAGATCCCTCTCTAGACCCAGGAGGGCTAGATGCTGAGGTCTGAAAGTGGTTCAGATGTTGTCTCATCTTTTGGTCTTGCCAATCTGGCCAAAACATGGGAACCCCAACAGGCATCATGTGGAGTAGGGTATCCTCAATGTATCAACTACTCTGCACCACCTAGAAAAACCATCTCAAACTCAAGTGAAAGTAACCATTTGTTAGAGACTAAGACCATAAATGGATCCATTTGGACCATACTTAAGTGTTAAGGGCATATTAATACTTCAAACTAGGATCACCTTTAAATATATAACTAGACCAAGTCCTATAAAAGTGTTCCCTACCTTTGTACTTTGTAGGAGTGACTAAGTAGTTAAACCTATTAGGTGCTTCCAACCCCCAAGGGGAGGTAGCATTTCCAAGGACAAACCTTTAATCCATAGGTGTTGGTGCAAATAGGTGGAAATGGAGGGGAAGGACTTCATTTTCAAGTTCCATGGTCAGGGGACCATTTAATGAGAGTCCACATCCTGAGTGTATAAATGCAATAGAGGGAGAAATTGTGGAGAGATGAGTCACCCCTCTCAACCTACTTTTTCCACTCCTCTAGTGCGCCTTTTACCTATTTTTGATAATTTTTTATAATCGGTGCATAGCTCAAGGATCAAAACATGTTATTTTTTATGTTGCATTTTTTTTACCCCTTAAGATGAAGTAGTTTCTCTATCATCGGGGTTGGGACATGAAAATGTTCCTTTTGATGAGATGGAACATAAAGTTCTTGTAATATCCCAAATGGGAAAATAAAAATAATAATAGGCTAAAATATATTAAGGAGACAACAAAACAAAAAATGATATCAAAATACCAACGGAGCCATAAAATACTGCTGAGCCATTTTATTAATTTGCTAGAAATGAGTACAATGGAGGTGTTGGAATGAAGGCATCTGAGATTTCTCAAGGCAATATAGAGATGCCCTCTAAATCAATGATGAAATCCCCCACTAATGGTACATTTTATGGCTATAGCTCTGCACTGGAATCTGGCAGAAATGTTGCTTCTACTCCCAAATAAATTTCGCTAGGGCCTACTACATTGCTCAAAAAAATTTGGGACTTTAACCCCAAACTCTACTCAAGAAAACCCACAAAAAACCACGAAGGAATTGGCCAAATGTTGACCCCATAATTTCAGCCCAGTTTCCCCTAGCTCCTCTAACTGTTGGCCAAGTTAGGATCTCTATTTGACACCTCAAATCTGCCTATAAAATTCTACCAAATTAATCTTGGATTCTCCTACATAAACCCTGAAAAACCCAGAAAGGTTTCGCCCAAAGCTTGACCTCGAAAATTGGCCCTCTTGGGCTTGGATCACTGCACTGCTGGTTAAATAAATCCTCCTATAAATCCTGCTACTGAAAGTCTCTAAAATGACACAAAAATCCATGTTAGGAAGCTCCAAGCCTCCCCACCAAATCTCAGCTACAACTCTCTCTCTTATCAACTCCCCAAACAACCAAATCCTCTCTACACTGTGTCCTCCCCTATGCAATATCCTCGTCCTCTGCGCAATCCAAAATTGGCTATGCTTCCTCCTGATGTTGCTGATTGAAATTCTCCTCATAAGGTGTGGAACTCATCTCCTGAGTGGGCACTCAAAGTCCCCCAGGGTAGAGGTTGAGATCTCTTCTTGAAGATCTCATGTGCTAAACAACATTGCAGACTTGGCTCTCCGGATCAAGCATGCTCTATCAAAATGACAAGAAGAAAATAGTTGAATGAATGAATGTTTAATGATCCTTCCCTTCTTCCTTTTATCCATTGAGGCCAAATGTATGCCTTTTGAATCCACCTTGACCTGTGTTGCCTCTCCTTGGCCAATTAGGTGTTGCCTTCCTCTAGCCAATCTCATGCTGTCCTTTTCGTGCTTCTTTTATGCTACCCCCTAAGGCAAACTCTACCCCACCACTAGAGCCTCAATTTTCCCTTAGGGACTTTATGAAAAGACTTTATTTGTCCTAATTATTAATTTTGGGTCCCCTAGCCACTTTATTCCCACCCAACATTATTTTTTGCCAAAATTAATTAAAATTAATATCCCAATTAGTTGACTTCTAATTTGGGGATATTACAGTCCTCCCCACCAAAAATTTCTTGTCCTCAAGCAATGGATGAAAAATCATCCTATCTAGCTGATGCTACCCACTGTTACTATGAATTTGTACCAGGGTCCCAGATGTGCCACTGAATCATCCCTGACCTCTTCATCCCCCTGATATGAAGGGATCCCTCAATACCCAGATCCCAAGCCATCGTGTCCAACATGAAGCTCCCCCTGCTCCACTCACCATCCTGCCAAGAACAAGTAGAAAAATCCCTTTGAACATCATCAGTGATTAGGGAATCATGATAATGTGGCACTATGCCCAACTCCTCATGAAGTTTCCCTACCAAGTGGTCCATCCCAAGCACTCCAAGAGTAAACCCTCGAAGGTACTGCCTAATCTCTACAGAGATAGCATCTCGCTCACATGAGCCCCTCCTGCAATCATCCCACTGACCAACCTGCCATACTAATGAAGTCCCCCACTCCATCAATGACTCGCTAAAGCCCAATGGAAGATTTACATGATCTCCCCATGTAGTATACAACTCACCCCTAGAGGTTATCGATCTATGTAGAGTTGTAATGCTCGGGCCCCGAGCTAATATCGTAAAGGTGCCACTATGTTTTCACTGCGCTAATATGACTATGAGATACCCCCCATCATGCACAGACTGTATCCCTCTCTCCTGGGGCCTTATGGAAAAAAATATTTGAAGGAAAAGCTCATCTTGCCCAGGCATCTCCATGATGCTGATATCTACCCCTCCACTGTCGACCATGACCATGAGAAACAACATGATAAGTCCATCTCGCCATGCAATGGAGGTCTTAGTTCTCCCCCACATGTCAAACCCAAGGTGGAGTCGATCACCATCTACTTTTTCCCTTCTCATCACAAAGTGGAGTGATCCACCTACCCAATAGACCCCTGGATCCCCCAAACACACTGGGAGCTCACAACTCTCAATGCTCATGGGATGTCACTTCATAGCGCTGCTACTTTCTAGAACCCATCTAGACCTCATCTCAGACCCTTTTATGTATCCTCTGGGTGGACTCCAAGTATCAGGAGTCTATCCCACGCATGTGTACATGCTCTTCTCCTGCTAGATGACTTCGTGATATCCACTATCCCAACTCGTGTTGATACACTTGGATACTGCTCGGAGTCTAGGTATCCTTCTGTAGGCGAAGTATACCATCCACTGTCCCTCAAATGTGAGCCTAGGGGTGGAACATATGCTACCTTGGAAATCAACCATGCCATCCCTAAGCTTGGACCCATTAACTCATGCACCTACCAAGTGTCTCAACTGGAGAGTCTCCTCCAGGCTCATGACATGCGGTATCTCATCCAACTGTCTAGGGTGAGCCTCCCATGCCTTGTTGCCTGAATGGAGAGTGTCAAGGGGAACCAACCAAACACTCCATGACCAAAAGCAACACTGGAGGATGATGGGTAGGTATGTCCCAAAGGGTGTGACCAAGAGTCTACCTGAATGCTCAAGAGTAATCCTCTAGATGACACTCTCCCTACCTCAGATCTATTAATAACACCCTCATAACCTCGTCTCTGCTAAACGTGGTGTATCCAAATGCACAACAAGATCCTCATCGATCTTAGGTGAGTTGCATAGCATGGCACACCTACTGCTCCTGTCCATATGTCTCTTTGGAGGAGATGTTGCAAGATCCCACTGCTCCATATCATGTATCACTGCATACCACCAAGTATCACCGCACTCCTCGACCTACCACTATATGCCCAACCTACCCCTGTATACCAATGGATACCTCCAACAAAAACTATATCGTCCTATACCGTCATGTGTCCATCCTGCGTCGCCGCACCTGTGACTCCCCGCATGTACTCAATGTGATGGGTGTTGATTTTTGTATCATTGGAAATTTTTCCAAGTCTCAAATTTTGTGAGGAGACTTGGACATCAGTATTCCAAAGAACCCAGAAAATGTTTGTGGAAATTCCACTTGAATCGTGTTTTATTAAAATAATTATTTATTTTAATGAGGACCCAAAGTCTAAACTAAGGGAAATTAAATAATTAAATGGTATTAATAAAACAGAGTGAGAATGTTCTAGAGAACAAAGATCAAGTCATGTTTTAATCTTAGCCATTGATTAGAGATCTAATATGGGTCATTGATTCATCAACGAGAAGATTATAAGAGGGAGAGTTGGAGGGAAGAGTTTCAGAAGCAAAAGGAGGCAGGGGAAGTCAGCAGTGATAGATATAGGCAAGAGGAGGATGCAGAGGGCCACAGATGCCAGCGCTGAGTAGAAACACTGATTCCCCATGCAAAGTAACATAGTCCAGCATAGGGAGTTCGCAATAGAGCACACAGAGTGACGTAGAGGAAGCTGGGGTGCCTTCTAGGTGTCAAAAATTCTCCGAAAGGACTTGGAGAATTTATCTCAGGTGTTTTCTGAAGAAGACTGCTCATCTACTTATTGTAAAAGATTCTTTGCTGAAGATTAATACAAACCCTCATTTTCGGGCACAATTTTCCAAAAATAACTGTGTACATGTGATTATTTATATTGCGTTATATGTGTTTTGTACTATTCTCTACTTATGTAAGTGATTACTTCAATTGTATTTATTTCATAATTACCGAAAGAAATTCGAAAATAAATTATCATAAATAAGTAGGAGAAATAAATCTATCATTGTAGTAGTATTTCAGATTTGAAAATTTCACATGGTCTCATAGCTAAAGATGAGTAACAGAAGAGGAGATTGTTTAATGGAATGAAAATCCGACGTTGATGCAGCAACAGATCGGAAGGGTTCACACAGTTCTCCAGAACACCTCGAGGAACAGAGGGATCATGAAATTTCACTTCTGGCATCGAAACTAGAAGAGGAATTTTATTGTCTGTCAAGCATGGCCTCTCCAGATATCTGGTATATTAACAGTGAAGCATATTCTCATATGAGGGGAGTTTGAGAATGCTTCTCCAGCTATAAGGAGGAACAGATGAATTTTCAAATTACTATGGGAAATAAGGAAAAATGTAACACTATTGGAAGAGGCACCATAATATTTCAAATTGAAGCTGGCAACAAGCTTTAGGCCACCAATGTACTGCATGTACTAAGATTGGGGATGAATTTACTCTCTGTCTCAACTTTGGAACAAGGGTTATAACGTGTACTTGATCGGCAACAAAGTTTACATCAAACACCCAAGTTGGAAAAAGAAGGCACAAATTGGAGTCAGGAGCCATGAACTGTACAAGTTACAGCTCGAGTCCCCAATGGCTCTGATAGGCAATACTAATAAGAAAGATTTGAATGAGTTATGTCATAGAAGAATGGGGCATCTACATCATGGAGCCTTGAGAATTCTCAAGAAGACTGCCACGGGAGCTCCAGAACTTAGCACCAAGCGAGACAATGTCTGCAGAGGGTGCGTATTAGGAAAGTATGCCAAGACAGCGTATCCAAGAAGCAACAATAGGGCCAAGAGTGTGTTGGGATTGATACACTCATACATCTACGAACCAATGTCCATGAATGCTCTTAGTGGTGCAAAGTATTTTGTCACCTTCATTTATGACCATTCCAGAAAGACATGGATCTACTTTCTGAAGACCAAAGACGAGGTCTTTGATCGATTCAAGGAGTTTAAGCTCTTTTGGAGAATCATGAGACGGATCAAGACTTTATAGTGGGGAAAATGGTGGAATTATATTGACAAGGACTTCCACGGGATTACTGTGAAGAAATGCGTGGTAGAGAATGGGTATAGTATAATCCAGGCCACAATGGAGTCTGAGAGAGGAAAAACAGACTGTGTTCGGAGATTCTGAAAACAATCTGTTGTATGATCAAGACATGCCCAAATTTATGTGGGTTGAAGCTTGTAATACAGACGTGTATGTGCAGAACAGGGTTCATGTAACACATTGGGTGAGTTACACGAGAAAGGATATTCCTTGGCAGCAAGCCGAAAGGTGCTGAGCCACTTCGAGGATATTTGTGTGTTATAGTGTAACACTTGTACCATATGAGAAGAGGAGGAAATTGGATCAGGCTGCAGAGAAAGGATACCTTGTGGGATATAGCGAGAATGCGAAGGCTTACCGCATCTATATTCCCGAGAGTAGGAAGATAGTAGTAAGATGGGATGTGAAGTTCATGGAGGAGAGAGCCTTTAATAAATCCCGGGAAATGTCTTCAGTTACGCAGTCTAAGGAGGATCTGTTGGTCCAACCACAGCGACCTACGGAAGATGGCTCTAATGCCTCTCCAAGGCACAAGGATCCTAAGGATAACTTTTCTGAGGAAGTGCAAGAGGGAGAGCAGGTAAATCCACCCACCAGCAGTGGAAGGACGAGTAGAGAACTACAACAAACTCTAAGGGATGCAGAGGAGTTTGTTGGAGCTCCTAGAAATGAGAAGAGGCAGTGCATACAACCAGGCATTGGTAGCATAGGTTGGAGAACACTAAGTTTGCACAGGGAGGTAGCTCGACGTGGGGTGTGGGTGGCAGTGGGTGGGGCCCGGAGGAGTACGGCTTCATCATGAAAAAATTCTTGCGGGAAGTAGTTCCTAGATCTCGGATAGAATCAATGGTAGGTTCGAGATGGATCTACAAGGTCTAGAAAGCCATCTTTCTAGATGGTAGCATAGAAGGTAATGCTAGGTTTGTGGCTAAAGAGTACGAGAAAAATAAGGGATAGACTATGAAGAAACCTTCAACCTAGTAGCATGGTATTCTTCAATCAGATTTGTCGGTCCATGAAACCATATGGGATGGAATTCACCAAAAGAATATCGAGACTACGTTCATGAATGGGTGATAGAAGAGGAAGTGTACATAGAACAACCATAAGGCTTTGAGACGCATGAGAAAAAAAAAGCATGTGTGCAAGCTTAATAAATCCTTTTAATACGATGACGATCCCGGAGTTTGGTATGGGTGAATTGACATACCTACGACGGATGCGATTTTCAAGAATGACGCAGATCCCAACCTCTACTATCTGAAAGTAGGGGATGAGCCTCTGATATTGGTGCTATATGTAGATGATCTGTTTTTGATTAGATCATCTAGGCTCATCAAATACTGCAAGGAAAATCTAGCTACAGAATTCAACATGAAGGATCTAGGGCAGATGCACTATTTTCTGGGATTTGAGTTAGGCAGCAGAAGGGAGAAATCTTCCTTGGACAGGGAAGATATAACATGAGATACTATAAAGGAGATTATAAAGAGTTTTAGATGGAGGCTGTAGACCGATTGTTACGCCAATGATTACAATGATCACAAACAGGAATAAAATTAACACATCTGAGGATGATGAAGCTTATCCTACCTTGTATAGGCAGCTCATAGGATTGTTGATGTATCCGGTCAATACTAGACCAGACATATGTTATGTCATGAATACCCTCTGTTGTAGAGGTAAATCCCCTCTACGGACAAAGGCGATCCCTACTAGCCCAGATCGGGTCTAGCAACAATCGTATCACGCTAAGGTGCAAGTTCCTAATTGCAATAGACCAACTTGCGATGAAGGCCTACCTCAAGTCCAACGCTATTTTTTGTAGGGAAGATGGCACTCTCGTCTCCTTGCTCTAGCAAATCACAGTCCTCTCACTCGCCGTGATCGAACACCTGCACACACAAGAAACATGACGAACACAAGCGTAAAACCCGATATATGCAATTATGTATCGGTCGGAAGACACAACTCATGATCATAATGAACAATACGAGTGGAACCATAACCAATAGTCGCTTATCATTAATTCATACAAAAGGAAAATACAGCCGGCTACGGCCAGATCTTCCTTCGGCGGGTCGTCAACGGAATACGTCTCGGTAAAGCTTGTCGGGAATGGGGACAAGCCTCTCTCTTCGATCGTCAATCTCCTTGCTATTGATTTGGCACTATGAGGACTATCAAGGCTCTTGCAGCATTCTTTAGGCTATGAAGGCTCTTGGAGACTAGCTTGCAAAGGGAAATGGCAAGCTTCTATAGATGGTGGAAGGGGAGTTGGGATCCCTACAATCATGGGATTGGCCCTATCCTCAAGGAAGCTTCCATGAGAGGTGGAAAACTACTTCCTCTACATGGAGAACCGAAGCCAAACGTCCCAACTCAATTTAGAGACTAGTTCAGGAGTTGGTTAGAGTCAATCTTTCGCCATTTATTTTTAAAAAACACTCTTTATTAAGCCTGACGCGGGTACAACACTGAGACAATGTGCCAATCGGCGCACCCTCTTTGGAGGATTTCCCCCATTGGCGCGGGTATGACACTGAGAAGTCGCGCCAAGGATAAAATTGCTATTTATAGGGTTTTTCACAAGGAGTTGTCTTCAGGGGAATGAAATTCCATGTCTAGGGGAATGCCATGAAAGTGTTTTTAGATCATGTCACTGCTCACAGGTCATGGAGTAAGCCCTCCAATGTGTAGGATGGGGAATTGCAGGGACGGTGAAAAATTGTTGTGTAACAGATGCCCCTAAAGCATGAGGCCCGAAAGAGAGAGAGGGGTGAAATGCTTTACGAGAACATGTCCAACTGAAAACACTGCCGTCAGAAAACCTGCGTAGAGAAGTACAACTGATATCTCAAATACATTATATATGTGGTATGGGTGCAGCCATCCATAACAGAGTATACAAGAATCCAGATCTAAGGCATGGACGCAACCATCCAATAAGGATCAATAAAATAGACTTAGGTATGGTCGCAACCATCCAATCAGTGAGTCATGTAACCAATCATAATAATCCACAAAATCACAGCCTAGATTATAACAGACGAAATCCAGGGTCTTGCGCTCCATCTCGACCCGAACAAAGTACAAGTTCAAGCATGTGAATAAGTGAGCTAAAGTCGAACATGCAAGAAAATCGCCTGATTACCAGCCAATGATGAAAGCTGTTAACAGATGCGAGAGGTACCACCAATAATGACAATGGTCCTCAAGGTACTATAGGTACAATATACGGCATGTGAATCAGTGAGCTGGTGTCGAACACTCGTAGAATCACTCGATCGGAGGCCAACGATGAAAACCTCACGTCAAACGCGAAGAACCTGCCATTGAGGCATGCAGGCTCCAAGGTACCAGAGGGGAGTCTCTATATCAGCTTCCTGGATAATGAGCTGAAGTCGACAGGAAGTGACCTTGATCGAAGGTGGGCCATAGTGTTTCCACATCATCGATGCGAGACAGAGGAAAATAATGTCTTTGTGAATCAGGATTAAATGAGAATCAGAGGAAGGTTCAAATGTTGCAATATCAACCTCTCTTGAACATATGGCGGCACGACAGTGAGCTTGCCAGTATTTGACATCAAAAGATCAAAGGTCATGATGACGAGAAAAAGAGCAGATGAGAGTTAAAAAAGGGATTACCCAAACCCACGGAGGCAAGTGAAAAATGAGATGAGATGTCCCCAACCCGACATGAATGCAGACAAGTGCCATGTTCAAGAGCGACATACTGCTGACACGACAATGAGGCTGGTTCCATTTTCCCCACCATTTCTGGTGAGTGCCCCAATTATTTTTGAAAACAAGCTCGAAGGGGATAGCATATTCTTGTAATACAAGTTCGTCCTTCGGACGAATCCATCCTAGTACATTTAACGAGCCCTAGAAGGAGAAACTCGAATATCGTCATTACGACTGGATCTGATGTCATCAGGGTTTAATGAGTCTGACAAAGGAAGAACTCAGCGTCTTTTCATGTTTATAGAGTTTGAAAAGACAACAGAAAAGTAAACTCCAACAGTCCCTTTTTTTAAATAGTTCCTCAGATCTGAAAAGGTAGAAAACTATATCTGAGAAAACCTCCTAGTCGCGATAGGCTAGGGTATTCCTTTTTCGTAAATAATCTATCCCAGCCCGAAAAAGGGGTAAACGTATACTGGGTAGATGTCGTTTCATGGCCATTTTAACGAGATCGAAACGACAAGGGAATCGACAATATTTTCATGTTTAGAGAGTCAGAAAAGAGCTGAAAGATGACTCCAAAATGACTTTTTCGTGTTTTTACCGAGTCCGAAAAAGCATAAAATACAACTCGTATCACTGTCCAAGTCGCGTAAAAACCTGTTGCTGCACATACAAGTAAGTGTAACATCCATTTTTGACAAAATATATTAAAATATTGAGAAAAATTACACTTAAAACCTAATTTTTGACTTCAAAAGTTATAAATAGGCTTCAAATGGTAAAACAAATTTACTTTTACTTTTTACCTCACTTGGAGAGCAATAGTGGTCTGTTTGTTTGCAAACTTGCGGTGGTGATTGCGACTGATCCGGGACACCATTCAGATCCTCATCTGTTCTAGGTAAAAGGTGCTCCCTTAAACTCCATTTTAATCCATTCTTTATGAGTTTTCATTGTGCATTAAACTTTTGGGCAAACATTTTAAAATTTTAGGGCTCGCTCCATTGGCACGGTATTAGGCACGGACCTGCGCCAATGGAAATTTTCCGACAAAGGGGTCGCGCCAATGGTGCAACACAATTTTCCGCTTAAAGTTTTCAAAATGTGAGCTGTCCATGTGGATTTTCAAATGCACCAAAGATATAACAAGGCATTTTTTATTGTGTTGATACAGATATTTAGACACAATAGTTATCGAATGGAAGGAGAGGGAACATGGGGAGGAAGATGAAATGGCTATGGAAAACGAAGCCTGTATGAATGCACTCAGGAACTTTGGACTCAAAAAATTCTTCCTTACTCCATGTTTACGAGCTCAACCTGAGCTGCTACAGTACTTGGTCAGCATATGGGATGAAAATGAGGAAGTGTTCGAACTTCAGGACCAAGTATTAGCTCTTGAGGTCTCTGATGTTTACTTTATAACCGGATTGTCACACAGAGGTCCAGTGCCAATCATAATCGGCAGTAGACCTTCCGGAGAGAAAATGGACATGGTAATGGCAAGAGTGTGCCCAGGGGAACGAACAGGATCGAGAAGCGGGAAGGTGGACATCCACACTGTCCGCGACCTAGCACTCAGGGTAGTGCTTCATACCATTACACGAGCTGCAGGATCACAAGCTCCACATGAGGCAACTAAAGCCCAACTCATACTAGCCTCCAAGTGTATGAACCCCACGTTGTTCGACTAGGCCACTGTAGTAACAAGCAATATCAAGAGGCAGCTAAAAAGATGCAAGCAAGCCAAGCTAAAGCAGTTTGGCTACGGTTCCATTTTGGTGTCGTTCATCCTAGAACGACTACCCATTTTCCAGGGCCAAGGGGCCATAGTTGCCGAGCCGGTACCGAGAGAGCCGAGGATGGTTCGCTGGGCAACACTTATGCCCAAGTCAGGAGGAGGCCAAAAGATGTCCTGGAGGCCCAAGTTCTTTGGGTGGTTACAGCGTCAATTGATCGTGGTCAAGGACTGGCCCTATGCTGGGACCGATTTCACCGGAGATCCCGATCTTCCGCTCTCGGAGGGGGAGGATTGGGATGAGGAGCTGGGTATGATTCTCTTTTTTATTTTTATATATTTATGATTTTTTTGGTAATACATGTCTGTTCTAACAACAATTTTATGTGAATGCAGACATTGGCCCAGAGAGGCCCGCGGGCATGTCGCCCATTGCGCGGAGGACCCATCTCGTACATGACCCTCAAGCTGAGGGTGGTGAAGGGAGCGAGCTAATCCAGAACCTGGAGGGCATTTCCCAGGGAATTCTGAACTATGCACGGTTGGCAGACGTCCCATTAGCTTACTAGTGACACACTGTGGGGGTGCCTAGTCGCCTTCACAGACTGCTGAGGCGATTGGTGCGCGCGGTGGCGTGCTACCACGAGCACCATGCTAATTAGCTTATTTAGGGCTTTCATATGCATATTTTTTGAGAGACATGTCATCTCTGGCTATTATCAGACAAACATGTATATATTTTTTGACTTTATGTGATGCACACTATGCAAACATTTCAACACACACACACACACACACACATACACACACATATATATACCTATATCTGGATGGATATTTTTACATGTGATGATGTTTTTGTTTATAAATTGCGCAAATTTCTATCTAGAACCATATTAGCTACTGCATCTGTTAATGTATTCATATGTCTGGGTATGTGTTGATATGTGATATAATCAAAATTTCTTTCTATTAAACGAATACGTAGATACAGATGTAAAATGGACGGATTTCTTATTGAATAATGACCGTTAAGTTGTAATACCACAAGCTGTGAGTCCAGATACAAAAGTAATGCATGAATGCTGAGGTTAACAACCTCGGTCAATAATTCTAAAACAACACTATACTCCGCAAAAGTATTTGTGGTAGGCCCTAGACACACACCTTGCAAATTAACCAACTCACCAGCAGGATCATAGATTACCCAGGCTGCCGAGGACAGATTCCTAGTACTGCGGGAGGCACCATATGTGAAACCCACAAATGGAGTAATAGACATCTGCACAATCAGGAAGACCCAATCAACAGAAATATGCTTACATGCACACCACACCAAACATGCACACAAATGAATATACACACCTATGTACACACACCACGCCAAAAAATAACTCAAGCGTAGTATTTTTTAAGGTACAACCCATTTCTAGGCTGCGCCAACGGAACTCCTTCGTAATCAATGACCTCATAAGCCCCATTTTTCAATACCCGTTTTACTATGTAGGGCCCATGCCACATGGGTTGGAACTTTCCTGCTCCAATTTTGTCGTGCGCTTGGTCGTATAGGAGGACGAGGTCCCCTTCGACAAAGGAACACGGAGATACAAATTGATCAAAGTGGGCTTTGACCCGCTTCTTCTGTCCTTCAATGACTAAAGCAGCCAAGTAGCGGGTTTCATCCAACCATTCCAAGTACAAGAGATGCTCTTCTTCAGGAGAAGTGTCGGGCAAAAGTTCCATAGCCAACTTTAAAGAAGGAATTTCACACTCAATCGGGAGAGTGGCTTCTAGACCATACACCAATTGGAATGGTGTGAATCCGGTCGCACTCTTTGCTGACGTCCGGTAAGCCCATAGAGCTGAGAACAACTGGAGATGCCAATTGGACTTATGAATACCAATTTTACATTGAAGCATAGTGACCAAAACTTTGTTCACAGCCTCAACCTGGCCATTTTCCTGGGGGTAATATGGCGTTGAGCTATCATGTCGTAAGCCCAATCTTGACGTCAGCTCGGCCATCATGTAATCTCGAAAGTGAGTGCCATGATCGGTAAAAATGGCCTGAGGGACCTCGAAACGTGCAATAATGTGGTTGAAAATAAACTGGGCAGTTGTCTTACCATCGGCGGCTAGTGTAGGCATCGCTTCGGCCCACTTAGTAAAGTAGTCTACAACGACGATTATATATGCATGCCCCCCAGCCGAATGAGGGTTACACATCATGAAATATATGCCCCATTTCTCAAAAGGGCCGACAGTAATGACAGGATGCAGAGGAAGAGGTGGCGCGCGCATCTTGCGCTGAAAAACCTGACACGCATGACATTTTCGGACTGCAACAATACAGTCTTTGAATATCAATGGCCAGAAGTAGCCCACACGCAGAATCTTCTGGGCAGTAGCATATCCGGACGTGTGACCTCCATAGGCACCACTGTGACAGTAATTCAAGACTCTTTCAACCTCTTCCAGGGTCAAGCACCGGCGGAGCACCAAATCTACTCCAACCCGGTATAAAGTATCTCCTACTATGCGGTAGGGTTGAGATTGATGCCGAATCCGACGCCGGGAATCCTTGGTCAACTCAGATCGAAATGTTGATGTTTGAAGATACAGAATAATTTCTCCGTACCATGGATCACGAGTACTGATAAGGAAGATTGTTTCGTCTGGGATATGTTCCACAGAGTGAGATGGGGTGGAGTCTGTCGGGAGGGAGCAAATAAGATCCGAAAAAACCAGTGATTTGGTCGACTTAGCAGTAGTAAACTCTAAGTCGAACTCCTGAAGGATAGCGATCCATTTGGAGTATTTCCCCCCAGTAATTATCAAGATAGAATGTACGTCATGGGGTTTCAATCCGAAACCATGGTTATTGTACGCAACAGGATGTAGTGGGGGAAATGCTGCACAACTTGCACTACGGCTAATGCCAACTTCTCGATATGATCGTAATGTGTTTCTCTGTCGAGAAGATTCTGTGATAGATAATAAACAACATGTTCATTTCCATCATCGTCATCCTGCACCAGAACCATAGCTATGGTGCTAAACGCGGCTGCCAAATATAGAGTGAAATCACGGTGATAGTTTGGAGGACGAAGTAATGGAGCATTAACAAGTAACATCTTAAGCTTCTCAAAGGATCACTGAGCAATCTCGTCCCAATGAAAGGGAACATTTTGGTTTAAAAGACGCGTGAACCCTTTGGCCACTTCCGCGTAGTTCGGTATAAAGAGTCGGAGGAAATTAGCTTTTTCTTGCAGACTCTGCAATTGATGTAACGAGGAGGGTGATGGGAGATTGACAATAGCCTCAACTTTTAGAGGGTCGAGGAAAATCTCGTCCTTGGAGACTATGAACCCCAAAAGACGGCCATAATCCACGCAAAAGACGCATTTATGAGGGTTAAGCTGGATATTATAGCATCGACAGCGAAGGAAAATTTGGCGGAGGTGTTCGGGATGGTCCTCTCGCCGAGCTGAGTGAGCTGGCAGATCATCCAGATAAGGCTGAACGATATGGCGTATGTCATGGAATGTGTAAGACATAGCACGTTGGAAAGTAGCTCCAGCGTTATTCAAGCCGAATGGGAGATTTTTATAAGCAAAGGTACCCCACGGACAGATGAATGTAGTCTTGTCTTGATCGGTAGGTAAAATATTTATCTGATTATACCCGGAAAAGCCATCCATCAGGGAATAAATCTCACTCCTAGCACATTCATCAATGATTTGATCTATGAAGGGAGTGGGGTAGTTGTCCTTAGGAAAGGCCTGATTAATATCACGGTAATCAACAAAGACTCGTATAGTACCCTGCTTCTTATCTACAAGAAAAATGTTTGAGACCCATTCTATGAGGGGGATCGGGTAAATGAAGCCCGCGTTTAGAATTTTTTCAACTTCTGCTTTAATGGCAGCGGCTTTGCGAAGATGCACTGGGAGTAGGCGTTGCGTACGAGTTTCACATTGGGATAGGTAGGAATCTCGTGCACTACTATGCTGGGATCAATCCCAAGCATTTCCTCATAGGACCAAGTGAACACATCTCTGAATTCATGAAAAAGATCAGTATAAACTTGTATCTCATCAGGAGAACAAGTTACTCCCACATGTATGTTTTCGACTACCCCTGGTTTGACGGAGATGTCGATCAGAGTGGTTTGAGTAATGTTGCTCAGGTTTCCTTCCAAAAGGACCTCATGTATCAATATAGGCATCTGGAGAGGGGGAGTAGGAACTTGAGATGCAAAACGCTCTAGACAATATGACATTGCCCCCAGGCTAGGCATGAAGGAGGAACGATGATGTCCATCGCTCCAAGGCAGCTCCTTAAGAGACATTGTTTCAACGATGGCTTCGTTAGAAGGGAAAATCTCTTTAAGAGGATCAGGCGAGTTAGCCTCGCCGAGCCAAGGGGATTGGGAATAGGTATCTAAAGCCATGCTCGAAGGAGCATGTTGGGGAGGAGGAGGATCAGATGCGGCGACGATTTCACAGTAATTAATCTCTACTGGAGTTAAGGGCATCGATTCTCCAAAATCAGTCACCTGTTCAGGCGAAGGGATGATCCATGGGTAGTCAGACCTGGAGACCATATTAACTTGAACGGTGTGCGGTGGTGGTGCGGGAAAAATACCCATGAGGACGGGGTCCTTGAAGAGACTGGGTCCTACACTGTCAGGGGGATTGGGGATCTTATCCACGTAAGGAACGTTGTTCTCAGAGGATGAAGTGAAGAAATACAACTGATCCACAGTAACAATTTTTCCCTCGTGAGGGAACTTGAGAAGTCGAAAGAGGGTGGATGGCACACATAGCATGGTGTGAGTCCAACTGCGGCCAAGAAGTAGATTGTAGTTAAGTTTGGCGTCAACCACTTCTACTTCTATGTTGACTGTCTTCCCTTGTAACGTAATTAGCAAACTCTCGAGAACACCCAGGGGTTTGGATTCCCGACCATCGAATGCTTCTAAGGCATTGGGAGATGATGAAAGAGCCGGAGAGCCAATGGCCTTCCAGCAGGAAGATGACATGACACAGGTGGAAGCAACTTCATCCACAACGGCCCTATGGATGTTAAGACCGTTGATCCTGACTTGTATCAGAAGAGAAATTTGATGCGAAAGTCGGGGGGTAAAGTTTTCTAAGTCAAAGGTGAGAAGACTAGAATCGGTGGGATCAATTCCACCGATTGCAGACAACAAAGCTTTATGTTGTGATGGACAACTTTGAAGAACTTCCAATGCAGACATGGAAAAATGTGCCTGTGCCAAATCCTCAACAATATTGTAGTGCTGAGAGACACGGGCATTTGGATTGTAGGAAGATCTTCGCAGAACACCTTTAGAAGGTGGCCTCACAACAGGTTCAGCTGTAGGCTTCTCAATTTCCAAAGAACCGGAGACAGGTGGGGGAGGTGGGCCATCCACAACTTCCTTTCCAGCTACCTAACGCGATCCGGCATAATCCTTCGAACACGTAGCAATTGAGACAGGTGCAGCGCCATTCATCATAAAGACCGGGGACCCAAATGGTGCAAATGGTGAGGGCTGCTTAACCATCTAGGTCTGCTGAGACGGGAAAAATTCTTTGAGAACTACCTGA
Organism: Pinus albicaulis; assembly: GCA_034641835.2. Lineage (NCBI taxonomy): Eukaryota > Viridiplantae > Streptophyta > Pinopsida > Pinales > Pinaceae > Pinus > Pinus albicaulis. The sequence continues at coordinate 1,278,219,657 of CM076575.1, read as the reverse complement.
GTCCCTTTGGAGCCTTTCAGGAGTTGAGTAATCTCAGATCGTCGAGGACAATCTTTGGTATAATGATCTCTTTCATAGATGAGGTAGGGGTACTTCGGTTTATGTTGGGAGCCGTCATCAGTACGAGGTTTAGGAGACTCTGGTTTTGGGGCGTCAGGTTTGGATTTTCCTTTGCCCTTCTTCTTTCCTTTGGAGGATTTTTCCAAAGGATTAGCCTAAATGGTGTTGACCTCCCCAGTCTTGCCAGAATCTAGAGGGGTGGGAAGAGCAGAATTATTGGATGAATTGGACTTCTGCTTCCCATTTGAAGATTTTCAAGAATTTTGAGACACGGAACTAATAACACCATCCACCGCTGGGGTAGGTGGAGCTTTAGATATTCCCGGGCGTGGAGCATCGGTCAAAATATCATACAGCATGCTAGACTGAGAGTATACGAGATCTAGGTACTGGGCACGCGAAATGGCTTGTTCTTCAGTCACACATGCCCCCATAGCAATATCTTGAGCGATTTTGTTAACGAAGGATGTGGTGAGCCAATGAGTTAGTAGTTGATCATGTATATCAAACTTGATCAGCCTACGACGACGTCTCCACTCATGAATATGATCAGATATGTGGGTAGCTTTATCCTGCTTCAACGAAGTCAGGAGATGCGTCTCGGCTTCATAGCGAACTGGTAACTGAAAGTAAGTCAGAAAGGCCATTGCTAAAGTATTGAAATCTCAAAATATGCCACGGGGTAATTCAATATACCACTTAGCGACAGCACCGGTGAGAGTGCGCTGGAAGAGACGTAGACGAATTGAATCATCCACCCAAGAGTTGGACGAACACCATAGATGGTAAGTCATTACATGAGCTTGGGGGTCCTCTCCAGCTTTACCTTAAAACTTAGGGCAGTCGTCGGGTACCTTGGTCGGAACCAGAGGCCAATAAGGATTGTGAAGAATCGGATCATTGGTTAATTTAGAAATGTCCGGTAACTCCAAGGTAGCCAAGAACGGCAACTGTGGATTGAACGGCATGTCAGGCCCTCGATAAGGACATGTACCTATACTCCACGCTGGTTGAGAATATCCTTGCCCCCATGGGTTCTGTCCTGAAGGATTTTGACCGTAGGGGGTGTAGGGTGTATGACTAGTCTAATTCGGTTGCTGGTAACCAGTGTACGGGGCTTGATAACCAGAGTATGGACTTTGATTATATGTCGGCCCCATTTGAGCAGTCTGTGGATTTGGCTGCTGAGTATAGGTGTAGCCGGGTTGTTGAGTGTAATAATGGGAACCTTGGGGCGGATTATAAGTCAGTCGAGATTGACCGTGAGGGTAGTAACCACCTTGAGGTTGAGCGGGCTGCTGATAAGTGGGACCCTGCTGAGCGCGATAATTAGGGTGCACCGGTTGATTCGGTTGGGGCATCGAGTAAATCGACTGTTGAGCAGGGTTGACAGGATGTGCAGGTTGGCCTGGTTGGACAGGCTGACCTGGATAAATGGGCTGCCCTAGTTGAACAAGTTGCCCTAGGTGAACAGGTTGTGCCAGTTGCACAGGTTGACCTGGCTGATGAGGAACACCGGGTTGTGCCAGATGGGCCGGTTGGCCTGGTGGTGGAATAGAGCCAGGTGGTGGCTGGTAACCGGTTTGACCTGCCGCAAAACCATAAGACGATCCTGGCTTATGTGCAACATTCAGACCAATAGCATAATGAGGTTGCATGGGTTGGAAAGGTTGGACTTGCCCCCCAGGACCATATACCGGCCCCGGTTGGTATCCCGGTTGACCTGTGAGTCCTTGGGGTTGCCCAGGTTGGACTCCAGGAAGAGGCTGCATAGGTTGACCTGAAGGGTTGTAATACTGTCCTTGCGGACCATATAATGGCCCTTACTGACCCGAAGGGTAGCCCTGTAAGGGTTGTCCTTGTGGGTCATAAGGATAGCCAAGCTGGCCCGAAGGTTGGCCTTGAAGAGGTTGTCCTTGCGGGTTATAAGTCTGCCCAGCCTGGTTAGATGGAAAACCCTGAGCATGAAGTTGAGCCTCTGGAGTGGGTAAACATAAAGGATTCCCGTACTCATCGTACTGATATGGAAAGACGTACATGGGCGTACCATCCTATGCATAATGCGAAAAATACGAGCGGTTGGGATCTTGAGAGGATTGTCCAACCTCGGGATTCGATTTTTGTAAGAACAATCGATACTCCTCAGGAGAGATGTTCTCCGGCATAGCAGATGCTATATAGGCGTCTTCGGGAAGCGATGTGGTCCTTACGGACTGAGTGGTAACAGCAAGTGTAGATGCAGCCACACAAACAGTGGGCCTGACGGGTACAGAAGTGACCTGAGGGGATGACGTGATGGGTGTCCTAGGAGACATCCCCAATGAGGGAATAATCGGCCTCGTAGAGGGAGTTGATATCCCCATAGAGGCAACGACGGTCATAATCTGACCTAAAGATCTATACCTTGCTGGTAGTGAGGGATCGGGCGAAGACATAACTGATAATTCGGGGTTGTCTTCTGGGAACAACTAGTAATCTTCACCAGACGTGGGGATTTCCTCACTAGGAGAATGGCTGGATGCACCCATATCTGAACCTGCCGCTAGATCTCATAATAGACGACGGGGACTAGGAGGAAAACAGCAGGTAGAAAAGGCAAACCCGATGTAAGAGGAGGGAAATGTTCCCCTACTCCAAATCCAGACCAAGGGTCAGATAAGGGCCAATTGAACTCAACTGGTCCTCCAAAGGGAAGCTCAAACAGGACCAGTCCCCCGTCGGGAAACTCAGAAACGATGGGCTGCCGATGTTCAGCAGAGGATTGAGAAACCTCTGATGAATCGTCCGTATATGGACTACCAGTAGACGAAACTGAGGGTTCCGCCACTCTGACAATAATGACAAAAGGAAAAGATCAAACACAACACACGGGCTGAAAAAGAATCAAGGGACACAATCAAATGGCCAACAAGAAAAATCTAATAGGGTGTGTGATAGCGGGTGATTTATTTTACGACATTGAAACTTAGAAACTTCATCGTTTCATGTTTTAAGAGTCGAGAAATAGATGAAAGATGACTCTATCTCTTTCAGTTTTGAAGCAAGCGTGAAAGGACAAGCGCTTGGTGATATTTTCAAATTTAAGGAGTCAGATAAGATCAAAATGAACGCTCGGGAATGCTAGGCAAAGGGTGTACCAAATATCCGTGAACTGCAATATACACATTGGTTTCAAAAATGAAACAGAAATCGACCAAGGACTTTCCGTACGTGCAGGTAGTCTCCCCGAATGCTGTGTTCGGTGTATCACGGGTATAGGGCGGCGGACTCGGCTTCCTGTGGATAAAGGATTGAAAACCTAGAGGGGTCTCCCTTTATATACTCGGCAGTATGGGGAGCCCAAGTCTGTACTAGCGCTGTCTAAAGCAAGCTGACGGCAACCGGCTACTAGGTTTAACGACGCCGGAACACGTCTCTAACCTAGACCTCTAAATATTTCGTTAATGTTTCAATGCTGCCTTAGTGTAAATTGAATAAATTTTAATGTTTATCTTCAATTATGTTTCAGTTTTCAGGCCCTAGCAAGTGTTATGTCTCAAAATCGCCTAAATGCACACTACATGCCACAATATATCATTTCATTCGATGAAAGCTAATTACGAGAGAGTTAAGAGCTTTTCACACAATAAAACGATCAGACAACAACCAATAACATCTCTAATGCAACTAATGGAAACTAAAAGCTTTTCTTTCAAAGTTACTAATCACTAATAACACTGAAAAGATTTAATTCACACTAACTAATCCAAAGAAAAAGAGATTTTTTTTTGTATTTTCAATGTTTAAGAGAAAAATGCACTAAAAAAATTGAAAACTAACGAGACAAGAAATTCGAGAAGTGATAGCAAAAGAGAAAAAACAATCAAATTTCACTCAATGCAAACACACAATTAGAACTCAAATTGACAAAAATTCCCTCAAATCAAAAGACACCCAAAGACTCAAATGAACCATGTAATCTAGGCCCAAAACGAGACAGGGCGGAATTCGAATGAAGAAGAAGCCAATCTCTCAAATAATGCAAGAAAACAATAGACAACCACCAAACGAATGCAGAGAAGCAATCACAAAGTTGACTGAACAGACAGAAACCACAAACTCCCAAGGGAGGCTCGACACACAATAGCGCCTAGATGCCCTAGGGCTAGAGTGTAAAATCGATAGAAACAGGCAAACAACCAAAGGATGAAGGTCACAGTCAGTCAAAAAAGGCTCCAGAACACTCAAGCAATCATAAAAATAACACCAAAATCACATATCAAGCTCAGAAGGCTCAAAACCAAGCAAACCCTAACACCTTACAGCATTGGCGCGACTGTCAGGATAAAACTAGCACCATAACAGGATTGGCATGGGTAATACACTGGAAACATGCGCCAATGGGCGCAACTGTCAGGCTAATAAGCGCGCCAGTCAAGTTTTCTATGTAAAAAATAAAAAAGAGAAATCCAGGAAGCAGACCAGTGATGTTGAAACTGAAAACAAAAGCCAAACACACGAAAAGAGCCAGCCAAAAGAGCTGATCAAGCAAGCAAAGTCAAGAGTCGACCGAAAGACAAGACAATAATCCAAGTGTTTAGTTCATAAACTAGACCGGAGATTGACTGAAGCAGCATTCATCTACTTTCGCTAATGCAAAGCAAGAGCATTTCGAAGACTATCTGGCTAACTTTAGGCTCCGTCTGTAGTTTATAAAGCACCAAGCTAACTCCCTAGCGGAGTCGCCAATTTGTTGTAGAGGTAAATCCCCTCTGCGGACAGAGGCGATCCCTACTAGCCCAGATCGGGTCTAGCAACAATCGTATCACGCTAAGGTGAAAATTCCTAATTGCAATAGACCAACTTGTGATGAAGGCCTACCTCAAGTCCAACACTGTTGTTCGTAGAGAAGATGGCGCTCCCGTTTCCTTACTCCAGCATATCAAAATCCTCTCGTTTACTGCGATCGAACACCTGCACATGCAAGAAACATGACAAACACAAGCGTAAAACCCAATATATGCAATTATGTATCAGTTATAGAAGACACAACTCATGATCATAATGAACAATACGAGTGGAACCATAACCAATAGTCGCTTATCATTAATTCATACAAAGGAAAATACAATCTGACTCTGACGCTGAATCTTCCTTCGGCGGGTCGTCAGCGGAATACATCTCAATAAAGCTTGTCGGGAATGGGGACAAGCCTCTCTCTTCGATCGTCAATCTCCTTGCTATTGATTTGGCACTATGAGGACTATCAAAGCTCTTGCAACATTCTTTAGGCTATGAAGGCTCTTGGAGACTAACTTGCAAAGGGAAATGGCAAGCTTATATAGATTGTGGAAGGGGAGTTGGGATCCCTACAATCATGGGATTGGCCCTATTCTCAAGGAAGCTTCCATGAGAGGTGGAAAACTACTTCCTCTACATGGAGAACCGAAGCCAAACGTCCCAACTCAATTTAGAGACTAGTTCAGGAGTTGGTTGGAGTCAATCTTCTGCCATTTATTTTTAAAAAACACTCTTTATTAAGCCTGGTGTGGGTACAACACTGAGACAGTGCGCCAATCAACGCGCCCTCTTTGGAGGATTTCCCTCATTGGCGCGGGTATGACACTGAGAAGTCACGCCAAGGATAAAAAGGCTATTTTTAGGGTTTTCCACAAGGAGTTTTCTTCAGGGGAATGAAATTCCATGTCTAGGGGAATGCCATGAAAGTGTTTTCAGATCATGTCACTGCTCACAGGTCACAGAATAAGCCCTCCAATGTGCGAGATGGGGAATTGCAGGGACGGTGAAAAATTGCTATGTAACACCCTCCATCAGTTCATGGTAGAAACAAGGAGGGATCAGTGGGTAGTGACAAAACATGTTATCAAATACTTGAGGGGGACAGTCGAGTTGGTATTGAGGTACACCAAGGGCAATGACATCTTGTTGAGTGGGTTCACTGACGTAGACTGGGCGGGGAGTCCAGTAGATCGGAAGAGTGCCAGTGGGTACTGTTTTAGTGTCGGATCATGATTGACTTCCTGGAGTAGTAGGAAACAGAAGTATGTGGAAATGAGCACAACCGAGGCTGAATATATGGAATCTAGCACAACTTCGTGCAAATCCATATGGCTTCGAAATTTTCTCATGAACTTACTCAAGAAGAGGATTAAAGTGACCAACATTTTGTGTGATAATCAGAGTTGCATCAAGCTATCTGAAAATCTTGTGTTTCATGATCATTCGAAGCACATTGACATCAGGTGCCACTTAATCGAAGAATATTTCAAACGATGATTGGTACAATTGAAGTGCATTCCTACAGAAGAGTAGGCGGAAAATATCCTCACAAAAGCTCCGAGAAAGACCAAGTTTGCTTAGTTCAGAGAAAAGTTGGCGATGGTCAAGAATCCATTCCAGTAGGAATGGATAGGCTCGAAAGTCAGAGGGAGATGCAGTACGGATGAGGTAGTGACAAAGATGGTATCATGGGTAGCAGTATAGAGGGTAGCAGCGCAGCAGATGAGGGGCAATAGTTGAGACATCAGCAGCGTAGTAAATGCTTCAGGTCAGAGCAGATGCAGTTGGAATTTTTCTAGAACACTTTCCTCGCTAAGAGGGAGTGTTTATTTTTGTAGCATTGGAAAGTGTTTCAAGTCTCAAATTTTGTGAGGAGGCTTGGTCATCAGTATTTCAAAGAACCCAAAAACCGTTTGTGGAAATTCCACTCGGTTCATATTGTATTAAAATAATTAATTGTTTTAATGAGGACCCTAACTCTAAACTGAGGGAATTTCAATAATTAAAGGGTATTAATAAAACATAGTGAGAATATTCTAGAGAACGAATATCAAGTCATGTTTAATCTTAGCCATTGATTAGAGATCTAATCTGGGTTGTTGATTCATCAACGAGAAGATTATAAGAGAAGGCTTGAGGGTCATTTGGAAATCAAGTCGGGTACACACTCAGTACCCGAAGGAAATCGATTCTGAAGGAATAGAATTTGATTTCAGAGGGAGAGTTTTAGGGCAGAGTTGCGTAAGTAGAAGGAGGCAGGGAAGTCAGCAGTGATAGAGAGAGTGAATAGGAGGACGCAGAGGGCCACAGAGGCTAGCGTTGAGCAGTAGCACTGAGTCCCCACATTGAGCAATGCAATCAAGCATAGATACTGCATAGTAGAGCACGAAGAGTGACGCAGAGGAAATTGGGGTGCCTTCCAGGTGTCAATAATGCTCCGAAAGGACTTGGAGAATTTATCTTAGGTGTTTTCTTAATAAATTTGCTTGTCTACTTATAGTAAAATATTCGTTGTTGAATATTAATACAAACCCTCATCTACTGCACCAGTTTTCCTGCATTAGGTTTTTCTGGGGAAAATTGTCTAAAAATAATTGTGTACATGTGATTGTTTCTATTGCGTTATATGTGTTATATTATATTATCTGCTTATGATTAAGTCATTACTGCAGTTATATTTATTTCAGAATTTACCGAAATAAATTTGTAAATAACTTATCATAAATAAGTAGGCGAAATAAATCTATCACTACAGTAGTATTTCATATTTGAAAATTTCACAATGAGAAGCACTCCTACTCCACAATGCAGTTCGACATACTAAAACACACCCCCATGCATCTTCATTCCCATCTATAGACCACTTCCCAATTATGGATGCTCCTACACGTCCCAGGGTGTGATGGCCTAAGGCAATATCCATATGCGTCAGCCCATACTCAATCGGTACCATCACCTCCATTGTCACATCACCATACTCTCCAATGAATGGATATCCCTTCCAAATCCTCCCTGACGGACCCAAGAAGTGAATCTGCCTAATTACCAGTAGAAATTGCAGTCCTGCTCTGCTCCTTCGTGCTATCCGTACCCCACACAAATGCGAAGAATAACCAGCTCCATACAAGGCACTATCTGGTGGCCTACCAATGCCCCCTCCTTTGTCAAACTCCTGCTAGATTATGTTGATCATCCCGTGATCCTGTGTACAATCCTCGTACCAAGACAAATCAAGAAGTATGTACCTAAACTAGTTGGACATTAGTGCTGGCTGAAACTCCCTTAGTGAATGTGCACGCTCAATTGTACCCTCTAGGTTGTAGTCAACTGGCATACCTAGAAAGTGATAAGTAGTCCCGCCCAGATCCCAATACCAGTTCGGGATTCTGGTAACCCTAGTGCCTGGAAGCTCCTGCTGAGCTACACCTCGGTGCATCACCATCTCCATAACCCACTCCCCCAGGAACCAGCTCAGAATCTCTTGCCATCCAACCCCAAGAGAGGGATCGAATGTATGAACTCCTGCACCTAGAGAAACCCTGACATGTAGATATTTCACCTTGTTCAACTTAGGTCATCTCATCCTGCTATCCAAGTTGAAGCATGATATCTGACTAGGTAGCTCCGTCTCTCTCTCTCCAATGGCCAAAGGTGACCCAACCATGTTGCTAGCCCCATATATGTATGCCTAAAGGGGGTTGATCCGATGCTCCAATGTGCCCTCTAGTTGTACCATAAGTTTCTCAGGCTAAATCATCACAAGTGACTCATCATATTGAATATCTCCCATAGAGTCACCTGATACCACATGCAAATTGGAATATGAAACCAAGATACTGTCATCAACTCTTCATGACTTCTCATGCTCCCCAGAATCATCCTCATATGACCCCATGGACTCATCCAAAGTAGATTCCTCATCCTGACATACATAAGGAATGTCCTCATACTCTACCTCTATATCTCTTAGTGCCTCATCAAAGGTGGATACATCTCCTGGAACCTCACCCATCTACTACATGCGGTTGTCACCCAAAAACGCAGACACGACTCTAGTCAACACCTCAATGGATGGCTCTACTGGGGTAGGATCTACTCTCTCCACTAAGATTTCAAATGACATGCTCAAGGAAGTCTTCAATAAGAGTGAGTCCTGCATCTCACTAGGTGTATCTATGAGCTCCCCATAGTCCTGTGTGCCCTCATCCTCCAAGTGCAAGGTATCCATTTTGATGGCTTCCCTCTCTATTATTCGGTCAAGCTGGAAAGAGGTATCCAACTTTTCCACCCGATCCTAAGCCGTGCAATCAGTGTATCTATCATACATGGGAAAATTTGTCCTCTCAATTATATGTTGCAACTTTTAACTTTGCGTGCTAGACCCCCCACTGTTCCTTCCTTATTCATCCTTCTTGAGTTGGAAGTAATATCTGAACGACAAAGGCACTCTGAATTTTTCCCCCATGGACTGCCATTCTTGGAAATAATCACCCATGGGTATATGATCATGCCATCTACCTTACTCACTCAGTACTGGAGGTAAGAATATATGCATCATAATCATGGTTGGACTATTGAAAGCTGGCGGGTAAGTGACTGGTAAAGGGTGGTCACACTGTTGTGAGACCCATAAACTCTCCCCAATTAGGAACTCATGATGGATGCTCTTATCCCTATTCTGTTGCTTGAGTCATTCCAACATTCCCTTGTGTTCTTTGGCTAAATAATTTAGGGCCTTTAAGATGCTACCAAATGTTGATTCCCCTTTTCTCCTTGACTCCCCCATATTTTCCACCTCTACTTCCTACCCTCCTTACTCATAGGAAAAGATCCTCACGACTGAGCCAAGAACAAAGCTCTAATACCATTGTAATATCCCAAATGGGAAAATAACGGTAATAACAAGCTAAAAGATATTAAGGAGAAAACAAAACAAAAATTGATATCAAAACACCAACGGAGCCATCAAATATTGTTGAGCCATTTTATTAATTTTCTAAAAATGAGTAGAATGGAGGTGTTGGAATGAAGGCACCTAGGCTTGCTCAAGGTAAGCTAGAGAAGCCCTTTGAATCAATGCTAAAATCCCCCACTGATGGTACTATGTATGGATATATATTTGTGCTGAAATATGCCATAAATGTTGTTATTGCTCCTGAATAAATGTTTCTAGGGCTTGGTACACTACTCAAAAAATTTTGGGACTTTAATGTCAAACTCTAATCAAGAAACCCGCAAAAATCCACCAAGGAATTGGCCAAATGTTGACCCTAGAATTTCACCCAAATTTCCCCTATCTCCTCAAGTTGTTGACTGAGTTTGGATCTTTGTTTGACACCTCAAACCTGCCCAGAAAATTCTTCCAAATTAATCGTGTATTCTCCTCAATAAATCCAGGAAAAACCAGAAAAACCCAAAAAGGGTTCACCCAAAGCTTGACCTCGAAAATTTTCCCTCTTGTGCTTGGATCACTGCACTGTTGGGTAAATCAATCCTCCTGTAAATCCTGATGCTGGAATTCTAAAAAATGCCACAAAAATTCCGATTAGGAAGATCCAAGCCTCCCCACCAAATCTCAGCTGCAACTCCCTCTCTTCTCACCTCCCGAAACAACCAAACCCTCTCTCCATTGCGTCCTCCCCTACACAGTCTCCTCCTCCTCTATGCTGTCCAAAAATAGCTATGCTTCCTCTTGATGTTGCTAATGGAAATTCTTCTCACAAGGTGTGAAACTCCTCTCCTGAGCGGGCACTCAAATTCCCCCGAGGTAGAGGTTGAGAACTCTGCTTGAAGATCTCATGTGCTAAACAACACTGCAGACTTGGCTCTTCGGCTCAAGCGTGCTCTGTCAAAATGAAATAAGAAAATAGTTGAATGAATGAATGTCGAATAAGCCTTCCCTTCATCCTTTTATCCATTGAGGCCAAACTTATGCCTTGGGTCCCACCTTGACCTGCGTTGCCTCTCCTTGGGCAATCACGTGTTGCCTTCCTCTAGTCAATCTCACAATGTCCTTTTCATGTGTCTTCTACGCTGCCACATAAGGCCAACTCGACCCCACCATTAGAGCCTCAATTTTCCCTTACGTACTTTAGGAAAATACTTTATTTGGCCTAATTATTAATTGTGGGTCCCCTACCCACTTTATTTCCACCCAACATTAGGATTTGCCAAAATTAATCAAAATTAATATCCCAATTAATTGACTGCTAATTTGGGAATATTACAGTGCTTAGGAACCGGGTGATGGCTAATGAGAGGGTTAGATATCATGCTAGGATTTTTCCCACACACTAACTTACGTCTCAGCCATCTTTACATTTTTCTTTTTTCTTTTTCTTTCATTGTAGCCATCTTATGATTTTTCAACCTTTAACGTAATGTTTTTTGGCTCAACTCAAGGATGTGGATATGTAAGTGCCAAATACCAATGAACCAATGATATTTAACCCAAATTATGGAGATGATATCAAAAAAATTAATTTGGAATGGAAAACGTTAAGTATGGAAAAGGATAATGGGAAAAATACTTCAATCGAAGTTTACCAAGTAGTGCCCCTCCTATGACCCTAAGGCCTTAGTGGAGGTCCCACTAAACTAGGGCTAAAGATTAAAATTAGAGAAATTTGAGGTCCAAAATGGGCCTCCTAAGGATTATTATAAAATAATAATGGATATAATAAAATAAGATCATATTACATCATCAAATTTTAGAGGGAAAAAAGAAAAAATGACTTTTTCAACTCGTATTTTCAACTTATCTCCCTATGATTTTACTCAAATTTCAAGCGAGAGCACTCGTTGGATGAAAAATTTAATTCTTCATCCAAGGAGTACCCATGTTTCCTACTTTCAATCAACCATACTACACGAAAAATGGGAAATACATGAAAAAACATGATTTCAATCACGTTTTTCAAGTATTTCTCATTTTTCGTGTAGACCGGGGTTATCGAAAGTATGAAACATGGGTATTCCTTGGATGAAGAATTAACTTATGCATCCAAAAAGTGCTCACACTTGAAATTTGAGTAAAATCATAGGGAGATAAGTTGAAAAAATAGTTATTTTTATTTTTTAATCTTTTTACTTTTTATACCACAAATGGTGAATCATCCCCCATGGTTAACATCATCATCTTGAATCTGATTGGTTCTTATAAAGTTGATTGTGGTTGTAGATTTTTTTTAGGCCCATATTTTACCTCAAAATTTCTCAAATTCCCCCTTGGTAATGGGAGTGAACAAGTTTACAATCAGGATCAATCAATCACCCAAATCATCCATTTATCCATACTAAATGCCTGAAACAATTAGTAGAAACACCCAATTGAAAAATGGTCATAATATCTATTGAGTGGTATCCCACCCTCATCCAAGAGTAATGTCAGATGGTGAGAGGTGTATGATCGATAAGATGGAGGAGAAACTTGCATCTCATCATGAATGAACAAATGTGTAGGGATGTTAGTTGGCTAGTTATCCAATGTATGAGGAAAAGTTTCCTCCTATGGGGATACCCATTTTGGTGGGTAACATCTAGCTCCATCTCAAGGACATGTGCTCACCAAAGAGAGCATGATCGATATGCTCAAACAAGGGAGTTCATGAAAACCACATCAATCCTTAGGCTCAGAAAATTGTTACCTGCATACCCAAATCAACTTGTTTTGAAGCGCGTGCATGAGGTGTTGATCGTCACCCTCATTTTTATATGATATAATGAAATTCATAAAAATAAATAAAAGGCTCACTAAATGCAATCTTATCTAGGATGCAACACAATAGCATGATAAATGCATAAGTAAAATTCTCACACAATAATTCTAGACACAAATGCGATGCAACCTATTGATGTCGCCTTGCACATAGACCTAAGTTAGTATGAGAAAATCCATTAAACCCACAAGGTGTGGTTTGGTGGAAAAAGTAAGAGATATGGTTGTCACCTATTCCCAACTCTCTGCGTTAAATCTCTCTCCTAGGTAAGCTAAGGGGGGTGGTCCCCAATGAAAAGTTATATGATATGAGTCTCTAGGAGATTAAGTTAAGTGGAGTGTTTTTCAAAATTAACTTTTTTTCAAGATTTAAGCAAGCATATGAATAAATGAGAAAATATCAAATATTTATTCAAAGTATAGACCAGTGCCTTTAAATAAATAATAATAGCTTACCCAAAAATGAAATCAAGACAAAACGATAGAAATTCCTGCAAGATAAAAAATTAGACCAAGATGAGCATATAAACATCAATTGCAACCATAAAGGAGATAGTACTTGAAAGTAAATGCTCAAATGAAAAGATAATGACATCAAATACTCATGAGAAATATGATCATAAAAACAACAAATATATGAAACAACTTGAAATCGAGTTGCACCAATGAAGGATATTCCAAGTACAAGAAAACTAATCGTTGCAAAAGTAAAATATCCAAATAATTGCACTATAAAGTAAATGCTTCTTGAGAAAATCAGGATATTTGCAAACATGACTCAAATAAATCCAAGATAGCACATATAGGAGAGTTGTATTGCAAGTAATGTGAAATTGTGATGTAGAGATGCTCTTGGTTTATTTATTAGTTGTATTCTAAAACAAAGTTTCAATTGAACTTTGGTCCCCGGATCTCCTCCTTGCCCAAAAATCTGAATCTCACAATGAGGAGTCAATAGGGGTGGAGGGTCCCTAAAGTCTATACAACCAACTTAAGTTGGAGGCGAATTTTAGAGATTCCAATTAGAAATAAAATGTGCATAAGTGAGATGCATTTAAGTTACTTTCTCTTGAAACCTTGATAGCCATGCTTCCATAAATGAGGAAATACCCAAAGTAAAATTACACCAATGAATTCAAAGTAAAAAAAATTAAAAATGGTAGCTTAATGTGAGCAAGTGATGAAAGTAAGTTGCTTGATAAATAAATTGTTTCCAGTAGACAATAGTAATATAATGCTCCAAAGAAATATCAACAAGACTTAAAATAACAATATAGAAAATTTGAAAAAAAATGAAGCATGTACTCAAGTAGTCATGAAAACAATTTACCAAGCTTAATGGAAACAAATTAATAAACTAAATCAAAGTTTGCCAAGAATGTAAAGTGCTTTCATGTAAAGAAATATTTTCTCAAAGGAAAGTGTTAAACTTGTAGCTCAAAGAAACAATGAAATGAAGGATGCAAAGCTCAAGTAAAAATGTAGCAAAATTAATTTAGTAAATGAAATGGAGTTTTAAGGTTGTGCTAATTCCAAAAATTTACCATGTGTGAATGAGTATTAGCAAATGGAAAGTGCATGCAAGAGAAACTAAATTGTGAAAGTTAAGAATGCAAATCAATCCACCCACAAGAGTCCTCCTTCTAAATGTGTGTAATATTTCTAATTAGCAATTCCGCAAATTAGAATGTTAATTTTTGATATTTTGCTAACTATTATGTTTTGACTATGAGGATGTGGGTTTGGGGGCCCACAATTTGGCTTAGGAAACTATGGAGATCAAAACATTAGGCCAAGACAAATATTGCAGTAGTAGTGGAGGATGGGGGCCCAATGAGGAGAGATTTCATCCCACATGTGGCAGCGCAACTCATTCGTATGAGCTAGAGGCAACGCATTTTTGAGGTGGGGCCCAAGGGAGCGTTGGGCAGGCTTAGTTAAAAGGAAGCAAGCTACTCATTTTTTGGAATCCATTCATTCGTTGTAATATCCCCAATTAGAAATTCTGCTAATTAGGATATTAATCTTTGATAAATTTTGATGTTTCTAATTTCAAGTAGAAATAATGTGGGTTGGGACCCACAATTAATAATTAAGGGAAAAAGTATAGCCTACTCCTATAGTTCATAAGGAAAAACTATGGCCTTAGTGTGGTCCGTGTGGACAGCATTCGATTTGGAGGCAACTCCCTAGGTGGCAGCGTAGGAGAGGCTCTATGGGGGCAGCACAGTGAGTGGATGGATGAGGGGACTGCGTAGTCCATGGTGGGCCCAAGAGAATTTTGGGCTCTCAATTGATAAAAGGAAGTGAAGGCAACTCATTTCCTTATTCATTCATCTTACATTTTTATTGTCATCTTGACATAGCACGCTTGTGTCGAGTGTCAAGTATGTCATGTTGTTTAGCACACTAGATCTTCGGGCAGAGATCTCAACCTATACCTAGGGGGACTTCGAGTGCCCTCTCAGGAGAGTAGTTCCACAATTTTGGTGAGGATTTGACATAGCAACAGAAGCAAGACTGCGTAGAGGCAACAAAGACTGCATAGTGATTATGCAGTTCAGTCTAGAGGAAGTGTCAGGAGTGTAAGAGAGAAGAGGAGTTCGGCCGGAAGATTTGGAGGGGAGGTTAGCCACCTCCTACCATGGATTTTGGCAGCATTTTGGAGACATCTACTAATAGTTCTAGCCAGGAGTCAAATTTCCCAGCAGTTTGGTGAGCCAAGCCCAAGAGATCCAATTTCCGAGGTCAAAACTAGGACGAACCCTGATCCAGGTGGATATCGGTGGCCTCCCACCTATTCCATTTGGACCCGCAGCATCAATTCTTTCAGTGTTTCAGCTTCAGCACAACTTACTATTTATAGCAGGTTTTCGGGTCCTGCACACCCGGAGCCGTTTTGGGGCATTAATAATCCAGGTGGATATTGATGGCCACCCATCGAGTCCATTTGAACCCCCACCATCAGTTATTTCAGTTTGTAAGTTTCGGCACAACTTACTATTTTTGGCAGTTTTTCGGGTCTTAAACTTCCGGAGCCGTTTTGAGGCCCTAAACGACGCTTTTTGGGAAAATGGAGAGCAACATGGGTCCATGGACCGATGTTGCTCGTTCAAAAATTGTACTCGTCAGATAGATCTTTCTAACGAGCTATTGAGCGCGTCAAACGGAGATCGGATGCCAAAGTTACGCCCCCGGGAAGTTGAACCACCAATTTACCTAAACGGGACCCACAATTTTGGCGCTTCATCTCCTACGGTTAGGGTTTTGGACGTTTCGGATTCTACATTGTTTCTCAACAATAAATAGGCCCTCGAGCCTCATTGTAAGACAGTTCAGGGGGCTGGGAGCCGATACATCTCTTCTCAGAGATAAGCGCTACCAGTGCCCTAGCTCGCCGCATCTCCATCATGTCTGCATTGTAACACAGTTCAAGGGCTGGTAGCCGCCACATCTCTTCTCAGGGATACGCTGCCAGTACCATAGCTCTTTTATTTCCATTATGTCTATAATAGGCCTGCGAGCCTCAATGTAACACAGTTCAGAGGCCTGCGTACGCCACATCTCTTCTCAGAGATACGCTACCAGCGCCCTAGCTTGTTTCCATTATGTTTGTAAGCTTATTTCAGTCATTTGTTTATTAATAAATTGAAGCATTATTTCCGCTACATCTCTGTATCTATGGTTATATATGTACTCTGTTGCATTCCTGCATAAATCCGGATCAGTGGTATCAGAGCGGGTCTGCTCTTTCTCTGTTTTTCTCTTCATGTCCCCAACGCGGCCAGGGTATAAGGAGTTCAACCTCACAACCCCGACGACCCCCCATGGTGGAAGGAAAGAAAGACGAGGGAGCAGGAGATCCTATCAAAATCTTGCTCGAGGATGCCCTCGAGAAACAGAGGAACGCGATGATGGACAATTTTTTTTTCAGATCCTTCAATGGCTGCCCAGCGGTGGCACATCTACATCCAGCACGGCTGCCAACACCAAGTTCAGCAAAATTCCCCCCCCCCCCCATGGAGGAACTTAACGCAATGGAGACCATTGCTTCCTAAGGAGGGAGGAATGATCCAGGTGGATATCGGTGGCCTCCCACCTATTCCATTTGGACCCGCAGCATCAATTCTTTCAGTTTTTCAGCTTCAGCACAACTTACTATTTATAGCAGGTTTTCGGGTCCTGCACACCCAGAGCCGTTTTGGGGCATTAATAATCCAGGTGGATATTGATGGCCACCCATCGAGTCCATTTGAACCCCCACCATCAGTTATTTCAGTTTGTAAGTTTCGGCACAACTTACTATTTTTAGCAGTATTTCGGGTCTTAAACTTCCGGAGCCGTTTTGAGGCCCTAAATGACGTTTTTTGGGAAAACGGAGAGCAACATGGGTCCATGGACCAATGTTGCTCGTTCCAAAATTGAATTCCTCGGATAGATCTTTCTAACGAGCTATTGAGCGCGTCAAACGGAGATCGGATGCCAAAGTTACGCCCCCAGGAAGTTGAACCACCAATTTACCTAAACGGGACCCACAGTTTTGGCGCTTCATCTCCTACGGTTAGGGTTTTGGACGTTTCGGATTCTACATTGTTTCTCAACAATAAATAGGCCCTCGAGCCTCATTGTAAGATAGTTCAGGGGGCTGGGAGCCGATACATCTCTTCTCAGGGATAAGCGCTACCAGTGCCCTAGCTCGCCGCATCTCCATCATGTCTGCATTGTAACACAGTTCAAGGGCTGGTAGCCGCCACATATCTTCTCAGGGATACGCTGCCAGTACCATATCTCTTTTATTTCCATTATGTCTATAATAGGCCTGCGAGCCTCAATGTAACACAGTTCAGAGGCCTGCGTACGCCACATCTCTTCTCAGAGATACGCTACCAGCGCCCTAGCTTGTTTCCATTATGTTTGTAAGCTTATTTCAGTCATTTGTTTATTAATAAATTGAAGCATTATTTCCGCTGCATCTCTGTATCTATGGTTATATATGTACTCTGTTGGTTTTTCTGGGTTTATTGAGAAGAAGCCAAGGTTTATTTGGAAGAAATTTTTGGGTAGGTTTTAGGTGTCAAACAGAAGTCCTAACTCAGGCAGCGGCTAGAGGAGCTAGGGGAAATAGGGACAAAATTATAGGATCAACATTTGGCGAATTCATTCATAGGTTTTTGTGGGTTTTGTGTGTAGAGTCTGGGGTTAAAAGCCCAAAATTGTCTGAGCAGTGGAAGCAACCCAACCAGCCGTCTGAAGTCAGCCAGCAACAACATTTCTAGGCAGAGTAGCGTAGCAATAGAGCCACGCAGAGAAATTCGTAGACATTTATTTCAGCTTGGGTTGAGGAGTATTCTAACCCGCCTTGAGTAGGCCTAGGTGCACCTATTCGAGCACTTCTTTTGTACTCAATATATGACATTAATAAAATGGCTCAATCTGTTTTTGGCTTCAACTTTTCATGTATTGATGGTGTATTTAATTTTGTTGTAATTTTAGTCTATTTTTGCTTGTATTACTTTCATTTTCCCATTTTGGGATATTATAGTGGTATCAAAGCTCATAAACTTGGCTCAGCCTATGGAGCACGCAGTTTATGACACCAGAAGATATGCAGAACATAACCCACCAAAGGCAATAGAGGTGGAAAATATGGGGGAGTTGAGGAGCAAAGGGAAGCAACATTTGGTAGCATCTTTAAGGGCCTAAATTATTTAGCCAAAGGACAAAAGGTAATGTTGGAAAGACTCAAGCAACAGAATAGGGATAAGAGCATCCATCATGAGTTTCTATTTGGGGAGACTTCAGGGGTCTCACAATAGTGTGACCATCCTTTACCAGCCACTCACCCACCAGCCTTTAGTAGGACGACCAGGACCACGATGCCTACAATTTTAACTTTAGTAATGAGTGAGCAAGGTAGGCGGCATGATCATATACCCATAGGAGATTATTTATGAGAATGGAAGTCCATGGGGGAAAATTCAGAGAAAATTTATCCTTCAGAGATTACTGCCAACTCAAGCGGGATGAAAAAGGTAGGAACAATGGGGGTCTAGCAGTAGAGCTCAGAGTTGCAATGTACCATTGGGAGGATACCTTTTCCCATGTATGATGGATCCACCGAGTGCACGACTCAAGATTAGGTGGAAACGTTGGATACCTTTTTCCAGCTTAACCGAATAACATAAGGGGAAGCCATCAAAATGGCTACCTCTCACTTGGAGGATGAGGGCACATATGATTGTGGGGAGCTCATAGATACACCTAGTGTGACGTAGGAGTCACCCTTGTCGGGGACTCCTTTGATGGCTCTGATTGACATCATAGAGGAGAGAGTAGAACATACACCCATAGGGCCATCCATTGATGAGGTGCCAAGGGAGACATTGGTTTTAGATGATGGTCCCCATAGTAGTTTCATCAATTCCAGGAAGACCTTCTAGAATTGAAGGAGAAGGCCACAATAGTGCGAGAGGCTATTCTGCAACAAAACGAGGCGTTGGAGGTCATGAGAGTAGTTTATGCTGAGTCAGCAGCCAAACTGACTCACATTGGGGAGCGATTGGATTCCCTAATGTTCCAACTAGAGTGCACATTAGGGCATCCCCTCTTCAGACGTACATAGATAGGGCTAGTAGCACTAGTAGGTTGGCTTTGCACATTGGAGAGGGAAAGGAAGAGTCACCTCGATAAATTTTGGGTGTTGACCAGGACGGTGAGATGAGGCGACATGAGTTGTGCAGGGTGTAACATTTACAAGATGGAGGGCTTGTTCTATGTGCGAGGACTCTTTCATTTGATTCCTCTCTCTAGGTTGGATGGCGAGAGATTTTGAGTCGGTACCCGGTAGAGTGTGATGGACTCATGGAGATGATAGTAGTTTGTGTTGAGATTTTTGGGTAGCATCGGATGTGCTCTAGCTCCGAAACTTTGTGGAGGGGATGGAACACATGAGACCTCCAAGACCCAGAAATCATTTGGAGAAATTCCATCCGGTGTAAAAGTTATTCAAATAATTAATTTTTTTACCAGGGACCATAAGTCTAACTTTGAGGTATATCTCACATTTTTCTTTATAGTCAAGGATTTCTCTGTTGGGTGAGCCGATTTTATGGCACCCTAGATGTACTCAGAAATTGCTACTTAATAATAATAAACCCTCATATATGTTTCACCAGTTTTCCCGCATTGGGTTTTTTCAGGTACATTTGTCCGAAAATCTCTGTCATTTGTCATATGTGTGTGATGTTCAGTAAATGATCTGTATTTGTGTTTACTTCAAAGTTTTTCTAAATATTTAGTTAAATAACTTGTGTAAATAAATCAAGTAGGAGAAGTAAATCAATAGTTAGCAGTAGAATTTATGTGCTCAGAAATTTTCACATGGTATCAGAGCATTGTAGATCAAGCTGAACCATCAACAAAGCGACTGGAGATATTTGCTACAGGAAGGGCAACTGAAGCAACACTGATCTAGAAGAAGGCAACAAAACATGAGAGGGACAAGAGACCCTGCAAGGGTGACACAAAGTTAGTCTTCTCACGCAGAGGCTGACGCAGCTCCAGAAAGGTGACACAAAGCCAATATTATCATGCAGAGGCTAACGCAACACGAGGAGAGGGAGGTTGAGAAATTCTACTCATGCAAAGGCTGACGTAGCACCAGGAGGGTGACGCAATCCAATTTGGTGATTTGTTGTGCATTTTGCCGAGGCGGGAAATGCATTTTTTGATCTTCAGAAGTTGCTGGTGTGGCATAGGTTCTGTCGGTGCAGAACAATGCCTAGAAAAGGTGAAAAAATCAGGAGGAGAACATTCACTCAGCAGATTTGTGCCAAATAAATATGAGATTCGATCAGGAGGGTGATCGTAGAGGACTGATTCAAGAGATTTGGTGGAGGATTTATAGGAGGGAAATAAGTTGTCAGAGGGAGAAACTACTCTAGAGGGTTTATATTTCCAAGAAATATGTATCTGGTCTTCTGTTGAGTGCAGCAGCAGTAGAAGGGAGAGGAGTACTCGCTTTGAAAGATTTTGAGCTAAATGGCCTCGTATGAATTGTGTGATCATGATAGGTTGGACGATGTGTCCAACTTCACGATCTAGAAGGCCAAAATCTTGATAGTCCTGGAGGAGTACGGAATCAAAGACCACACGGAAAATTTCTTAGTTGTTCCGACTAATGTGGGCGCTCTTAAGAAGTTCAACAAGAATCAGGCGTGGACAAAGCACTTGATCATTGATGGGGTGAAGGATCACGTGGTCCCACAAATTTATGAAAAGAGGACGACACATGAGATGTGGACATCCTTGAACACATTGTATCAAGGAAGCTCTGTCCAATGGAAGATGATTTTGGAGAACCTGATGAGGATGTTCCAGATGCATAAGGGGGAAGAGATTGATCCATTCCTATACAGATTGCAGACTATCCAGGATTAGTTGATTGCCATGGGGGAAACTTCGAATGAAGGGATCTTGGTAAGGACTGACGTGAATGCAGTCACTGATGAGTGGGAGACCTTTGTCAAAAGCATTTTGGACAGATCACAACTCCCTAATTGGGGTGACATGTGGCATATCCTTCGATAGGAGGAGATCCGGCGGATGACTAAAAGGAAATTTAGCAATGGAAGTAGCAAAGTGAAGAAGAAGGAGGAGGAGGATGCGGCCCTAGCATCAAAGGGACATCGACAGCAAGGGAAGAATAAGAAGGACCTATCGAAGGTCTAGTGCTTTAGATGTGGTGAACATGGACACTTCCCTAGCACTTGTCGTAAAAGGAAGGACAAGGAATCTTCTGATTCCAAGGCAGCAGTAGCTAAAGGGGACATTGGTAGTGAAAATGATGTGGCTATTGTTGGAAAATGTAACTAGGATCAGTCTTCATATTGATTATTAATTATGTATTTATGTAATGAAGAATACAAAGATAATAAATATATATTTTTGGTTTTCTTGCTTCATGGGTTTCATGAGTAAGGCTTTATTATAGGTAAATAGACTTCGTCTTGATGTCTATTATGGATTTTTCTTCTGGTCATAAATTGTATTAATTAAATAGTCATGTTTATGAAGAGTCAAGTCGCATTTTTATTCCTCTAGATGGTGTCACATAAGCCTTGAAGATTTCACACAAATGATGATCAATATCAGCGTCGTAAAACCCTTCAAGTCATCCTTCATCACGTAAGAAGATACTCTATACAATTTGTCCTATAAACAAGTGTTCAAGTCAGCCTCACTACATATGGACATATCAGCTCAATTACAGTTGGAAACAATTATATATACCCTATATATAATGTGTTAGCACTAGAATCAGCACTTGGATTGTAAGAAGTGCCTAACCAGACACATCTTAAGCTCAAGGGCATTTCTTATTGTTGGATTAAGTTTTGGAAGGTGGTTGAAGTTCTCACACACTGGAAAATAAAAGGATATTAAACTAATAAATCACTCACACATATGAAGATATTAGTGTTTGATGTAGTAGAAAGGATTAGTTTGTTTTCTAATGGCTAGGAGAATATGAAAATAATAGTGGGTCTATATGATAGAAGTCCACTGTTAAGAATAAAAGAAGACAAAAATTTTTAGATCTATAATGTATTGATGAAAGAAATCTGCTTCAAGACTTACAAGAATCTCATCATACATTTTAAATATTTCTGTCACAGGGAAAGCTTATGAATAGGCTTACCGTACACATCTTATCCAGAAATCTTCTAAAACAAGAATGATAAAAATAGATAACCATGTACATCTATATCATAAGACTGACAAAAACATGAGACAACATATGTAGATCATAATCTGAAAATGAAACTATAAGATATAGAAACACATAAAAAAATTAGACAATACACACATCAAATCATCCGTAAATCCTCAAGAGTGTATCTGGATATTATAAGCTCAAAAAGTACACAAATCGGGATGCAATGAGATAAACAACTCACGAACCCTCTCTTCATTGATTTACATAAAATATATACAAAAAGGTAGTCTATTAAAGATCCTAAAAAATTGGAAGTCTGTTGTAGGACCTTTATTACAACCTTCTAAATATAGAAAATCTTATCTTAAAAATAACAGAAAGACGGTTTGATATACAATATTTGGTTTATACATGCATGAAGATAAAACTTGATAATATGGAAATCGAAATGGCTGAGTTGAGGTGGCTAACTTCTCCTTGTTTCCTGGAAAATATTTCTCCACAAAAAGTGCAACAACTAACTAAAAATGACAAATGGATCTTTATCCACAAAATTGCAATAGTAACCAACTGAAAATGACACCTGGAAGACAAATTCACTGGATGAAACTTGGTAGGAAGATATTACCATTGAGGCAGCATATACTTTATCACCATTTAGTGGCATTCCTTGAGACCAAAACAAAGAGCTACCTTTTTAACTTCTTATGACCAAAAAAAAAAAAGAGCTACCTTTTTGAAAATGTAGCAATTTCTAATAACTCTATAGATAGGCCCAAAATGATATGATTCTTCATATTTTCCTTGTTCTAGATATTCAATCATTAAAAATATAGCACAAAAGCCAAAAACCTAAGAGCTTCTGCCTTAGTGACCCTCTTATTTGGTTTTCTCTTTTGTGCTTGTTTCTTCTTTTGGGCTTTCTTCTTCCCTGAATGATTTTCTGGACTCTCCTCTATGTTTATTATCTCATCTTTGAGACGAGATTAGCTATGAGCTTGCTAGCTAGCCTGCGCTTATTTTTTGGTCTAGTATGAGGCCTTTGAATATATGGATTAGGAATGTATGAAGGCCTTCTTCTTCCGTGGATGAATTTGCTTTGCTACTCATCTTCAAACTTTGTTTCAGTAAACTCTATTTCACTACTCTCTTCCTCAAATGATGAGTATGATTGGATTATTACTTTCCTCTTTCCCTTAGCTAATGAACTCAGAGATGAATAAGGGTTGAGCTATTGTTGGTTCCTCTATTGTAGTCTCTGAAACTTTACTTTTTCCCTTAGTTGATGTTTTAATAGAGGAATAAACCTGGAGTGTTATTTCCTCTATTGCTGGAGTCACATTGACTTCTTCATTCTCCTGTATAGTCTCTAGAATAGGGCTTAGTGCTAATGTTTCAGGGGTGGGCTTCTCCACACTACTAGCTTCCACTGAAGATCCTTCTGATAGAATGAGTCTTCTTATGCATTTATTTCTTGAAGAAGAAGCTACTTCTTCTTTGTCTTTAGAAATAGCATTCTTGTCAAGTAGAGTTCCCTTTTGTTTAAACTTGCTTGCATGTTATTGCCTGAAAGACTCCAAGATTTGTGATTCCTTAGGTATCATTCTAGTATAAACTTCTTTTATTGGTTGCATCATAGGTATAGGAATGGTGGTTTCAACTCTAGCTCTTCTAGTTGAGCTTCTTCTCCGCCTGCTTGATGGTGAAGAAGCTTGATAAGCTTGTAAAGGGGTCAATATAGGTGCATGGTTTGACTCTTCCTCCTAGGTCTTTTGTTTTGAAGGCCTTCCCACTTTTCTCCTTGAACTAACACCACGGAAACCCTCATCTGCTAGGAACTTTTTCCATGTGGTTCTATTCTTCTTCAAATGATACACCACCAACATTTTGATTAACCCCCGGTGATAAATATTATAGAGAGAATAATTTGGGGTTCTTTATATCTTTGGAGACATTTTTAGTAGATATTTGTAGAGGAAGAATGGGAGGTTCATAGGTCTAGAGCCTGAAATATGACATAAAAACCTCATCTGATACTTATGCACTGTGGAAAACCTACCTTCACAGGTGATATAATGCTACACTGTGGTGATAACTCCTTTCCATTCATGCTTAAAATACGAAATATGGACAGTAGGGGTCCAATCTACATTTTCATGCTCACATTGCTCAGATTTAAGATATGCATTTAAATCCTCTCTAAACAAAATTTGCCTTTATAACATGACTCACCTGTAGTTGACAGCTGGGTAGCTTGTGCTATGATTTTCTATGATATTTTGTAAGTCTAAGACCCCAACTTGACCTGATCTCCATTGAAAGACTAGGAAAATGCTTGAGAAACTGCAACATTCTCCCCTGAGAACTTCTTCAAAAACCGATACCATCTACTTGCCTAAAATTGTGGCTTTGCACGGTGGTCAAAAAACCGTGTATTAGATGGCCATGAGCGGTTTACCTTACCACTCTTACCCATTCCATTTTACTAAAAACTAACTCAACTACTAATGAACACCTACAAAACTATGAACTGCAACAAGCCACAAATCCCTAACAGCTTGCACGAAGATAACAAACGGCTTGTGGTATCTTTCTCAGAGTAAATGGGAAACAATGATCTGTATACCCTTATTCACAGTGAGGTTAAGTGACATGAAATTGAATGATTTGAATTTAGGTGCCAACTCACTCCACCAAATATTTCACTCCATCGAATAATTAACTAAATACTACTCGTACTTCAATTTTGATCTAATTCACCTTTAATGAGTAGTGTTAGATTAACTAGCCTTAATAATTAACTCCTTTTTTAAGTGGACCTCCAATTAGAAATGGGTACGTTTCAAAAAATGGTAATGATTTTTTTTTAGTAGGAAACCTTCAATTATTCCAAAGAGTAGTGTCTTTTCACCTTAGTACTGCCTTATACAAATTATGAAGAAAATAACTACTTTTCAGAAAAGGCAACTATTTCTGTGTTGCTTATGAAACCAAATTTTCTGGGAAAATTGCTACTTTTCAGAAAAGGTAGCAATTTCCTATTATTCCTTAAATAGATGATGAATTTGACATTTTATCCTTACGCTTGGATAGAAGATATCATTATGAATAAATAATACTTCTCAAACTAAATACATTGCCTTAACTACTCAAGTTAGTTAAAATACTTATTTAGAATAAAATTCACCCTAATTACTCTAAGACACAAAAACAAACTATTTGACTCAAAATTTTGGATTTTGTTGAAAATAATAAAAACTTTGACACATTTTAAACCCTCCAAGGCCTTCAACCATAGGCTAGGGGACAAGAGAGGATAAAAAAACAAATGCAATGGTGACCAGACTTTGAAAATTTGCAGTGCTAACATACTGCTCAGAAAAAAAAATAGACAGACTCGCATTCCTCTGTGATTTCGTATTACATTTCAGGAAAAATATTGTGGATTACAACTTAAGGATCAGGGTTATACAATATGAAGAAAGTGTAAAGGAAGGATGATAATATCATATAATATGTGAAGACTTGTGGACCAGATTGCAAGAGTGACCTCTAATGTATGACTGTGTTAAAATGTGAATATAATACTGCGTTGAAGGACTGCATATAACTATGTTAAAGTACAAAAATAGGACAAGCCTGTGGTGAAAAAATTACGATGAATGTGTTAAGTGTGAGGACAAGTCTGTGATGAAAAAGTACAAGCTTGGTGAACATATTTTTGTTGACTGTGTCAAGTGTGAAGGCAAGTCTATGGTGATAGAATTGTGTTGAAAGTATGAAGTACATCAAGTATGGGTATCAATATAGAATCAAAAGGACACTTCATTAAAAGAAGACTTGGGTGTAAGATCAACCAACAAGGTTTAGTAAATGTGTAAGGTGTGCATAGACCTTGTTCACAAAAAGGTGCCAATATCTCAGTAAGGTTCACACACAGTCAAATAAGGAAAGTTCAGTGAGAGATCAATCTCTCTAGTTTGGTGCATTAAAGTGCAGGACGGTGCAAAAAAAGAAGGATCAGCTCAAAAGCAGTGACAAGGTCTACATAGGTCAAGGGTTTGTGTCATGGTCATGGTACTTGTCATCAGAAAGTCTATAAGAATATTTTCTTGCAGGTTTTCCTCTCTAAGAGGGAGAAGTTTTGGCCCTGGCTTGAAGAGCCTAAATTTGTGTCTCTTGTGTTTTTGGTAATTGATTTTATGAAATACATAATAATCTAAGAAGAGAAGACATAAGTAAAAGAAGTAAGCTCACAAGTAACTATCAAGAAGATAATTTTAATTAATCACTGCCCTACCAAATTATCAACATGGTATCAGAGCTAAGGTGTTGAGGACGAGGGCTACTTGACAAAGAGACACTCAAAGAATCAAGAATAAAATTCTACATTGAAAGATCAATTCATTTTGCAAGGAAGCTTCTCAATCTTTGCCATCAAAGATTTATATTGAAGATATTTACCATCATCACCATTGAAGACATCTACATTGCAGAATTAAATCTAAGGAGTTCCTAACTTCATCTTCATCAAATAATCTGCTAGAAGGAGAAAGTCACCTTACTCATGTAAGTATCTATGGCCTTATCTAAATCTGTCAAAATGATTTATTGCAAAGAGAGCAACAAATTGGTTGGGTCATCAAAATTTAGTGCATGGAAGAAGAGGACATATTTGAATCTAATTGAAGACGAATTTATGGGCTACATCGAAGGATCTACAATTCAACCCTCAAAATAATATGCTCCAACTCATGCCAAAAACAAGAAATGAGAAATCAGAGCCCAAAGGATTCTCATAGAATCCATTAAGGACTCACTCATACCCTATGTATCAAAACTGAAAACTACAAAAGAAATATATGAGAAATTGGTGGAGCTATTCTCTGTGAGTACTGCAAGAGAAGAAATATCTCTGAGACAAGAAATATACAAGATGACATTGTCAAGAGAGGAAGGAATCACTTCATATTTTATGAAGATTTATAAAATAAGAGACCAACTGCAGGAATTGGGAGAAGTAATTTTTGATAGTTAGATGACTACAGTGGTGTTGAATGCTCTACCGGAAGAATGGGGAAACTTCAATTCAAGCTTATACGGGAAGAAATAAGCAACACCATTCCACGATCTATGGTCTCTATGTAAAATAGAGGAAACAAGATTGAAAGCCAAATCTGATACATGATCAAGTGAAGGGAATCAAGCCTTTTCAGTCATGTCCAAAAATAAAGGAAAATTTGGAAAATTTGGTCCTCATAATAAAAGAAGAAATATGGAAAAAATATGATGCTTTGGATGTAATGAACTTGGGCATTATAAAATGGATTGTCCTAAATATGGGAAGGACACGAGGAAAAAGGAATAAGCCGGTGTCACAGATGAAAGGGAAGAACCTGAATTAAAGAAATCTAAGAAAGAAGAAGTGAGAGAACTCTATTATTATTGAGATCATCTTCTCTTTAAGTGATTTTTGTTGGTTGTAAAATAGTATGATAGGAATAAGTGTATATTAATAGCATCATGATAGAAGCATGGAAGGATCACTTGAAGAAGTAGCTCCTGTAAACCTCACTGATATCTAAATTGTTGGAAGGAATTCATCAAGATCAATGGTCATCATTCAATAATCTATATGGAAACAGGTGCCGACATTTTCTAATTGAGTTCTCTATGAATTCACTGGCTATAAAGAAAGCAAAAGGTTTCATCAAAAACTCTATGTTACAAAATTTTTGGATTAGGATATGATGACTTATTGATGAAACAGGTCAAGGGAATGAATCTCTTAATTCTAGTAAAATTGTTGTAGGTTGACTCAAAAGAAAAAGGATGAGGTACATATAAATATATGTTGACACAAGATATTGTGAAGTCAAGTCATGTGGTTGTAGGTGATGAAATTATATCTTTAGAAGTATGATCCATGAAAGGAATATCCCTTCTGGTGCACAAGTTGTGACTAAAAAATAAAATTAAAAATGTCCTCATATGGAATATGAGGTGGTTGTATGCAAACAAGGAACTCGATACTGGAAGTTCCTGGGAATGAAGTTGTTTGGAAGAGATCATGAAGTGCAACCATGTAAAGAGGCAATTATCATCCAGAAGCTAAGAATATGCGACTAGAAGATCTCCTGGGAAGATATGTGGACTCTAATAGAAGTATGCTAAATAAGAATACCCTTGACAATACATATCTTTAGGAGAGGTGTCAATCTAAAAAGAGGATGTCGATGCCTACAAGAATATGTCATGGTGAAAGATCATCGCTGAGGTAAATTTTGATTTAAAATTTCATATGTATATGTTTATCTAGATGAGTTTATGCATGACTACAAATCATGTGGAAGAATGTAAGATCCTTGAGAGATGGTTTGAAGGAAAGTAGCATGTCATAAAGGTGGACCATATGAGGAAGACTGATGAATCACTTTCTGATAATTGACATGAATCATGGATGAAAATGATGGATGATATGTGCCCTTTCAAGCCAAAAGTTGAATATTCCTCAATATTGAAATCCATGACATCGAAGGGAGGAATTATTCATGAGGAGCTGGGTGTCTCACCATTGTTGCTGCAAGTCCCTGGTTGAGAGGGAGCCTAGTGGTAAGTTTCTTGCTTGGAAGAAACTTGAAGTATGTCCTTCCTGAGTTAAGAGGTAGTGATGTATATAATTCTCTAATACATGTGTCATGCACTAGACCAGGGCTAATAGTCGTAAGTCTTAGTGAATGCCAAGTGGAGAGAATGGACAGACACATCATTATGGTCTTCACCTGTTAGACAGAATGGAGGATTGGGTAATCATCTGGCATCCAATACTCTTTGAGAATGATATATGGCATTCAATATAGGAGTAGTTGGGGACCGATATTATTTGAGCGTTGGCTACACAAGAGAAGATAGTCCAAGAAGGTCATACTCTAGGAACACCTAGGTGGAGTATGTGCCTTGGAGAGACAATAACTATGGTGTCTATAAGTCATGTGTCTCACTAGCATTGTTCGACATTTTCTCGTTGAGAGATGGGGATGTTAGTCAAGGCCTTGCACAAGGAAAATGTTGGTTGATATGATGTTATACAAATGTGATTACCAATCTGATTCTTCATATTAAAAGTGACCATGTACCATTATGAATGCCTCCCTAGTTAAGAGGGAGTGTTGGAAAGTGTAACTAGGATCGGTCTTCATATTGACTATGTAATTATGTATTTATGTAATGAAGAAGACAAAGATAATACATATATATTTTTGGTATGCTTGCTTTATGGGTTTCATGAGCAAGGTTTTATTATAGGTCAATAGAATTATTCTTGATGTATATTAGGGATTTGTCTTCTGGTCATAAATTGTATTAATTAAAGAGTCATGTTTATGAAGAGTCAAGTCACATTTGTATACCTCCATACCGTGTCACATAAGCCTTGAATATTGCACACAAATGATGATCAAGATCAATGTTGGAAAACCCTTCAATTCAACCTTCATCAAGCAAGAAGATACTCTCTACAAGTCGGCCTATAAACAAGTGTTCAAGTCGGCCTCACTACATATGGACAGGTTGGCTCAATTACAGGTGGAAACAACTATATATACCCTATATATATTGTGCAAAAAAATAGATAGACAAACTCACATTTCTTTGTGATTTTCGTATAGAATTTCAAGAAAAAGATTGTGGATTACAGACTTAAGGATCAGGGTTATATAGTATGAAGAAAGTGTGAAGGAAGGGTGATATAATCTCATATAATATGTGAAGACTTGTGGACCAGATTGCAGGAATGACCTCTAATTTATGATTGTGTTAAAATGTGAAAATAAGACTGCGTTGAAGGACTGCATATAACTGTGTTAAAGTACGAAAACAGGATAAGCCTATGGTGACAACATTACGATGAATGTGTTAAGTGTGAGGACAAGTTTGTGATGAAAAATTACAAGCTTATGGTGAACAACTTTGTGTTGACTATGTCAAGTGCGAAGGCAAGCCTATGGTGACAAAACTGTGTTGAAAGTATGAAGTACATTAAGTATGGGTATCGGTATATCATGAAAAGGACAATTCATTAAAATAAGACTTAGGTGTAAGATCAACCAACAAGGTTGAGTAAATGTGTAAGGTGTGCATAGACCTTGTTCAAAACAAGGTGCCAATATCTCAGTAAGGTTCACACACAGTCAAATAAGGAAAGTTCAATGAGAGATCAATCTCTCTAGTTTGGTGCATTAAAGTGCGGGACGGTGCAAAAAAAGAAGGATTGGCTCAAAAGTAGTGACAAGGTCTACATAGGTCAAGGGTTTGTGTCATGGTCATGGTACTTGTTATCTAAAATTCTATAAGAAGAATTTCTTGTGGGTTTTCCTCTCTAAGATTGAGAGGTTTTGGCCCTAGCTCGAAGAGCCTAAATTTTTGTCTCTTGTGTTTTTGGTAATTGAATTAATGAAAGACATAATAAGATAAGAAGAGAAGACATAAGTAAAATAAGTAAGCTCACAAGTAATTATCAAGAAGAGAATTTGAATTAATCACTGCCCTACCAAATTCTCAACAGCTATGAATTCTCATGTGCCTCAAGAGAAGAGGTGGGATGATATTTATCTATAGAGCAGCTACAAATGGGAAGGCACGATCCTTGAGGTACCCAAATTCTTGGATCACATATGAGCTATGGGAGCCTTAAGATAGTAACAGGATGACTGGAGCAGTGGCTGAAAAAGATCATAGTGAAGTAGAGGGAGAGTTGGGACGCTATAGCTGGGACATTGTAGAGGGGAGCAGCGTAGTGCAGTGGCAGCAAAAGCGTAGAGGACCGATGGGGCTTCAACAATGCAAAGGAGCAGTTCTTACGTCGTGTAGAGCAACAGCAATGTAGTGGCTCTAGAGAGAAAGCGTAGCACAGTAGTTAAGGGAGCTTCAGTGAAGAGATGTAGCCCAACTGAATTTTCTGTTAGTTATTAGGTAGTGGTCCTTCATTTGCTTACTTCTCAACAACTGAGTTGCAGTGCAACAGTTTGCAGCATGATACAACAATTTGAAAGGGAGTTGTAGTACAGATGTGGCAGTGTCAGTGATAGTGACATGGGAAGCAATACAGAGAGCAACAACGCAGTGGATGAAGGGCAACAAGCCAAGCATCAGCGCTTAGACCGATGCTAGAGATCAGGGCAATGCTTCAGTGTGGAAGTATTGCTAGAGCACACTCTTCGCTAAGAGGGAGTGTTGAGATTTTGGGGTAGCGTCAGATGTGATCTAGTTATGAAACTTTGAGGAGGGGTTGGAACACATGATATCTCTAAGACCCAGAAAGCGTTTGGAGAAATTCCATCTGGTGTAAAATTTATTCAAATAATTAATTTTTTTAATGGGGACCCTAAGTCTAACTTAGGGAAATTAAAAAAATAAATTGAATTAATTTACACATGTGATGAGAATGTTCTAAGTGATGTGGATCAAGCATTCTTTTAATATTAGTCATTGATTAGATATCATATCATGGTATAAAGTATTAAGGAAAGGCTTGGGGTTATTTTGAGGATACACACAGAGTCTAAGAGATCGAATTCTTCTGATGGAGTAGTGCTCTGAAGAAGATCATATATGCGTGACTCAGAGAAGTAGTGAGGGGAAGATGCAGTGATTAGTCATGAGGACCAAGAGTATAGCATAGAGAAAGGGCATCAAAGATGCAGTGGAGGCAGTGCATCCATCAGAGGGTGTGACGCAGTCCCTCGGGAGGGTGACGCAGGCCCACGTAGGGCCAGCGCGGTGTCTCCAAGAAGAGGTCTAAAATTTGTTGGAAACAGGGGTTTCTGAGCTAGTAGGGATGAAACCAGACTCCAAAGAAGCAAATCCACATAGATCTAGGGTGACGCAGTCCCTCAGCCAAGGCTACGCAGGTTGCGTAAAGTCAACTGGGTTTCACCAGTTTCTCATTCGGATCAACCGGGACTTGCGAGAGTGAGGTATATCTCACATTTTTCTATGTAGCCGAGGATTTATTTGTTGGCTGAGATGAGTTTATGGCACACTAGATGTACTCAAAAATTGTTGCTTAATAAAAATAAACCCTCATATCTGTTGCACCTTCCCGCATTGTACTTTTCCGAGAAAATTTGTCTAAAAAATATGTGTCATTTGTCATGTGTGCGTGATGTTCAGTAAATGATATGTATTTGTGTAGGCTGTTATTTTTGTTTACTTCGAAGTTTTTCTGAATATTCAGTTAAATAACTTGTGTAAATAAATGAAGTAGGAGAATTAGTAGCATAGCTAGCGCTGAAACTTTGTGGAGGTGTTGGAACACATGAGATCTCCAAGAACCAAAAAGAGTTTGGAGAAATTCCATCTGGTGTAAAATTTATTCAAATAATTAATTTTTTTAATGGGGACCCTACGTCTAACTTAGCGAAATTAAAAAAATAAAGTGAATTAACTTACAAATGTGATGAGAATGTTCTAATTGATGAGGATCAAGCATACTTTTAATCTTAGTTTTTGATTAGAGATTAGATCACATTCGTTGATGTGTCAACGAGAAAAGTATAAAGGAAATACTTGGGGTCGGTTGGAGGATATACACAGAGTCTAAGAGATTGAATTCTTCTGACAAATAAGTGTTCAAATGAAGATTAGATATAAGTGACTCTGAGAATCAGTGAGGGGCAGATGCAGTGATTGGTCAGGAGGACCAAGAGTACAACGCAAAGCAAGGGCAGCAGAGACGCAATGGAGGTTGCGCAGCCATCAGAGGGTGTGACGCAGTCCCTTTGGAGGGTGACACAGGCCCATGCAGGGGCAACGTCGTGTCTCCAAGAAGAAGTCTGAAATTTTCGAGAAGCAGGGGTTTCTGAGCCAGTAGGGCTCAAACCAAACTCTGGAGAAGCAGATCCGTGCATAGCTAGGGTGACGCGGTCCCTCAGCCACGGCTACACAGGCTGCGCAGATCCAACTGGTGTTTCACCAATTGCTCATTCGGATCAGCCGGGACTTGCGAGAGTGAGTCATATCTCACATTTTTCTTTGTGGTCAAGGATTTATTTGTTGGGTGAGCCAATTTTATGTCACACTAGATGTACTCAGAAATTGTTGCTTAATAATAATAAACCCTCATATCTTTTGCATTAGTTTTCCCGCATTGGACTTTTCGAGGAAAAATTTTCTGAAAAATATGTGTCATTTTTCATGTGTGTGTGATGTTCAATAAATGATCCATATTTGTGTAGGCTGTTATTTTTGTTTACTTCGAAGTTTTTCAGAATATTTAGTTAAATTACTTGTGAAAATAAATCAAGTAGGAGAAGTAGTAGCATCGGATGTGCTCTAGCTCCAAAACTTTGTGGAGGGGCTGGAACACATGAGATCTCCAAGACCCAGAAAGTGTTTGGATAAATTCCATCTGGTGTAAAAGTTATTCAAATAATTAAATTTTTAGTGGGGACCCTAAGTCTAACTTAGGTAAATTAAAAAAATAAAGTGAATTAATTTACAAATGTGATGAGAATGTTCTAAGTGACGTGGATCAAGCATTATTTTAATCTTAGTCGTTGATTAGAGATTAGATCACGGTCATTGATGTGTCAATGAGAAAAGTATAAAGGAAAGACTTGGGGTCAGTTGGAGGATACACACAGAGTCTAAGAGATCGAATTCTTCTGACGAAGTAGTGCTCAGACGAAGATCAAATCTGAGTGAGAAGTAGATGCAGTAATTGGTCAGGAGGACCAAGAGTAAAACACAAAGCAAGGGAAGCAGATACGCAGTGGAGGAAACACAACCATCAGAGGGTGTGATGTATTCCCTCAGGAGGGTGACAGAGGCCCACGCAGGGGCAACACAGTGTCTCCAAGAATAAATCCAAATTTTCGCTGGAAGCAGGGGTTTCTGAGCCAGTAGGGCTGAAACTAGACTCCGGAGAAGCAGATCCACGTAGAGCTAGGGTGACACAGTCCCTCATCCAAGGCTACGCGGGTTGCACAGAGCTAGTTGGGGTTTCACCAGTTGCTCATTCAGATTAGACAGGGCTTGTGAGAGTGAGATACATCTCACATTTTTCTTTGTAGTAGAGGATTTCTTTGTTGGGTGAGCCAAGTTTATGGCACACCAACTGCTACTTAATAATAATAAACCCTCATACCTGGTGCACCGGTTTTCCCACATTGGACTTTTCAAGGAATATTTGTTCAAAAAATTTGTGTATCATTTGTCATGTGTGCGTGATGTTCAGTAAATGATCTTTATTTGTGTAGGCTTCTATTTTTGTTTACTTCAAATTTTTTATAAATATTTAGTTAAATAAATTGTGTAAATAAATCAAGTAGGAGAAGTAGTAGCATCAAATGTGCTCTAGCTCCAAAACTTTGTGGAGTTGGAACACATGAGATTTCCAAGACCCAGAAAGAGTTTGGATAAATTCCATCTTGTGTAAAATTTATTCAAATAATTAAATGTTTTAATGGGGACCCTAAGTCTAACTTAGGGAAATTAAAAAAATAAAGTGAATTAATTTACAAATGTGATGAGAATGTTCTAAGTGACGTGGATCAAGCATTCTTTTAATCTTAGTCATTGATTAGATATTAGATCATGGTCGGTGATTCGTCAACAAGAAAAGTATAAAGGAAAGACTTGGGGGTCAGTTGGAGGATACACATGGAGCCTAAGAGATCAAATTCTTCTGATGGAGCAGTGCTCGGATTAAGATCAGATCTGAGTGACTCAGAGAAGTAGTGAGGGGCAGATGTAGTGATTGGTCAGGAGGACCAAGAGTATAACGTAGAGCAAGGGAAGTAGAGACGCAATGGAGGAAGTGCAGCCATTAGAGGGTGTGATGCAGTCCCTTAGGGGCAGAGCATTGTCTCCAAGAAGAAGTCTGAAATTCGTCAGAAGCAGGGTTTCTGAGCCAGTAGGGTTGAAACCAGACTTCGAAGAAGCAGATCCACGTAGAGCTAGGGTGATGCAGTCCCTCAACCAAGGCTACGCAGGCTGCATAGAGCCATCTGAGGTTTCACCAGTTTCTCATTCAGATCAGCCAGGACTTGCGAGAGTGAGGTATATCTCACATTTTTCTCTGTAGCTGAGGATTTCTTTTTTGGGTGAGCTGATTTTATGGCACACTAGATGTACTCAGAAACTACTACTTAATAATAATAAACCCTCATATCTATTACACTGGTTTTCCCGCATTGGGTTTTTCCGAGGACATTTGTCCAAAAAATCTGTGTGTCATTTTTCATATGTGCATGATGTTTAGTAAATGATTTGTATTTGTATAGGTCACCATTTTTGTTTACTTTGAATTTTTTCTGAGTATTCAGTTAAATAACTTGTGTAAATAAATCAAGTAGGAGAATTAAATCAATAGTTAGCAGTAGGATTTATGTGCTAAAAAATTTTCATAGTTTGGAGTAAAGCACAGTGGGGGATTTCAAACACCAAGGGCACTGGAGGTCCAGGTTGGCGTTGGTATCCAGGTGGGGCATCCTATCCAATATTAGACAAGAAATATGGCTATGGCATTGATGAGGTAGTTGATATAGCGACTAAGCACATGCATTCCTTAGTCAAGTTCCAGTAGGAACTAGCATCCAGACGGTTTTTTAGAAGAGTCCATGGGTTGTATTGGCATGTTGTTTATGCATGGGATCACAAGATGATTACCATTCCCTAGAAAGAGTTGGTGGGAGGAGGTGCCATGGGTAGGCCATTGGGCTAGGCATTGTATGGAGATGATGTTCTCTCATTGTGGGATTGGGCACATAAGCCACCAAAGATCGGCACAACAAAGATATCCCCTCTAGTAGGTGTGGCGTTAGACCGCTCAGGTTAACCTAGGTAGCTGAGGAGGTGTAGATAACATCATGGTGAATGTAATGGAAGAATGATGGGTGCATGGGCACATATGGGATTCCCTATGGTACATGAGGGCAGGGCATTGAGCGTTGGTAACCAATGGTGCATGGAGTTGTGCCACAAATTTCATTGCTATACAGAGGAATGTAGGGGTGTGTATTTGTGTGCAGCCAAACATGATGACAACAACAGGTTGACGGAGGGTTGTCACTAGAGAGATCTCCTGATGAGGACATCATACACATCGTTGGGTTTGGCACACTCATATTTGGAGCGTGAGTAGATCATAGGGTCGAACATGAGCTTCCATTTATCACTCTCCAGTATGGCACACTGACACAAGGGACCTAGATATCATCTCTTGGTGCTCTCATCATGATCCATAGGACCTAGGAGGATAATTTGTGACAGTTGGATGGGTCATGGTACATTTGGAGAGAGACTATTGATTTGTGGCATATGGTCAGGACCCGAGTTGGTGGATGCAGACTTGGGGGTAGTCTGATCTTTTGCAGAGGTAGCACTTGCACCACCTTTGAGCCCACGCTCACGGAGATGCATGACCCTCTTCTGATGAGACAACTTGAGGTGTCATAGGTTGGCATTTGGATCCAGGTGGCCGCTCAGGTGTACCCTTAGGATTTGGGATAGAAGATTTCATTGCATGGTCTAGCAAGAGCAGGGCAGATTGGCTTGCATGGGACAAACACCTAATATTTTGGGTCCACCCATAGGTTACATACATGGGTCAAAGATGAGGGCCAAATGGGTTCTTGCAGGTAGCAGTGCTACGCATCATCATTCAGTGGGGAGTCAAAGTTATAAGCTCCCAATATGGTTGGGGGATCCACGGATCCGGTTCACAGGTGGATCACTCCATTGTGTGATCAGCAGGGTCATGAAAGAGGGTGATCCAGTTCACCTTGTGTTTGACCCATGGTGGATCACTGAGACCACCACTGCTTGGAGAGGTAGACTTATCCTGTTGTTTCTCATGGTCGAGATCGACAATGGAGGGGTAGATATTTGCATCATGGAGATTCCCTGGTAGGATGAGCTTGGATCTCACAGACCTCCCACCACTAAGCCTCAAGAGAGGAGGATACAATCTACACATGATGGGGATTATGTCATAATCAGAGTAGCGTAACGTCAGCATGGTGGCACCACTCTGAGTTTGGTAGGGGACCTGATCATCACCGCTCTTTACAGCTCAATAATCCTTAGGGGTGAGATGGATACTATAGGGGGATATCATGCGAGTTCATGATGGCATGGGGGACTTCAGTAGCATAGTAGGTGGGCCATCAACATGATATCATAAGAAACTCATGTGAGCAAGGCACTATCTCTGTAGGGATTGGGTGGTATCTTCGAGAGTATACTCCTAGAGTGCATGGGATGGCCTACGTGGTAGGAATACTTTACGAGGAATTGGGCATAGTGCCACACTATCATGATCCCCTACTCACTGATGGTATACAGGGGACTATGAGTACTTATATAGGGCAGGATAGTGAGGGGAGCGAGAGGAGATTCAGGTTGGACAGGACGGCTTGGGATCCTAGTATTAAGGGATTCTTTCATGACAAGACAGTGCAAAGGTCAGAGACGATTCAGTGGTGCATCTGGGACCCTAGCACATTTTGCAGTGACAGTAGGGAGAAAAAACTAGGGAGGATGCGTGTCAGGCAATTCTTGAGGATAAGAAATCTTGGTGGGGAGCACTGTAATATTCCCAATTAGAAATTCTGCTAATTGGGATATTAATCTTTGATCATTTTTTATGCTTCTAATGTCAAATAGAAATAAGATGGGTCGGGACTAACAATTAATAATTAAGGAAAAACTACAGGCTACTCCTATATTTCACAAGGAAAAATTTCAGCCTTAGTGGGGTCCATGTGACCATCATTCGATTTGGAGGCAACTCCCTAGGTGGCAACGAGGGACAAGCTCTATGGGTGTAGCGTAGTGAGTGGCTGGATGATGGATTGCATAGTCCATGGTGGGCCCAAGGGAAAATTGGCGGCTCAATTGATAAAAGGAAGTGAAGGTATCTCATTTCCATATTCATTCATCTTCTATTTTGATTGTCATCTTTACATAGCACACTTGTGCCGCATGCCAAGTCGGCTGTGTTGTTTAGCACACAAGATCTTCAGGCAGAGATCTCAACCTCTACCACAGGGAACTTCGAGTGCCCACGTAGGAGATTAGTTCCACAATTTTGGTGAGGAGTTGAAATAGTAGCAGCAGCATGAGTGTGTGGTCCCTTCAGGACTGCGTAGAGGCAACAGAGACTACGCAGTGATTGCGCAGTGCAGTATAGAGGAAGAGTCGGAAGTGTGAGAGAGAAGAGGAGTTCAGCCTGAGGATTTGGAGGGGAGACTAGCCACCTCCTATCAGCGATTGTGGCATCATTTTGGAGACATCTACTAGGAGTTCTAGTCGGGAGTCCAATTTCCCAACAGTTGGGTGATCCAAGTCCAAGAGGGCCAATTTCGAGGTCAAAACTAGGACGAACCCTTTCTGGGTTTTTCTAAATTTATTGAGGAGAAGCCAAGATTAATTTGGTAGAATTTTTTGGGCAGCTTTGAGGTGTCAAACAGATATCATAACTAAGCCATCAACTATACGAGCTAGGGGAAATATGGCCGAAATTCCGAGGTCAACATTTGGCCAATTCCTTCACGGGTTTTTGTGGGTTTTGTGAGTAGAGTCCAAGGTTAAAAACCTGAAATTATCTGAGTAGTGGAAGCATCCCAACCAGCCATCTGAAGTTAGCCAGCAGCAACATTTCTAGACAGGGCACCGCAGCACTAGAGCCACGTAGAGCCAGTTGCAAAGAGTTATTTCATCTTGGGTTGAGGAGTGTTCCAGCCTGTCTTGAGTAGGCCCAGGTGCACCTATTCCAACATCTCTTTTGTACTCAATCCCCGACATTAATAAAATGGCTCAACTCATATTTTGGCTTCAGTTTTTCATGTATTGATGGTGTATTTAATTTTTCTATAATTTTAGTATATTTTTGCTTGTATTACTGTCATTTTTCCATTTGGGTATATTACAATCATCCATTTCGACTTTGTCTTTGACAGAGAGCACACTTGAGCATGAAGCCAAGTCTACAAGTGTTATTTAGCACACCGGGTGTCTTGGAGCGGAGATCCCAGCCTCAATTTCGATGGACTTTGAGTGTCAGCCCAAGGGAGGTGTTTTTCCATAGTTGATCATTTCCAGAAGCAGGGACTTCATCCACAACACGATCATCTCTTCAATAATGCAGTGGCATCTACAACAGCGCAGAGGTTGGGCAGTCAGTGAAGGGATCACACTGAGCGTTAGGGGAGTGAGAGGATATTTTGGACACTTGGTGGGGACACTTTGAGATTCCTAACAGGGGTTTTCCAGAAATTTTTGTGGCCTCCAGTAGCAAAATTTCCAGGAGGACCGAATTGCCCAGCAGTTTGGTGAGCCAAGTCCAAGAAGGCCAATTTTCGAGGTCAAAAATATGACAAACCCTTTCTGGGTTTTTCTGGGTTTATTGAAGAGAGGTAAAGAATAATTTGAGAAAAATTTCTCGGTATAATTAATGGGTAAAACAAGGATCCCAACTCAGCCAACAACTAGGAGAAAATTGGGTTGAAATTCCAAGGTCAATATTTGGCCAATTCCTTCGTGGGTTATTGTGGGTTTCTTGAGTACTATATGTGGTTAAAACCCCAGAATTTTTTGAGCAGTGTAGCAGGCCATAACAACATTTCTTCAGGAGCAGCAGCAACATTCTAGCCAAGGACTACGCAGAGATACAACCACGTAGTGTACATTTCTGGGGGAGATTTAAGGCTTGTTCCGAGACTATCGTCATCTTGCCTTGAGTAAGCCTAGGTACCTTCATTCCAGCAACTCTGTTGTACACATTTTACCGATATTAATAAAATGGCTCAGGAGTATTTTATGGCTCCAATGGTGTAATGATATAATTTTTTGTTTTGTTGTTTTTTTAATATCTTTTAGCATGTTATTATTGTAATTTAAAAATTAGGAATATTACAGTGGTATTAGAGCCATGATCTTGGCCATTTGTGGGGTATCCAATTAGATCAATGAATATTTGTACATGTATACATAGCGATGGGTTAAACCATAGACAAACCATGGCACAACGAGGATTTAATCACCGCAAACTCAGTGGTATCAGAGCGGGTCTGCTCTTTCTCTGTTTTTCTCTTCATGTCCCCAACGCGGCCAGGGTATAAGGAGTTCAACCTCACAACCCCGACGACCCCCCATGGTGGAAGGAAAGAAAGACGAGGGAGCAGGAGATCCTATCAAAATCTTGCTCGAGGATGCCCTCGAGAAACAGAGGAACGCGATGATGGACAATTTTTTTTTCAGATCCTTCAATGGCTGCCCAGCGGTGGCACATCTACATCCAGCACGGCTGCCAACACCCAGTTCAGCAAAATTCCCCCCCCCCCCCCCATGGAGGAACTTAACGCAATGGAGACCATTGCTTCCTAAGGAGGGAGGAATGATCCAGGTGGATATCGGTGGCCTCCCACCTATTCCATTTGGACCCGCAGCATCAATTCTTTCAGTTTTTCAGCTTCAGCACAGCTTATTATTTATAGCAGGTTTTCGGGTCCTGCACACCCGGAGCCGTTTTGGGGCATTAATAATCCAGGTGGATATTGATGGCCACCCATCGAGTCCATTTGAACCCCCACCATCAGTTATTTCAGTTTGTAAGTTTCGGCACAACTTACTATTTTTAGCAGTTT
The DNA here is from genome assembly GCA_034641835.2 of Pinus albicaulis. Classification (NCBI taxonomy): domain Eukaryota; kingdom Viridiplantae; phylum Streptophyta; class Pinopsida; order Pinales; family Pinaceae; genus Pinus; species Pinus albicaulis. Next base: position 1,278,178,736 of record CM076575.1, on the reverse strand, counting down.
TTCGGGTCTTAAACTTCCGGAGCCGTTTTGAGGCCCTAAACGACGTTTTTTGGGAAAACGGAGGGCAACATGGGTCCATGGACCAATGTTGCCCGTTCCAAATTTGTAGTCCTCGGATAGATCTTTCTAACGAGGTATGGTACGCGTCAAACGGAGATCGTATGCCAAAGTTACGCCCCTGGGAAGTTGAAACACCAATTTACCCAAACGGGGCCCATAGCTTTGGCGCTTCATCTCCTAGGGTTAGGGTTTTGGCTGTTTAGGATTTCCCATTGTTTCTAAATGATAAATAGGCCCCTAAGCCTACCAAAGATGTCTGTGGGCCCGGAGCCGATACATCTCTTCTCGTGATAAAGCGCTACCAGTTGCCTCAGCTCGCCACATCTCCATCATGTCCGTATCAGAATACGCTCGTTACCGGTAAAATTACCACATCTCTTCTCAGGGATACGCTGCCAGTACCATATCTCTTTTATTTCCATTATGTCTATAATAGGCCTGCGAGCCTCAATGTAACACAGTTCAGAGGCCTGCGTACGCCACATCTCTTCTCAGAGATACGCTACCAGCGCCCTAGCTTGTTTCCATTATGTTTGTAAGCTTATTTCAGTCATTTGTTTATTAATAAATTGAAGCATTATTTCCGCTGCATCTCTGTATCTATGGTTATATATGTACTCTGTTGCGTTTTTCTGGGTTTATTGAGAAGAAGCCAAGGTTTATTTGGAAGAAATTTTTGGGTAGGTTTTAGGTGTCAAACAGAAGTCCTAACTCAGGCAGCGGCTAGAGGAGCTAGGGGAAATAGGGACAAAATTATAGGATCAACATTTGGCGAATTCATTCATAGGTTTTTGTGGGTTTTGTGTGTAGAGTCTGGGGTTAAAAGCCCAAAATTGTCTGAGCAGTGGAAGCAACCCAACCAGCCGTCTGAAGTCAGCCAGCAACAACATTTCTAGGCAGAGTAGCGTAGCAATAGAGCCACGCAGAGAAATTCGTAGACATTTATTTCAGCTTGGGTTGAGGAGTATTCTAACCCGCCTTGAGTAGGCCTAGGTGCACCTATTCGAGCACTTCTTTTGTACTCAATATATGACATTAATAAAATGGCTCAATCTGTTTTTGGCTTCAACTTTTCATGTATTGATGGTGTATTTAATTTTGTTGTAATTTTAGTCTATTTTTGCTTGTATTACTTTCATTTTCCCATTTTGGGATATTATAGTGGTATCAAAGCTCATAAACTTGGCTCAGCCTATGGAGCACGCAGTTTATGACACCAGAAGATATGCAGAACATAACCCACCAAAGGCAATAGAGGTGGAAAATATGGGGGAGTTGAGGAGCAAAGGGAAGCAACATTTGGTAGCATCTTTAAGGGCCTAAATTATTTAGCCAAAGGACAAAAGGTAATGTTGGAAAGACTCAAGCAACAGAATAGGGATAAGAGCATCCATCATGAGTTTCTATTTGGGGAGACTTCAGGGGTCTCACAATAGTGTGACCATCCTTTACCAGCCACTCACCCACCAGCCTTTAGTAGGACGACCAGGACCACGATGCCTACAATTTTAACTTTAGTAATGAGTGAGCAAGGTAGGCGGCATGATCATATACCCATAGGAGATTATTTATGAGAATGGAAGTCCATGGGGGAAAATTCAGAGAAAATTTATCCTTCAGAGATTACTGCCAACTCAAGCGGGATGAAAAAGGTAGGAACAATGGGGGTCTAGCAGTAGAGCTCAGAGTTGCAATGTACCATTGGGAGGATACCTTTTCCCATGTATGATGGATCCACCGAGTGCACGACTCAAGATTAGGTGGAAACGTTGGATACCTTTTTCCAGCTTAACCGAATAACATAAGGGGAAGCCATCAAAATGGCTACCTCTCACTTGGAGGATGAGGGCACATATGATTGTGGGGAGCTCATAGATACACCTAGTGTGACGTAGGAGTCACCCTTGTCGGGGACTCCTTTGATGGCTCTGATTGACATCATAGAGGAGAGAGTAGAACATACACCCATAGGGCCATCCATTGATGAGGTGCCAAGGGAGACATTGGTTTTAGATGATGGTCCCCATAGTAGTTTCATCAATTCCAGGAAGACCTTCTAGAATTGAAGGAGAAGGCCACAATAGTGCGAGAGGCTATTCTGCAACAAAACGAGGCGTTGGAGGTCATGAGAGTAGTTTATGCTGAGTCAGCAGCCAAACTGACTCACATTGGGGAGCGATTGGATTCCCTAATGTTCCAACTAGAGTGCACATTAGGGCATCCCCTCTTCAGACGTACATAGATAGGGCTAGTAGCACTAGTAGGTTGGCTTTGCACATTGGAGAGGGAAAGGAAGAGTCACCTCGATAAATTTTGGGTGTTGACCAGGACGGTGAGATGAGGCGACATGAGTTGTGCAGGGTGTAACATTTACAAGATGGAGGGCTTGTTCTATGTGCGAGGACTCTTTCATTTGATTCCTCTCTCTAGGTTGGATGGCGAGAGATTTTGAGTCGGTACCCGGTAGAGTGTGATGGACTCATGGAGATGATAGTAGTTTGTGTTGAGATTTTTGGGTAGCATCGGATGTGCTCTAGCTCCGAAACTTTGTGGAGGGGATGGAACACATGAGACCTCCAAGACCCAGAAATCATTTGGAGAAATTCCATCCGGTGTAAAAGTTATTCAAATAATTAATTTTTTTACCAGGGACCATAAGTCTAACTTTGAGGTATATCTCACATTTTTCTTTATAGTCAAGGATTTCTCTGTTGGGTGAGCCGATTTTATGGCACCCTAGATGTACTCAGAAATTGCTACTTAATAATAATAAACCCTCATATATGTTTCACCAGTTTTCCCGCATTGGGTTTTTTCAGGTACATTTGTCCGAAAATCTCTGTCATTTGTCATATGTGTGTGATGTTCAGTAAATGATCTGTATTTGTGTTTACTTCAAAGTTTTTCTAAATATTTAGTTAAATAACTTGTGTAAATAAATCAAGTAGGAGAAGTAAATCAATAGTTAGCAGTAGAATTTATGTGCTCAGAAATTTTCACATGGTATCAGAGCATTGTAGATCAAGCTGAACCATCAACAAAGCGACTGGAGATATTTGCTACAGGAAGGGCAACTGAAGCAACACTGATCTAGAAGAAGGCAACAAAACATGAGAGGGACAAGAGACCCTGCAAGGGTGACACAAAGTTAGTCTTCTCACGCAGAGGCTGACGCAGCTCCAGAAAGGTGACACAAAGCCAATATTATCATGCAGAGGCTAACGCAACACGAGGAGAGGGAGGTTGAGAAATTCTACTCATGCAAAGGCTGACGTAGCACCAGGAGGGTGACGCAATCCAATTTGGTGATTTGTTGTGCATTTTGCCGAGGCGGGAAATGCATTTTTTGATCTTCAGAAGTTGCTGGTGTGGCATAGGTTCTGTCGGTGCAGAACAATGCCTAGAAAAGGTGAAAAAATCAGGAGGAGAACATTCACTCAGCAGATTTGTGCCAAATAAATATGAGATTCGATCAGGAGGGTGATCGTAGAGGACTGATTCAAGAGATTTGGTGGAGGATTTATAGGAGGGAAATAAGTTGTCAGAGGGAGAAACTACTCTAGAGGGTTTATATTTCCAAGAAATATGTATCTGGTCTTCTGTTGAGTGCAGCAGCAGTAGAAGGGAGAGGAGTACTCGCTTTGAAAGATTTTGAGCTAAATGGCCTCGTATGAATTGTGTGATCATGATAGGTTGGACGATGTGTCCAACTTCACGATCTAGAAGGCCAAAATCTTGATAGTCCTGGAGGAGTACGGAATCAAAGACCACACGGAAAATTTCTTAGTTGTTCCGACTAATGTGGGCGCTCTTAAGAAGTTCAACAAGAATCAGGCGTGGACAAAGCACTTGATCATTGATGGGGTGAAGGATCACGTGGTCCCACAAATTTATGAAAAGAGGACGACACATGAGATGTGGACATCCTTGAACACATTGTATCAAGGAAGCTCTGTCCAATGGAAGATGATTTTGGAGAACCTGATGAGGATGTTCCAGATGCATAAGGGGGAAGAGATTGATCCATTCCTATACAGATTGCAGACTATCCAGGATTAGTTGATTGCCATGGGGGAAACTTCGAATGAAGGGATCTTGGTAAGGACTGACGTGAATGCAGTCACTGATGAGTGGGAGACCTTTGTCAAAAGCATTTTGGACAGATCACAACTCCCTAATTGGGGTGACATGTGGCATATCCTTCGATAGGAGGAGATCCGGCGGATGACTAAAAGGAAATTTAGCAATGGAAGTAGCAAAGTGAAGAAGAAGGAGGAGGAGGATGCGGCCCTAGCATCAAAGGGACATCGACAGCAAGGGAAGAATAAGAAGGACCTATCGAAGGTCTAGTGCTTTAGATGTGGTGAACATGGACACTTCCCTAGCACTTGTCGTAAAAGGAAGGACAAGGAATCTTCTGATTCCAAGGCAGCAGTAGCTAAAGGGGACATTGGTAGTGAAAATGATGTGGCTATTGTTGGAAAATGTAACTAGGATCAGTCTTCATATTGATTATTAATTATGTATTTATGTAATGAAGAATACAAAGATAATAAATATATATTTTTGGTTTTCTTGCTTCATGGGTTTCATGAGTAAGGCTTTATTATAGGTAAATAGACTTCGTCTTGATGTCTATTATGGATTTTTCTTCTGGTCATAAATTGTATTAATTAAATAGTCATGTTTATGAAGAGTCAAGTCGCATTTTTATTCCTCTAGATGGTGTCACATAAGCCTTGAAGATTTCACACAAATGATGATCAATATCAGCGTCGTAAAACCCTTCAAGTCATCCTTCATCACGTAAGAAGATACTCTATACAATTTGTCCTATAAACAAGTGTTCAAGTCAGCCTCACTACATATGGACATATCAGCTCAATTACAGTTGGAAACAATTATATATACCCTATATATAATGTGTTAGCACTAGAATCAGCACTTGGATTGTAAGAAGTGC